>CM064884.1:71181967-71326967 GCA_003313485.2 Penstemon barbatus | reverse complement strand
CTCATAATGTCGGTAAACTCAATTAGTTTCTCAACTTCTCTCTTAAGGTGAAAACAATTCTCCGTTCGATGTCCATGTGCCCTATGGTACTTACAGTATTGATCGTAGTTTCGAGACCCTGGTCTCGGCTGCGCGATTTTCCTCGCTCGGGAATCCAGTTATTTCTTTCTAGAACTTCCAATATTTCTTCCATTGGAACATTTAACCTTGGGTGTTCTACATGATTCACCCTGCTTCTGATTGGTTGATCATGGTTTCTTGGTCTTTGGTAGAAATTAGGTTGCCTATCTTGGTCGGCTTTGTTGTATTCCAGTCGTGGAAAACATTACCTCTCCTGGAAGATCGCTCGTAATCCAAAGATTTTTGGGTAGGAAACCTGTCTTGCCGTTTGGAGCCTGAAGTGTGGCTTTGTTTTTGTTTTTATCCTTAAAGGAATTCATCTCTTCTTGGGTCATATACTTAGACGCCAAGCTCATAATGTCGGCAAACGTTCTCGGTTGTTTTCGACTGAGGGCGTTTCCAAACTGCCTATTTTTAGTGAGGTCGAAGAGGATAGAAATTATGTAATCGATATTCGGAGAGTCGATTTTGAGTAATTCTACGTTGAATCTGCCAACCAATTTCTTAGGGATTCTCCCTCTTGTTGGTGTATGGTTCCTAGGTAGCTCATCGGAAGTTTTTGTCTCTTCTGACTGGCAAACTGCTGCGTTAGTTTATTGCATAATTCTCGGAAACTGAATATAGAGTTGGCCGGCTGTTTGGCAAACCAATCCAGCGCGAGTCCTTCGAATGTTGTCACCATTAACTTGGCGGTGAATTCGGCGGAGTGGGCATATAAATTCATTATGTTCGTAAAGCTAAAGATATAATCGTCCGGGTCGGTGGTTCCATCATATCGGGGTAGTCTTCCCGGGACCTGTCCCGCGGACTGTGCTTCTTTTATTTCCCTGCAGAAAGGAGAGCAAGCCGCAAGGCTTTCCTGGAGTTCTGCAGTCCGGGCCCATGGGTTTTGAACAGATCGTAATCGTTGTTCGAGTCGCTCCTGTACCATCCTTTCAATTTCTCTTTCTGAGAATTGAGTCGCTCTCGGTCGATCTGGGATTGCATCATCTACATCATCTTCGATTGGGATGATCGTTCGTTCCTTCGATCCGCTGCGACCCGCTTGTGGTAGTCTTCGACCAGTTCTTCTTCGGGGACGGTTATCGGAGGGTTTAGAATTGACCTGCTGTGGGCTGTGTAGCGAGCGTCGCTCACTTGCTGGGCTGTCAGCTTGTTGAGAGGTCCGTTCGTTCGGCCTTGGCACTCCTGGTGCGGGAGTTGTCCTGGGAGCCGTAACGTTTCGAGGAATTTGGTCTAAAACTAGCAATTCTTCTGGAGAGAGTGATTTGAAGAGCATTGCTATTTGTTTCAGTTTTTCCTGAGCGCCTGGGAGAGGAACGGGTATTTCGGGAACTTCCGGTTCTTCTTGTATTGCACCGGTAAGACCTCCTTGGTGTTCCTGCTGACGGGAACGGGTATCTGGGAGATTTTCATTGGTGTTGGGATTGTTGTTATCGTTGTTGTCTTGTGGATCTTCAGATGTGTTGTGGCCGGTGGTCGTATTACTTCTCGCTCCAATGCGAGCGCTTTTCCTTGGGCGAGCCATGTGTCGATCGAATAATTAACCTAGCCCCTCGGTGGGCGCCAACTGATTTAACCGGATTTCGTCGGGTTAATTGTATATCAGTGAATTTGTAATATCGGTGGGGTTTACGATATGTGTATATATTTAGTAGGGCTCTGTTACTTTATTCCGGATGGATCAATCACAAAGAAAAGCAATAATCAAGAACAAGAAGTAAAACCACAAATAAAGCTAATAACACATCAATATGGAGATCAAAATACTATGAATAATATTGAATCTTATTCAGTTGTGTGCCTTAGGCAGAGTATATTTGTGTATCTTGAAGTAAAGGATTTCGTAGTTGTCTAATACAATGATTAACTAGGTATTTATACAATGTTTAAACCTAGCGTTACAAGGAAACATAGTCCTAATAGGACTCGGCCCAAATATCCTTCATGGGTCCGGAGTATCATCTTTTGGTCGAAGAGAGCTGTGCTTGCCGGGTCTGTAAGACGATCCCGATCTGTTTGGATTGGTCGAATCGATCTTAACTTCTTCGTTCGATTCGAGTAATATGTAGGGTGCGAAATAGCCCCCATCAAAGGTACTGACGGAAGAAAGGGAAGATAAGGCATCTTCTGCTGAAAGAACAGAAGTGTTAGAAGAATCTGCTGATGATGATGAAAAGAATGATGCAGCAAATGAAGGCACAAGCAGATCAACAGATGAAAAGATCACAGAAGAAGAAGGTGAAGCTGCTGAAGAAACTGAAGCTGAAGCAAAGGCTAAGTCTGATAAGGAGATAGCTGCTGCTAAGGACTCAGCTGAAGAACAGCTTGACCCTGATGTTAAAAGAAAGAAGTTAGAGCTGTTGAAGCAAAATTTGGAAGCTGAAACTTCCAAACCTGCTGAAGAAGAAAAAGAAAGCAAGGAAGATAAAGAAGACAAGCAAATAGATTAGTCATGCTTTAATTTACTTATGTATCTCCTTGTAATTTTTTTTCTGCACGACTCATCTGAACAAACTTGTAATATGTAATCAGTTCAATATCTATAAAATTGCAAGTTTTAATCCAACAGACTATTTCTATCTCAGAAATTTTTGAGGATCAAAACTCTAGTTTAAGTACAGGTACTTAGCTGAAGTTTTGTCATCATCAAAAAGGGGGAAATTGTTGGATGAAGATGAAGATGAAGTGCAAAGAAGATAAGAAATTAAGGGAAGGTTTTGATGATTTCCAAAACATCATAATCAGCTAAGTATGGAAATCTTAGTTCCCTTAGAAGAATTTTGAACAAGTAAAAGAAGACATCAGAAGAGTTCAAAGTTCAAAGCCCAGAAGACTAGTGATCTCATGCTGAAACAGCGAACAGAAGGGTAGGTCATCAGCCGAGTCAAATCAGATTAGTTCAGTATTTGATCAGCAGAGTATCTATCAGTAGAGTCGTTTTGATCAGCAGAGTAGAAGAGATCAAGAGATTAGTCCAACGGTAATAAATGCACTTGGTGTAATAAATGCTGAAAGAGAATGGTAGTAATGGCAAATGATTGAATTTAACTCTCGGATCAGCAGAGTGCATTTAATGCAGCTACAGGAAAGTACAGCAGAAAAGGTACTGTAGCAGTAGCCGTTCTGAATTTCGGGCTAAAGCTATGGATTTGAAGATTTGATTTCCTTCAACGGTCATATTTTCAAATTCAAGTATAAAAGGAGCTGATTTCAACAAGCGAGACACACAACAACAATCAGAGATTTTGGTTTTGAAGCAGAATTTTTCTAAGTCTCAAAAGCTTGAACAGCTCACTCGTCTGGTGGAAGTCATCTGTTGACAGAAACCCAGTTGAAGCAAAAAGATAAACACTTTCTGAGTGAAATTGTAATAGCTAAGTGTTGTGCGAAGTGAGAATCCATCTTTGTGAGTGATTCTACTTTAGAGGATAGGTTTTCTTTGTGAATCCCTATTGTGAGCTTATGGCGTTTTCATTAGTTGTCTAGGTATAAGTGGAGAAATATTGTAATCTTTGTGATTATAGTATAACCCAGAATCTGAGTGATCTGGAAGAGTGGACTAAAGGATTTTTATCCATATAACCACTATAAAAATTCTTTGTGTTATCTTGCATTAAAGTTTTCTTGCATATTTAAAGTTTGCATATTTAAACACTTTGAATTATCTAAAAGATTTTAAAAGGAGTTTGTAAAACTGGGGATAAAATCTTTTAAGAACTTAGTCTACTTGTGAAAAACACTTTTAAACATCCGCTGCAACTATACTCTTTGAAAACTGTTTGCTGGAAAATCAGCTAAGTATTTGTAAGAAGAGTGGTCAGTCTGCTGTTCAAGATTTGTTCACGATCAGCTGAGTCTGCTTACTGTTCTTCATCAGCTTAGTCTGCTGACAGAAGACTGAAAAGTTTTTAAGTTCAAAAATTTTCTGAGGTCTATTCACCCCCCCCCCCCCTCTAGACCTCATCTGACCACTTGGGACCAACAGAAACGATTCAGAATGGTTCATGAATTGAAACAAGAATGATTCGGAATAGTTTACAAATCAAGATAGAAACGATTTGAAATGGTTCATGGAGTAAAACAAGGACGATTCTGAAAAATTCTAAAAGCAAATTGGAAACAACTTAGAATAGTTCAAGATTCACAACATGAGTGAGTCAAAAGATCCAATTGCAAAATGAATGGCTATATCGATTCAAATCATATTACAATTCAAGGAAATTATACGGTATGATCGACAATGAATCAACATATATCAAGGCCAATCAATAAAGAGATATCATGAATTAGTCGAGGATGCAACACTTGGATATGCACTGTTTAACCGAATAAATAAATAAAAGATCACAACCTCACCCGAAATCTTCGTTTTTCAAAATTTTATCAGCTTAAAATTTTAATGGGGTATTATATTATTCATTTTGTTTAAAACTTTATGAATATGTTAAGAATTTAATAAAAATAAATTGAACTTATCATAGTAAATAAATAAAATGAAAGGAAGTTGGTATTTTTGCCTTGTAAACATAGGGAAATTTACATTGACACCCCCTGATTATAAGTCTAATTACAAGAAATTGCTCTCCTGTTTGAAATATTACAAAGACACCCCCTCGGCCAAAACAATATTACAAAGAGATCCCTTACGGTGTCAATTTTTTACGATAGATGATGATGTCATCAAAAATATTTAATGTTTTTCCAATTTTGCCCCCAAGGGGTGAATTTGTAATATATTTTTTATGTTACAGAGGGTGTCTTTGTAACCGTGTAATAAATATTGTAAATAAATTTATTAAATTTGAAAATTATAACACACCAATTTAAAATTTATTAAATTTATTACAATTGCACAATTCGATAAATAAAGCTTTAATAACTTTACAATAACTCAATTCGATAAAATTTCAATAACATATATTTCCTTTTTCAATTTACCAAACCAAGGTTCATCTCGTGTAGTGAATTGTGGACTCGTACAAGGATATTGATTAGACGATTGGTGTATCAGACTTGACCCTATCTTTTCTAGCATGCATGCTGATAGGAAAGGAGAGAAAAACAAAGCAATGCCAAGAGCTCCGTCAATCCGCTGTTCATCGATAAAGAGTTGGTGTTCAGTCTACCTCTCAGTAGGTTTTTTATCGCGGCACCAAAGTCTTTTTCCAAGTTTAGAAAGACTTGTTCGAAAGGTCCAGGAAAGACCAGTTGTTCGGGAAAGGGCCGGGTGGATTACCTTTGGGAGCTAAGTCGAAGATCTCGGTGGTCTTGTGAGTGGTTGATGTGATTGCAGGCTTTCTCAGAGCTTTATCAGTCGCTAGCAAAAGTTCATGCTTCTTCGTTTAGCTCCCTCTCTAAAAAAAAAAAAACACAGAAAAAAAAAGAAGGAAAAAATAAATAAACCAATTTAAATAACATATATTTTCTTACGAAAAATACCCTTCTAAAATTTAATAATTTATTTACAATAGCACAATTGGTAAATAAAGTTTCACTTTAATAACAAAAATATTTTTCTTATAAAAATAAAACCAACCAATTTAAATTTTATCTAAAATAACACAATTGGATAAATATAGTGTTGATAACATATATTTATTATACAAATAAAATAAACCAATTTAAAATTCAATAAATTTATTTTAATATAACTTGATTAAGTAAAAAATTTATAATTATTTAAAAAAAACTAGTGTAGGAGAAAAAACCCATCCACCCACCCTTTCCCCTCCCCGTCTCCCTGTCTCCCTTTCCAACCCACCACCGGCATCTTGCCGATGCAAGCTGGCCTCAAATCCGCGACCAAGAGCCTACGTTTGCATCTTTCCCTTGCATTTCCGGTATTGAATTTGAGATTGAGGATTATTGGGACTAAAGTGTATATATATATATATTTAATATAACCTTCATCATCTTCTGCAATATATATATATATATATATATATATATATATATATATATATATATATATATATATATATGTATATATATTATTCGTATCTTCTTATCAACAACGAATGTTTGAAAAAAATTTGTTTCAATTTTCAGGGGTCAATTTTTCATCTCTTGCTCGAATTCTTGAAATCCAAATAATTTTTGGGGATCTAGGGCTAGGTGATTTTGTTACCTCCTATCTCAAAAGATCAAAATTTAATAAGAATGGATGCTAATGTTTGAATCATGTGCGGGGAATTCGGGATTTTGGAGTGAAGTTGATCTGGGAGCAGTTATGGAGCTTGTGCCGGCGTCGAGACGCCGGTGAGGGTGACAGGGGAGACGAGGAGGGAAGGTTGGAGAGGTGGGGTGGGGTGGGTGGGTGGGTTGAGTTTTTTTTTTAATTTTTTGTTTGTAAATATTAAAAATAATTAAGGGCATTTTGGACATTTTAAGTGTTCCGTTAAAGTTGACTAACTGTCGTTAAGTCAAGGGGGTGTCTTTGTAATATTTGAAACAGGAGGGTAAAATCCTGTAATTATGCTTATAGCCAAGGGTGTCTATGTAAATAGAGATACACTTAAAAAAAACTAATAGAGATAGACAGAGAGAGTTTATTTTTGAAGAAAAAAACAAACATGAGATGTTATGCAATAAGATTTTCAAAGAGTTTCGTGCAAGTTTAAAGTAATTCAAGCTGTTCTGTGTAGTTAACCCTAAATTTCTATATAATATCCATCAAAGAATATTAGAGCAAACATTTAAATTTCTATGTTATGAGTTTTATAAGGGAAAAAAAGGTATTAGTTCATATAACATCCATCAAATAATATTAGAGCAAACATTTATAAAAAAAAACCTATTTTAAATCAAAATAAATGTGCAATCATGCTACTCTAATTTTGGGGTAATATAATAAATTTGTATGGAATTTATATTATAATAAACTTCAAAAATTTGGAAGTAGGATCGTGAAAAAAGAACTTTATCGCAACAATCACAATAAAATAGTTGTTATTGAGTCAATATTCAAAATAACTGAAACACAAAAGTTTATATTGTACGATAAATGCAAATTTAACATTTTTCTCTCACAAATAAAGATGTTCCAGAAGATAAAATAAACAAACCAAATAAACTCGCGGGCCTCATTTTCTCTTATTCCAAGCTCTTCTCTATTATAATCCTTTGAGCATTGTTTCACTGCAGAAAGTTAAAATCTTATTAGTAAAAAAAAGAATAATCCATATTACACTGACACATACACACACATAAAAATCGAATTAAAAATATGGAAGGGGTTTAAAATATGAATTTCTTGCACTATCCAGAAAAAAAAAATTAGATTTTGTTTCATAGTCACAATGTCAAAAAAAAAATATTGTGACAACGAAAAAAATAAGGTTTAGGTGTGTACATTGCTCAAATATTTTGACATTATTACCTTGAAATCATGGTGGTACGGGTTGCCGTCATCAATCGACGACGGTGGTAGTGGTGTTGGAAACGAGGGGCATCCTTGTCCCTGCAACATTTCTTCATAGGCCTATTGAAGAAAACTAGTGTTATTTGTACTTTAGAATTTAATAACATAAACTTATAGCATTAACAATAATAAAATTTATAATAAATATTATTTGTTAAATTACACTGAAGGCGTGTAACACAAAACATAAATTTAGGTGTGTACATTGCTCAAATATTTTGACATTATTACCTTGAGATCATGGTGGTATGGGTTGCCTTCATCAATCGACGACAGTGGTAGTGGTGTTGGAAACGATGGACATCCTTGTTCCTGCAACATTTCTTCATAGGCCTATTGAAGAAAATTAGTGTTATTTTTGTGCTTTAGAATCTAATAACATAAACTTATAGCATTAACAATAATAAAATTTATAATAAATATTATTTTTTAAATTACACTTAAGGCGTGTAACACAAAACATAAATTTAGGTGTGTACATTGCTCAAATATTTTGACATTGTTACCTTGAGATCATGGTGGTATGGGTTGTCTTCATCAATCGACGACGGTGGTAGTGGTGTTGGAAACAATGGACATCCTTGTTCCTGCAACATTTCTTCATAGGCCTATTGACGAAAATTAGTGTTATTTTTGTGCGTTAGAATCTAATAACATAAACTTATAGCAGTAACAATAATAAAATTTATAATAAATCTTATTTGTTAAATTACACTTAAGGCGTATAACACAAAACATAAATTTAGGTGTGTACATTGCTCAAATATTATGACATTATTACCTTGAAATCATGGTGGTATGGGTTGCCTTCATCAATCGATGACGGTGGTAGTGGTGTTGGAAACAAGGGACATCCTTGTCCATGTAACATTTCTTCATAGGCCTATTGAAGAAAATTAGTGTTATTTTGTACTTTAGAATTTAATAACATAAACAATAATAAAATTTATAATAAATATTATTTGTTAAATTACACTTAAGGCGTATAACACAAAACATAACTTACAGAATTTATGTCAAACAAATCCACTGGATATGTCAAGAAAGAATCGGGCATTATTGTAGGATTTGTTGCATGTCCATCCTAATTTGTGACAAGTATATCAATATGTCAGTTTCAAAACTTTGTGCTACAAAGAAATGTTAAACATTATTAAATAAAAATTTAAATAAGAATGTGAAATTATATTCATCACGAAAATTATTTAAATTACACATTACCAATTTAGAAATATGGAACCAATACCAATGAAAATCAAGGTAATTTAACTAACTATACATACTTTATCTTAAGAAAATTGAACCGGTACAATAACAAAACTCACAAAGATCAAATAATAAAATCTTAAGTTCTTATTTTTATATATACTCACTTGTATTATGTTTATGTTTTGCATATTCATCCCACAATTTGGATAAGTTGCATCCACATTTTGCTCTGGGAGAGGAACATGAACTCCCGAATCATTCATCATTTCTACAGGTATTTCCTAAGATTATGATTATTAATTTATTAGGCATGGATGCATGACCAATAAATGAGAAAAGAATAATAACTCGTGGAGTAGTAACTTTTAAGTTTAAAATGACAAAAGTATATGAAAAATAATTATGACAATAGAAAAACAACCTGATGAGTTTGAATTGGTACAATATTTGTGAGGAAGGCCAAGAGGTCATCATCCCTAACCGCTTGGGCAACATCAGAACGTTGCAGAGTTCGTTGCATATTATTTTGAGTGTGCATCCAAGCACGTAATGTCATCTCCATAGTGAAAAATTCGCATGCTTTTGCAAGTATCATCGGTGTAACAGCGCTAATCCTCAGATGCATTGATATATAATTTGAAATAAGAACATAACTGAATGAAATTTATGTTTTGGAAACACGAATTTAATAATTATAATAGTTAGTGCAAGGATCCAAGATATCACTTTTGATGTAAAAGATCGAAACATGTATTACTAATTTTCTAGTTAAAGTAATGGTTCGGGGTTGATTTGATTTAATATCAAATTTTTAATAAATTGATAAAAGCCTCCAATGTATTATGAATAATTTTACATAGTAAAGTTATACCAAATATAATAAAGCTAACTAATATCTCAGATTTCTATTTTAATTTAATTATTTGACGAAGTTAATGGATAGGCATAAAACGGAGAAAGAATGTAATGAATGCAGTTTGGACTTCGAAGAAATGATCAGACACTCTCACATTTGTGAATATATATTGATCGATCATGCTTTCTTTTTTCTGCAATCAACACAGTACTTTGGAAAACCAATTTTAAATATAGTATACAGGGCCGGCCCTAGGTTTTTGTGCTGGAAAACAAAATTTATAATATATTTATTTAAGTAAAAGAGAAATTGACTGTTAAACCAAAATCCTGATGACTCTTAGAATTCTTGAAGGTAATTTTTTTTTGTTATTCAGTATTATGAAATGCACAACGAAATAGTCGACTAATGTGCAAAACAATAAGAGAAGTCAATGCAGTCAAATTAAGCGGCTAATCAGTAATCCACTAATGTGTACAAAACAACAAAAGTAATAGAGTGGGACTACGTGGAATATGGGACTTGCTCATTCTATTTCTTTTAAATTGATACATGTAGCATATATGGGTTTGGGGCCCTACGCCATTGCCTTGTTTGTCAAAGGGCAAGGCCGGCCCTTATATTATAATATTGTCGTAGCCCTTTAAAGAATATGAATATTTTAAAAATAAAATTTTGGAGTATAATTTATGTACAAAAACTTACCTTAACACGCTCGTCAAATTTCATCACATTTTTTATTCGAGCTAATGGGAGCAAGTGTTGACCTGAAACATCTGTAAAAGAAAATAACAAAACATATTTAATCAAGAGCAATAGATGATAACAGTATGCAATGTAAAAAATCATTTTGTTTCATTTATAAATTAAATATGGGTAATAGTGAGTTAATATTAATTAAATTAATTACATTTTATGATTTCATATAAAGATTTTTAATTTTTTGGTTATACATCATTAACAAGCATGAAAATACATAGCTTAGTTGTAAAATAAATGATAGAAGTTTGTATTTAAGATCATGTACAAATTAACTTATACATTATGGTTTGTTAGAAGACTACGGAGAAGACTTATATTCATATTCATATGATTCTCTATTTTTTTACCAATTTACACATCTCAGGGAAAACTCTGGTAGAGTTGGATAATAAATTTAGCACATAAATTATTTTCATAATTAAATTTACAGGGCTAGTCACCTATATCGTCCCTTATATACGTCATTGTTGACACTTTCTCACCGCCTAAAAATATTGTGTCATGTTAGTCCCTCATTTACTTTATTACATTGTTGAGAAATTTAGTCCCCTCATATCAATAATGAGTTTTATTGACAACTATTTTTAGGAAAATATATGCAGAGCTGACATCATATGCTCAATATATAACATTTTCGCGGGTAGTGGCACATGAGCTTGACCAAGTAGTGGTACGCTTGTTGTCACGACAACTAGCACAAGCATGGCACAAAAGCTTGGATCTACATAACTCAGAAGCTTGTGCAGGAATTGTATGACAGAAGGCACACATTCGAATCGACAATTATTGTAGAAATGTCACAGGAGTTTGTATGTGTATCTTGGAAGCTAACACGACAATTGTACCGGAAAAATATTTTTCCACAAAACAATCAAAATGACACGATGGCAAGCACAACTTAACATAACACGCACAAGGACTAGTGTGAAATTTAACCTTTGGCACCCAAAAGTCCGAGCAAGAGGTATTTGTGCTAGAAATTAGCTGCAAATTGCAAAAAAACTTCCTTCGTCATGTGGAAAGTTGTTTATCAGTGGTTAGTAGTAATTACAGTACAACTACCAATATGTGTCATCTCAGCAAACACTTGGAGTGTATGCATATTTACTTAGCCAAAGAAATAACACGTGAGCCATATGTCAGTCCTAGCAATTAGGGATGTCAATTGCAGCCTTTTATTTGATTTTATATGTTCCATGAGGGCAAAAACTCCCTTAGAACAAATTGTGTGAGGTGATTTGAAGTGTTTTTATACACCTTAATTTTTTGTATTTTGTATTAACTTGAGCAATAAGAGTACAAGTTAGGTGTGAAACCCATTAGGTTGTGTGCATTATTAACTATTTCGATGTATTGTGTGATTAGGTGTTGACGTTAGTGCAGTTTGTGGGCTAGAGGGTGCTAAACGGGAAACACAAATGTTGCGAGGCAAAGGTTGATTCAGCCCAAGCATTGTGGGTTTGTTATGGGAAAAACATGTAGCACAAGGGTGAAATTTTTTTTGCGTAATCTAACCCCCTGTGACTGCAAACTATCTTAAATTAAGGAAAATTTAAATGTATTGTACATTTATGAGCGTGTTTATGTGTTCATGTATAATTATTAATTTTACTTTGTAAGTTAGTATTCGATCGAGACTAAGGCAAGTAAGATAAAATTATGTCCAAAGCAAGATCAATCTCAATATATTGTGAATTTTGAGACGAAATATAGATTGCAAAAGTGACTTAAGTAATATATTTCTCAAACAACAAAAGATACCTCCTGTTGAGTTACATATTTCTGTTTGGCGTTCTTTCCAGAAATTTTCAACATTTTGTCCCAGCTGGTCTATGAAACAAGACTTCTTGATGTTTTCTATCTGGAAATAAGTTTGTATGTAAAGGTGTAAAAAGTATAAGAAAAATTGTTGATTACTTACTTTTTAATGTAGAAGTTAAACAAAGATAAGTTTACCTTAGACAAAAACTATCATAAAATTGATCTACAAGCGAGGTGGTTTTAAGGAATTACATTCAAGATACTTAAGATATTAGAACACTCAAATCTACAATTTAGTTTATAACTAGATACTTTGTGTTCGATAATAATATTTATATTCCAATGATTCCAACAAGTTTTTCATACTAATCTTCACATCTACCAATTCACATGTATTCATGAATTTGCAAGTCGTTTATCCTAACAAGGATATTGAAGAAAAGATTGATTCACATGTATTCATGAATTTGCAAGTCGTTTATCCTAGCAAGGATATTCAACAAAAGATTGATTGTTTCATCATTCAGTTCCTTCAATTTGAATTTTAGGCTAAGAAAATCCTCATATACACTTCACATGTTTGGAAAGACATGTGTCCACATATATTAATGATATGTTTTTAATAGAGAAGCATCAACATAAACATTGGGTATACACTAGAAAAAAGAAAATAATTTAACAGATTACCTGATGGTCACCATGATATATACTCTTCCCTTTGTACTTGTCCATGTTCAGGAATAACAACTATAAGCAAAGTAAATCGAATTAGCACTATAACACAAATAATGAGATGTATTAGATCTGTTTCGGAAAAATGTATATCGAAATCGTATAAGACCTAAATAAAATATTTTTTTGAATATATCAGTCAATCAAGAGCTTATACTCACACAACCCAAGAACAAAGAAAAAGAACAAGTATGGTGTTTGGAATAGTTCTTTTATACTTTTACCTTATAACTCAACCCAAAAAAATATTATATACATTGTAAAATTCAAGTTAAAGAAATCGTTATAAACACTTACATGGGTACAAGGATGAATATAAGACCTAAATTTGGCAGAATCTATACATAAAATTTTCCCTTATACACTATATATATATATATATATATATATATATATATATAGGTTGGATTAGAGTTGGAAAACTGGATATAGTTTCTTGTGTAATTAATTCATATAACCTCTTTTCCTTATATTAATGGAAAATAATTCTAGAGCAATCAATATTTATTGTGTGTCGGTTTCATCCCTCGGGTTCAATACCGGTACACCTACCATTCCTTTCGACCACTTTCCAAAAAAATTTGTATCACGTGCTAGATATGTGACTTTTTTAAAGGAAGACTTTAAAAATATGAAATTAAAATAACTTATGGTCCCCTAACCCCGTCGCATTGAGACCGAATTTTTTTAGGTCTGAGCCGACAGTCACAACCGTAAGGGTCATACCTTTGAAATTTTGGCCCAGTGCCGAAAGGATTGCGGGGAAAGGGGCATGTTTTTTCTTATTTTTTTTCTTTTTATTAGAAATTTTAATTCAATTTAAATATTTTTGTTTATTTTTGTTTTTAAATTTTTATTTTATTTTAGTTTTAATTCAAAATTTAGTATTTTCTGATTTGGCCTCGAAAATAGTTATTTTTGTTGAAATATATGGTCGAAGGACACATATTAACATTATGGAGAACACTGACACACTTTAAACTTCAAGAGTCAAGGTGTAAATACAGTCTTACCAGAGGGATGATTAGTGGGATTCACACTATGTATTTTTCTATGATTGTGTTTTAAACACAATATAATCATAAGATTTAGAATTATGTTATTTCTAGGTATTTTGATATGTCTCAATTGTGATCCAATTTACAAGAAATTTCCTAGTTATAATAATCTCAACATGTAAATAAGAGTTAGTTTGGATCAACATTTGTAAGCATTGCATACATATCTCCATAAAATATGTCAATAAAAGGTCGAACTATTTGAATTCGATGTTTTAAATGCAAGCCACGAGCTAAGTTCTGATTATTCATATATATTTTATACTACAATTTAACAAAAGAAATATAAATATTGTAAACTAATCAATTTAGATTTTATCTATTATGGAAGTGTTACACCTAACACAAAAATTACCATAAACATTGTCATATATTTAAACTTATTTGTTGCAATTTTGATTCCCTAACATCATGATCACTTTTTGTTCCAAGTAGTGTCCGCCCTATAATGCTTTGGGCCCCAAAGGTAAAGAAGTGTCTTTTCTATCTTTTTATCTTTTTTGTTACAGGTCTTGCGGGTAGGGCGACGTCATTTTCCCAACATGTCCCTTTCTCCAATGGTATTTTCATATGTTCACCCATAAACCCTCATTACAAAATTGTATGTCAACATTGTCTAACACGTGAAACGCACAATTAAATTTTCCGTCCAAATCTGCTTCTTCTCCTACTTCTGAAGTTTTTTGCAGCCATTTTAAACTATAGCATTTGAGGAGAAGCATCGTTCAAATATAACATTGAATTGAGGATCCAAAAAAATGTCAAGACCCGATTGTTTCTAACACTAAATTTTCAAAATAAACATAATTACTCCCTGGCATCACGAGCCAAGTGATGGACCAAATTGGTCAGTTTATGGTTGAAAGTAAAGGTCCTATTTTGTTACAATGTATTCCCATGCATACAAGGGACTTGCCTTGTAAAAGTCCATCATTCTTTGGAATTTAGGCCTCGAGTCCTCCAAAGTCATGAATCTCCATTCGCCGATGGGACTCCATCTTCTAACTATTCATGGACGGTGATTGATTGCAATCATCAGGGGGGACATGTAAGGTGGGGTGACGGGAATGATGGAAGAAAAACCGTTAGTATTCATTTTGTTGTAAATTTTATTGAAATATTAATAATTTTATACAAATTCTAATTTTTTTTCAACAATTATCCAAATTAATTATTTTCAATTTTAGTCCAACTCTAGCACAACTATAGTGCTTATTTGGAATCTAGTATTGGATGACAACTAAAGATAAGTTCAAGCCTAACTCTTTAGTTATGTTTTAAGTTTAATAGAGTGTTTTGCAAGACTAATTTTTCTTAGAGATAATAATATCTTGTGTTCGCATTTATTAGTCTTCATCTTATATCTCCTTGCTTATTTATAGGAGACAAAATAATCCTAGATTCGTTAGATCTACAATCTCTAACTTTCTTGAAGATCTTTATCCAAAAGAGATAAGTTTTCTAATTAAAGTACAAGACTATATGTAAAAACCCCAAAAATTCCAACACATTTTGAAATTTATAATCTTGAAATTGAAATTTAAATCAAGAAAATTATTGAGGATTTAAGTTAGTTAATGAATTTTCAATTGGAGACATACTAATACTCTTTATGAAAATATTGGGGTCAAATTGTGAATTTTCATAGTTAAGGGGTATTTTGTAAAATCTCATAAACTTAATTGTGAAAATAACCTAAGGGTGACAAGTTTTTTAGCCTAAGGGTGATAAGTCTCTATGCCTAAATGAGATGGCAACAAATTAGAGTGCATTAGTGTCACTTATGTGGGTAAATTCAATTGGATGTGGAACACTATTTATAGCTTCTATTGAAGAAAGAAAATTAGTTTAAACTTTCCTTCTCCAAATAACACAATTTTCGGCCCCCTACCCAGCAGCCTCGGTTTTTCTGTTGTTTCGAGACCATCAACCGTTGGATCATCCTAAAATTTTAACTGAAGGTTCTAAACACCTAGGTGTACGTTTTCACCGTTCGGATCATCAATATCGCGACTAGACAGGAAAAGGAAGCACCTGGAAGTTGGGGTAAACTTATGAGTGCTTGGTGATTTTTCGAAAATTCCCAAGAAAAAGAAAAAGGTGAGCGTGGGAGTTTGAATAACGAGGAGTTAATCTCGACTCGTCGTTATTTAAATACGTTAAAGTTTAGTTATATTCTCATTTGATAAACTTTTAATCAAGTAGTTGATAATTTCGTAATATTAAACATATATGGTGATATTCATATATGAATTATGACTGAATATAGAAAACGAGAGAAAAACTATAAGTTGTGTATTGAAAATAGAATCAAGTATTCTGTGTCTAATATGAGAAAACAGCTCTCATATATATAACTAATTACAAGGGACAAAACCGTAAATAACCTAGCTATATACTAACTGAAAATATAACTAATCTGAACAAAAAGTGTTAATAGCTTTATACACACGTTTTATATTATGATAGTAATTAACCCTAATTTAGAACTCAATTTGGGCATATTTCTTCTTCTTCGTTCTTCTTTATTTCTTCAGAGAATTCTTTAATTCTCTCTTGTAATACCCCCCCCGCAAGCCGGTGTTGTTGAGAAGATGTTGCAGACACCCAGCTTGGACAAGATTGCAGCAAATTGAGATCTTGGAAGTGGCTTTGTGAATATATCTGCCATTTGAGACGCTGAAGGAACTGGGAGTAACTTCAAATGATTGCGTGCGACATGCTCCCTTATAAAATGTAAGTCTATCTCAATGTGCTTTGTTCTTTCGTGAAAAATTGGATTATTTGCTAAGTGTAGAGCTGAGTTATTATCGCAATATACAGTTGGTGGTAATTGTAATTGAAATTTCAAATCACGTAGTAGTTGAGTAATCCATAGGATTTCACTTGTAATAGCAGCTAAAGATCTATATTCTGCCTCTGCTGATGACCTTGACACTGTAGGTTGCTTTTTAGCTTTCCAGGAGATAAGTGAGGAACCTAAGTAAGTGCAATAACCTGTAGTAGATCTCCTGGAATCAATACAAGAGCCCCAGTCAGAATCACAAAAACCAGTTAATCTGTAATTAGATAAGTTAGAGTAAAATAATCCTTGACCAGGAGAGGCTTTTAAATATCTGAGAAGATGGTGAGTTGCAATTAGGTGATCATGTGTAGGTTTAGAAACAAATTGACTTAATTTATGGACAGAAAAAGTAATGTCAGGTCTTGTAATGGTTAGATAAATAAGTCTTCCAATCAACCTTCTATAAGGGGAAGGGTCAGGCAGAAGGTTACTTGAATCAGAATGTAGGTTGTTTTTAGGATCCATTGGAATGGATACAGGCTTGCTGGCTAAATAGCCTGTGTCTTGTAGTATTTGTAGTGTGTATTGTCTCTGGGATAAGACAAGACCAGCCCTAGAATAGGCTAGTTCAATGCCAAGAAAGTATTTTAATTTACCCAAATCTCTTAACTTAAAAATAGAACTTAGTTTGGATTTAGTGTGACAGATAATATCAGTGCTAGGACTAGCTAAAATGATATCATCAACATACACAAGTATAGCAATAAAGGTAGAATCCATACCAGAAGTGAACAATGAGTAGTCTGATTTTGATTGGATAAATCCCATTGAAGTGAGAACCTCAGTTAACTTGTTATTCCACTGTCTACTAGCCTGCTTTAGTCCATATATAGATTTATTTAACTTGCAAACTAGATTACCTGAATTACCTTGTTGCTGTGAGGAGTCTTCTGGAGTGTAGCCTTTAGGAAGTGTCATGTACACTTCTTCATCTAAATCACCATTTAAAAATGTGTTTGTGATGTCCAATTGATGAAGGGACCATTGTTTTGCCATGGATAGGGCCAAAAGAATCCTTACTGTGACCAACTTAGCTACTGGTGAGAAAGTAGCAGTATAGTCAACCCCCTCCTGCTGTGTAAAACCTTGGGCAACAAGCCTTGCCTTGTATCTTTCTATAGAACCATCTGAGTGTCTTTTAATTTTGAAAATCCATTTACATCCAATAGGTCTTTTAGAAGGAGGGAGTGTTTGTACAGTCCAAGTTTTATTAATTTCCATAGCAGATAGTTCTTCTTTAATTGCTTTTATCCATTCTGGATTTTTAACAGCTTGAGTGTATGTAGTAGGTTCAGATTGAGTGGATATATTGGCTATAAATGCTTGATGTTTGGAGGACAGTTTTGAGTAGTTTAAAACTGAAGATATGGGGTTTTTAGGTTGTGATACAGAATGACAATGGTAATCTTGTAAATAGGCAGGTGTTTTATGTTGTCTAGATGATTTTCTAGTTTGAATTTCAGGAGAAGGAGGGTTAGGTAGGATCTCAGAAGAAACTGGGTTAACATTAGAAGGAGACAGAGGTGGAGTAAGAGAAGGGGGAATAGGATAGTCATAAAAGGAGATGGATGTAGATGGTGGAATAGGTAAAACATGAGTGGTGTCCTTATTAAACTGTTTTAATAGTTTATCATCATGAAATGGGAAAATGCTCTCATGAAAAGAGACATTTCTAGAGAAAAAAATATTAGAATTAGTTAGATTAAGTAGTTTATATCCTTTAACTCCTGGTGAATAGCCTAAAAACACACACTTGGTAGCCCTTGGGTCAAACTTGGATCTATGATCCTTTAAAGTTGAAGCAAAGGCTAGACAGCCAAATACTCTTAAAAATTGATAATCCACTGGTTTATTAAACAGTTTAGTTTAAGGACAAGTATTATTAAGTAAAGGAGTAGAAATTCTATTAATAAGGTAAACTGCAGTCATAATGCATTCATTCCAATAAGGAATGGGAATTTTTTATTGAAATAAAAGTGATCTTGCTACATTTAATATATGTTGGTGCTTTCTTTCTGCTATTGCATCCTGTTGAGGTGTCTCTACACAAGTGAATTGATGCATTATGCCTAATTGTGAAAATAAATCTGTGAAGAAGAGTTCTTTTGCATTATCACTCCTGAATGTTCTTATGGTAGTGTTAAATTGATTTTGAATGAATTGAATGAATTGTGGAATTAAATTATGCACATCAGACTTCTGTTTCATCAAAAAAACCCATGTAAATCTACTGTGATCATCAACTAGAGTTAGGAAATATTTATGACCATGGTGAGAGGTGACCCTAAAGGGGCCCCAAACATCACAGTGAATGATGTCAAATGCATGTAAAGAAATGTTATTATGTGAAACAAAAGGTAAACATTTTTGTTTTGCTAATGGACATATTTCACAAGGATGTCTAGATGAATTAGAAACATAAGGAATATCTAACAATTTGACTAATGAATGTAACCTATCTTTAGATGGATGTCCTAATCTAAGATGCCATGTAGCACTAGAAACTTTATTACAAGTAGATTGAGTAGGACTGGAGGTGTCATATAGAATATAGAGTCCATCTATGAGGTCACCCTTGCCAATCTTCTTCAAAGATGTCAGGTCCTGAATGAAGAAATGATTGGTCTCAAAAACTATGTTGTAGTGTGAAGAATGCAAGAGTGACCCAACAGATAATAAATTGAACTTAAAAGAAGGAACAAATAAGACATCATGTAGAGTAATGTAGTGGTTGATAATAACTGTGCCTTTAAAAAAACAAGATATGACTAAGTTGTTAGGGAGAGTAACATTAGTGTTGAATGCAGGGGATAAACTAGTGAACATATTTTGATTATTGCATATGTGATGAGAAGCACCTGAGTCAATTATCCAAGCAGTATTAAAATCAATAGATATGTTAGAAAAGGATGATAAACAGGTACCTGAATGTGAATTAGCACTGGAGTTGTTAGGAGAAGAGAAAGTCCTGTGTGAATCTGAAGTGGCTGGAGAACCATTGAGTGGAGATGCAAGCATGGTTGACAGCTGGGTAAATTGCTCAGGTGAAAGTGTATGTATGAAATCTTGAAGGTTAGTGGATGAACTGTTTGTTTGAGAATCAATGTTATTAACCCTGTTTACTGGTGGTGAGTAATTTCTGGGGTTGGATGGCTTGTATCCAGGTGGAAAACCATGGATTTTAAAACAGGTTTCATAGGTGTGGCCAGGCATCTGGCAGTGGGTACAATAGGGACGGTTAGGTTTCTGGTAATTTGGGGAAGAAGGAGGTCTAGAGGAAGGTCTGTAAGATGGTCTGTAGGATGAATTGTTGGGTGGTCTATACTGGAAATTGGTATTTGGTGGTCTATAATATTGTGTTGAAGGATCAGTTTTTGTATTGAAGGCCATAGGGTTGAGGGGGTCAGGGGATTTATGGTAATTTTGAATAGATCTTTGTGTCTCTTCTTGAGTAACTAGAGAGTAGGCTTTTGAGACAGTGGGCAAGGGATCCATTAAAAGCAGTTGGCTTCTTGTGTTGGCTAGGGATTCTTGAAGTCCCATGAGAAAGGTGAGAAGATATTCTTTTTCGAAATATTCATCTAATATGGTGATATTCATATATGAATTATGACTGAATATAGAAAACGAGAGAAAAACTATAAGTTGTGTATTGAAAATAGAATCAAGTATTCTGTGTCTAATATGAGAAAACAGCTCTCATATATATAACTAATTACAAGGGACAAAACCGTAAATAACCTAGCTATATACTAACTGAAAATATAACTAATCTGAACAAAAAGTGTTAATTGCTTTATACACACGTTTTATATTATGATAGTAATTAACCCTAATTTAGAACTCAATTTGGGCATATTTCTTCTTCTTCGTTCTTCTTTATTTCTTCAGAGAATTCTTTAATTCTCTCTTGTAATACGTAACTTTAAAAAGGTTGGTAGTAAATTTCTGTTACGTGTAAGTTTTGGTGGTTTTATGCATGGTAATTGACGTGTGATTTAGAAGGGGCTGATTTTGCAAATTTAAGTTTGGAATGTGATGATAAGTTATTTGTTGATTGCTATTAGGATAATCCTATGTTGAATTGATATTTATCCGGGTGTAGTACTTTATCTCATCCGGATAAAAAGTTGATTATATGGATTAATTATGTGTTCTTGTTTTGGGCCCACTTGGCTTGCGCGATTATGTGATTAAGTTGAATAGCACGGGCTATTAACTCGATCATGAGCCCCTGGCCTGGCTCGTATATTCAAGAGACCGGGTCTTTGGATATACGTAGTCGTTTTTGATGCATTGACTAGTCATGCATAAGGGCTGTGTGTGGGGGAATATCAAGAGGTGATTGGAAGAAATTATGAGGCGTGTTTGGGAAAGCAAGCTTTGGAAGACTACAGACACCGAGACGTATCCTTTTATACTGTGCAGTAATTTTTGTTTTATTTGCTTTAATTGGTATTTGTTGCTCTTTTCTTAGAAATTATTCGAATCACGCACACCCACCTCACTAAGTTGCATGTCAACTTACGCAATGTGTTTCATTGATTTTTCAGATTTTCGGATAGCATAGGAGCCATGAGGATTTTCGTCGTCAGAAAACTAGAATTATGAAGCTCATAAATATGTAAATTAGCTACTAGTAACCTATATTTTGTAAAATATCCACTTGTGTAAATTTAATAAGTTCATATTAAATATTGGTTAGGTAATTTTTAGCCGGGGCGTTACAGATGGTATCAGAGCTTAGGCTCCGAGTCAGGAAAGGGTCCTCGGCATAAGATATAACTTGTAAGCATAATAAATAAGAATTTGAAATTGGAGAAGATGGAACTTAACATAGGACTTTCATAACATCACTTAAGTATCTTAATCAGTAAATAAATTGAGCAATAGTATACCGAAGTTTGTGAACAAAGAAATTGGTATCTTAATCAGTATAAAAGAATACGATGGCGTTTTAGGACAGCTCGCGGAACTCAGTGACGTTAGCTTGGAGAAAACTCAGCATGATCCGTTACGGGTCCTGGTCCTTAGTTAGCATATCTAACCTTGTTTTGTTTGTGAATATGTGCATATGCTAATGTGTATAAATACTAGTATGTAGATGCTAATATGTGTAAATACTTTAGCAGAAGTAGTTTTTGTGTTGAGACTTATGTTATAGTCTCAAAATTTTTTTTTTTTGGTTTGAGTTTCGATGTATGAAAATATATTAGATTAAAAATATTAGGACTTACGGTATAGACTCAAAGTTTTGTCTAAAAGTACCCGAATTCAAAATAAAAATCATGTTCGATGGTCCGACTTCCCCAGAGCTTCCGGTAGCACAGCCAAGACAAAAAAAAAAAAAAAAACACACTTGGCTTAAAGTTAATTATTAGTTTTAATATGCAATTGGTTTTTAATGCAGCAAGCTAACTTAATTGCTGTAATATGGATCCGAACAATAATCCTGAGAACATACCTCCATGAAAAGATAGATCAAATGCTTACGGCTATAGGAATGTTAACTCAGGCCATACAAACCACTTCAGTTTCGGCAAGTTCCTCCCAACTAAATCCAGCTCATGAAATAAATCCCGCTCCTAACCCTGTCCCCATCCCAGAAAACTCGGCAACCTCAGATCGACTACTTAATCGGTTTCTTCACTTTCAACCACCAAAATTTAAGGGGGATCCCGATGATCGGAAAGCAGAAAGCTGGTTGGAAGAAATTGAAAATATCTTTGAAGTTTTAGACTATACAGAGGAGCAAAAAGTTTCTCTTGCAGTATTTCGGTTCGAAGGAGCAGCTCGGGACTGGTGGAGATCTATCCGTCGCAACTGGGACCAAAACGGCATGGAAAAGACGTGGACGAATTTTGTCAAAGAATTTAATGATAAATACATTCTACCACTAGTAAGGGAACAACGAGAAGACGAATGTAATGCTTTGTGCCAAATAAATAATATGGTCGCTCAGTACGATGCGCAATTATGTCGGCTAGTGAAGACTCCACATTTGAACAATGACGAACCAAGGCGAACACGAAAATTCATTAGAGGACTTCGTCCAGAAATACGCCTGGGGCTAATGTCGCATCATATTGAAAGGTACACGAAAGCAGTAGAAAGAGCTTTGCGAATCGAACGCGACTTAGCAGAAATGAGCTATCAATCTATGACAACAAAGAAAAACTACCCTCAACCCTCTAGCTGGCAACAAAACAAACAACCGGGAGGAGGTACAAAAATGTTGCCGCCATTCAAAGGAAATCAGGGTCTGAATGAAGTACAACCAAGGCAAGTTAAGGGAAAAAAGGAAAGATCCTTTCGAGAACATACATGTACTTATTGTAACTTACAAGGACATACCGAAGATCGATGCTGGAAGAAGACAAAGAAGTGCTTTCGATGCGGGAGTAGTTAGCATTTTATTAACAAATGTCCTTTGATATCGAATCCACCAACACCAATGGAAAATAAGAAATCGCATAACGACCAGTCTCAAGTGGGAAAACCAAAAGTACCTGGACGAGCCTTTGCAGTTGAGGGAGAAATCATCACTGGACCCAAACCCACTAACGTGGTAGAAGGTACAATTTTAATTTCCCACTATCCTTGCAAAGTTCTATTCGACTCTGGCGCATCCCATTCTTTTGTAAAACCAGAGTGTGGGTCGAATTTGGGAATTAAACCGGAATCTTTGCCTTTCGACTTAGAAGTTTGCACACCAATGGGAATTTCATGTGTTACGGGATCAGTGTTCAAAAATTGTAGCGTCCATATTGAAAATAACAATTTTCCTGCGAATTTAATCGTATTACCTATCCAAGGTTTTGACGTAATCCCTGGGATGGATTGGCTTTCTACTTACTTTGCGAAAGTAGATTGTCGCCTTAAAACGGTAACAATGCGCATACCCGGTCAACCTGAAGTATGTTTTCAGGGTGATCGAAAACTTTTGAAGGGGCCTCTACTGTAACGGCCCGACTCCGCGGGTCCGTCGGATAACGGTCGAAAATTTATTATTATTTTGAAAAAGAGTTAAAATATCGAAACATTTAAAAAGAAAGATAAATAAAAATCGAGAATTAAAGATTTTAAGCGGAAGCGGTTTAAAACGATATAAGAACAATTTTGATTACTAAGTTTAAAGCGAAAGTAATTAAAACAAATTTTAGCGGATGACATGACATGGTAAAACAACTTCTGGGACTCAAAAGAAATACAAGAAGATTAAGATTAATATTTAATAAAATTCAAAATCATTTTCTATAGATATTCTTATTTTACAAAATTAGCAAAATACCAAGATATTTAGCAAGATATAATAAAAATGAACTTAGGCATTATTGGAGATTTAAAACATGAGTTCAAACGAAAATCTTACAATCAAATAAGAATTTAAACAAAAGTTCAACTACTCTCTGGAACTAGGATGGGACCACAACCGTGATGACCTCACCGCAACATGAACTATCGTTTATCCCAAACACCTGTAGCTGAAAAGATTGAAACATGGAATGCATAAGTTGATCGTCCAACTTAGTGAGGTTATAGTGCACATGTGCGTGGATGCAACATAATATACATGAGCATATACAACAGTACAGTAATGAACATATGCTATAACAATTTAAGCACGTTAAACAAGTAACCAACATTTGTTGATGCCGTCCTCCTCTTACCCTCCAATCCACAGTCAGGAAAACCACCACCGAACACTCCAAGTAAGGTGCGACCTTACATAACAGTGCGTATTGACGTCAAATGCCAGGAGTTTGACATTCACTCCCCAAGTGTAACCTCCACACTTGGTTCGTGAAGCGGGTCTACGGTGGATCGAGGTAACCCTCCGGCCCTTACCTTCCGGGTTAACCACGATTCTGCACACCAAAATAGGGGCCCACACAGTAACAGTAAACAGTACAATACAATACAGTAACAGTAACAGTAACAGTTCAGTAACAGGAAATCGGTAAACAACTCAATAACAGTTCAACATGCAATATCAATGACTCATAAGCACATAGACATAAACAATACTTCAACGTGTAACTTGTCCTAGCAGCCGAGTTCTTCATGTTAGCATACATCACATGCTTGTTCGTTTAGTAACCAAGTTACAGTTATGACTCGACCTACTAGCACATTTAGACTTACACACAAGTAACACATAGCACTCACCTGAATAGCTTATTACGGCGATCAAAATTCCACTATGAAGTGTATCCGAAACCTGAGCAAATACGTATACGACTAATAAATTATCTTATAATCTTACTTAAATATAATTAAAGAAAATCCTATCACGAGGATTTCCTAAATTAAAATCTTAGACAAGAACTTAAAACTTTCGAAAGTGTATTCATTTTTTCAAACTTTAAGATTTGAGAAAATCCAAAATATTTAACAAGCTAATAATTAAACACCCTTTTCTTTTGAAAACATTCAAAGTATACCCCTAAAGTTTCCAAACATTAAAACATTACTTTCTTGCAAAAATAATTCAAGACCCAATATCACAAGAACGTCTAAAAATATATAAGCAAAAATTCACTATAAAACCAGAATTAATCACAAGTTTTAATAACTTTTCACAAACTAACAATGAGAAACAAAAGTTCTTTCATTAAAAAATTTCTTAGAAATTTTTCAAATTTTCAATCTTAAAACACAAGTTATCAAAGCACTACTTTAAATCAATTAATCAAAAGTTTATAAAAGTAACGATGTAAAAATAGCGACCTAACAGCACCTTTACCCCCTTATTTTCAGATTTACAAAAATAGCCCCAAATGTTTCAAAAACTCCCATTTTTGCAAAATATCGAAACAAACTTTAAAACAAATGCTTTTCTAGTAAACCTAACCAAATAAACAAAAATAGATTTTTCAGTCCAATAGACTCTCAAAATTTTCACATCCCTAACCCTTGAACTTTTAAAATCTTTCAAAAATACCCTCCAAAGTTTTAAAAATTATAAACAATAACTTTCTTACAAAAATAAATCAAGATCCAAATATCTAATAAATATTTATTTAAACCGAGCAAAATTACACCATCTTTATAGCTAAATCAAGTTAATCGAGATACATGCATAACATAGTACGAACTCAAACTCATGCTCAAACTAAATTCTAAAGCCAGAAATTAACCACAATGTAAATAAATAATACACAATAACATTTAGGCTCAAGGAATATCTAACGAACTCAAATCAAGAAATGAAGACCGAAAATGGAATACCCATTCCGAGACGAAGTCGCTAACCTGAACAGGAACTATTGACCGGCCGTTGACCACCGTTGACCGGCCGTTGACCGACACCGGAAAATGAGCCGAACCCACCATTCCGCTCTCCTCTAAGCCTAGAACACCGTGGTGAAGCTCGATTGTCGAAAAAAATGACCGGAAAGGGGACATGCAAGGAAACCCACTTAAAACCGCCACTTTCTCCTCTAATTTCCGCCAGAAAACACCTTCTATTCCTTCAATTACCACCAACATTGTGTTCCTCTCGTCGAGTAGATCAATTTTGACTACTCATTTACTTGATTTGGTTAACAAATGAGAAAGTTATGAGGAAAAATGGTTGACTTCTCTTCATATTTAATGGGTGTTTTGCAATTTACACCCTCAAACTTTGAGTTTTTTTCCTTTTTAATCCTCAAAGTCTTGGGACAATTCAAGAAGTCCCCCTTTTATTTTACTTTTGCATTTCAATCCTCAAAATAACACAAGAGTGAACTCTTTGTAATACGTAATTTGCACACCAATAATAATTCAAGTGAATATCAATTAAATCACTTAAAATTTAAAAATATGCTCACTCGTTGAAATTTTTAACAACATAGATATGAATTTTAATTTCAATTATTAAATCCACATAGTTAAAATTATCAATTTCAAGTAAATTAAATTTATAGGAAAGAAATTCGGGGTTTTACATCTACTATCCGCGGCACAGGCTCGACGAATACTACACCAGGGAGGGCAAGGATTTTTGGCTTACCTAATTAACAAGCCAAAAGACAAACAGGAGCTAAAGGAGGTACACATCGTGTCCGAATACGCTGATGTTTTCCCAGAAGCATTAACTACCCTACCACCAGACCGTGAATTGGAATTCACAATCGATCTTATTCCTGGAGCGACACCTATTGCCAAAACACCTTACCGAAGGGCGCCAGCGGAACTTAAGGAACTTAAGACGCAACTACAAGAGTTATTGGAGCAAGGGTTCACAGGCCAAGCACGTCACCCTGGGGAGCTCCAGTCTTATTTGTAAAGAAGAAAGATGGTACGATGAGAATGTGCATCGATTACAAAGGATTAAACAACGTGACTATCAAGAACAAATATATGTTGCCACATATTGAAGAATTATTTGACCAACTCCAAGGCTCTCGAGTTTTCTCCAAACTTGATTTAAGACAAGGATATTACCAGTTAAAAATCAAAGAGGAAGATATACCCAAGATAGCACTCACCTCCAAGTATGGGCATTTCGAATTCGTGGTCATGCCCTTTGGACTGACCAGTGCGCCAGCCGCTTTTATGGATTTAATGCATCGAGTGTTCAAATCATTCCTGGATAAATTTGTGGTAGTATTTATCGATGATATTCTAATCTACTCAAAATCGGAAGAAGAACACATGGAACACCTACAAAAAGTTTTACAAGTACTTCGAGAAAATAAGCTATACGTTAAGTTCAGCAAGTGCGAGTTTTGGTTGGACCGTGTCTCTTTCCTTGGACATATTATATCAGGAGAAGGCGTAGCGGTGGATCCATCAAAAGTGGAAGCTATTACTGAATGGAAGAGACCCGAAACGGTGACCGAAGTACGCAGCTTTTTGGGCTTAGCGGGATACTACCGTAGATTCATTAAGGACTTCTCAAAGATTGCGACACCATTAACAAGGCTCACGCAAAAGAAGACTCCCTTCATATGAAACGAAAAGTGTGATAGCAGTTTTCAAGAACTCAAGAAAAGATTAACGACAGCACCGGTGTTAGCCTTACCCGAAGGGACAGAGAACTTCGTGGTTTACAACGATGCATCAAAAGAAGGCTTGGGATGTGTACTAATGCAGCATGGGAAGGTCACCGCCTATGCATCTCGTAAATTGAAACCGTACGAAAAGAATTACCCCCCGCATGATCTTGAATTAGCAGCAATGATCTTCGCATTAGGAAAATGGAGACACTATCTCTACGGAGTATCGTTTGTGATCTTCACCGATCAAAAAAGCCTGAAATACTTGTTCTCCCAAAAAGAATTAAACATGCGCCAAAGAAGATGGATGGAGTTCCTGGACGATTATGACTGCACAATACAATTTCACCCCGGGAAGGCAAACATAGTTGCTGATGCTTTAAGCCGCAAAGTTAAAGTATCACATCTTATGTCAAAAGAATGGGAAATGTTGGAAGAAGCATGAGAATGGAGACCCGAGAAAGTACGCACGGGCATACTTTTTAATGGATTGCAAATCCAGCCTGACATTTTTCAAGAGATCTTTGCAACTCAAGATGACGATGAAGAAATTCAGAAGTTAAAGCAGACGTCACTTGAAAAATCAGGTTCACCATTTCATACGGATACTACTGGAACACTAAGATTCAAGACAAGGTTATGTGCTCCCAGGAACCCCAACTTAAAAGAACGCATCCTCAGAGAAGCTCACCGATCATGATACAGCATCCATTATGGAGGTACCAAAATGTATCAAGATCTAAAGCAACACTTTTGGTGGCCCAATATGAAACGAGAAATCGCTGAGTACATCTCACGATGCCTAGTATGCCAACAAATAAAAGCTGAACATCAAAGACCATCAGGTTTGCTTCAACCTTTGTCGATACCACAATGGAAGTGGGAATCAATAACCATGGATTTCGTCACCAGCCTACCGCGGAGTCAACTCAAACACGATGCAGTTTGGGTCATCAACGATCGACTAACTAAAGTGGCTCATTTCATACCTATCAGCATCAATTTTCCAGTGGATAAGTTGGCAGAACTATATAAAGACGAGATTATCCGCCTGCACGGTATACCAAAAGATATCACATCTGATCAAGTTCCGAGGTTTCTATCACTCTTATGGAGAAAACTTCAGGAAGCCCTTGGAACTCAGTTACAAGTCAGCACTACCGCTCACCCTCAAATTGATGGCCAGTCTGAACGAACCATCCAGACGCTTGAAGATATGCTTCGTGCTTGCATCCTAGACTTCAAGGGCAGTTGGGACAGACATCTACGCATGGTGGAGTTCGCATATAACAACAACTATCAAGCATCTATTCAGATGGCCCCATTTGAAGCTTTATACGGGAGAAAATGTAGATCATCGATTCACTGGGACCTAGGCGAACGCCAAGTACGATCATCTGAGACCACTCAAGGCAATTTAGATCTACTCCAAGAAGTAGAGGAAGTTATTCAGACAGTCAGAAAACGAATGCTAGCCGCCCAGAGTAGACAAAAGAGCTACGCAGATCGTCGAAGAAAACCGCTGGAATTTGAGGTCGGAGATGAAGTTTTCCTTAAAGTCTCGCCAAAGAAAGGATTAATAAAACATGGAAAAGGAGGAAAACTTAGTCCACGATATGTCGGACCATTTGAAATCCTGGAAAGGGTTGGGGTTGTTGCCTACAAACTTGACCTACCTCCAAACTTGGGAAGAGTTCACGATGTTTTTCACGTATCTCTCCTGAAGAAATAACATCCTGATCCGTCTCATGTACTAGATTATCGTCAGTTACAACTTCATGAAAATTTGATCTATGAAGAAAGACCCGTACGTGTGCTAGATCGACAATTTCAAGAACTTCGAAATCGAAAGATACCTTTGGTAAAAATATTAGGGAAAAGTCATGCTATAGAGGAAGCTACGTGGGAGCTAGAAGAGGAGATGCATAAACATTACCCGGAGCTATTCGAAAATTCAGGTAAGAATTTGGGGACCAAATTCAATTAAGGGGGGGAGATTGTAAAAACCCCAAAAATTCCAACACATTTTGAAATTTTTAATCTTGAAATTTAAATTTAAATCAAGAAAATTATTGAGGATTTAAGTTATTTAATGAGTTTTCAATTGGAGACCTATTAATACACTTTATGAAAATATTGGGGTCAAATTGTGAATTTTCATAGTTAAGGGGTATTTTGTAAAATCTCATAAACTTAATTGTGAAAATAACCTAAGGGTGACAAGCTTCTTAGCCTAAGGGTGACAAGTCTCTATGCCTAAATGAGTTGGCAACAAATTAGAGTGCATTAGTGTCACTTATGTGGGTAAATTCAATTGGATGTAGAACACTATTTATAGCTTCTATTGAAGAAAGAAAATTAGTTTAAACTTTCCTTCTCCAAATAACACAATTTCGGCCCCCTACCCAGCAGCCTCGGTTTTGTTGTTTCAAGACCATCAACCGTTGATCATCCTAAAATTTTAACTAAAGGTTCTAAACACCTAGGTGTACGTTTTCACCGTTCGGATCATCAATATCGCAACTAGACAGGAAAAGGAAGCCCCTGGAAGTTGGGGTAAACTTATGAGTACTTGGTGATTTTTCGAAAATTCCCAAGAAAAAGAAAAAGGTGAGCGTGGGAGTTTGAATAACGAGGAGTTAATCTCGACTCGTCGTTATTTAAATGCGTTAAAGTTTAGTTATATTCTCATTTGATAAACTTTTAATCAAGTAGTTGATAATTTCGTAACTTTAAAAAGGTTGGTAGTAAATTTCTGTTATGTGTAAGTTTTGGTGGTTTTATGCATGGTAATTGACGTGTGATTTAGAAGGGGCTGATTTTGCAAATTTAAGTTTGGAATGTGATGATAAGTTATTTTTTGATTGCTATTAGAATAATCCTATGTTGAATTGATCTTTATCCGGGTGTAGTACTTTATCTCATCCAGATAAAAAGTTGATTATATGGATTAATTATGTGTTCTTGTTTTGGGCTTGTGCGGTTATGTGATTAAGTTGAATAGCACGGGCTATTAACTCGATCATGAGCCCCTGGCCTGACTCGTATATTCAAGAGACCGGGTCTTTGGATATACGTAGTCGTTTTTGATGCATTGACTAGTCATGCATAAGGTGTGTGTGTGGGGGGGGGGAATATCAAGAGGTGTGATTGGAGGAAATTATGAGGCGTGATTGGGAAAGCAAGCTTTGGAAGACTACAGACACCGAGACGTATCATTTATACTGTGCAGTAATTTTTGTTTTATTTGCTTTAATTGGTATTTGTTGCTCTTTTCTTAGAAATTATTCGAATCACGCACACCCACCTCACTAAGTTGCATGCCAACTTAGGCAATGTGTTTCATTGATTTTTCAGATTTTCGGATAGCATAGGAGCCATGAGGATTTTCGTCGTCAGAAAACTAGAATTTTGAAGCTCATAAATATGTAAATGAGCTACTAGTAACCTATATTTTGTAAAATATCCACTTGTGTAAATTTAATAAGTTTATATTAAATATTGGTTAGGTAATTTTTAGCCGGGGCGTTACACTATATATTGCCTTTAAATAATTTGACTACTGATTTAACCGTTTTTCGTAGGGTTAGATTAAATCAATGATGTTTGTTTCTGAGGTTAAATTACGTATAGATTATAGGGCTTAGTTACTTTATTCCGGATGGATCAATCTCAAGAAAGAACAAAGCGTAAAGAACAATCAGTAAACAAGACAACGAATATGAATATAGTATAGCAAAAGCTTTTCTATTAATTCTAATATCAGATTGCCTTCATATGGAGGCGTAAGCTTCTGACTATTCGTAGTTGTCCTGATACAATGTTTAACTAGGTATTTATATGACAATAACCCTAGCTATTCAAGGAAACAGAATCCTAATAGGACTAGGTATAGTAATCCTTATGGAACTAGGACTTCATCCTTTGTCGCCAAGGATTGATAGTTCAGATTGGTCCGGGCGTATATTGACTCGTCGCTCCGAATATTATAAGGGGTGCGAAATAGCCCCCATCAACTACGTCAAAAGTAAATGCAAGATTAATTTTGGCTTAGTCTTTATTATATTACTATTGAAGTATTTTAGTTTTTATTTCACTAATTCTATTTAATTCAGCCGGCTCCAAGTCCTATTACTTAAATCTCAATATAATTACAATGATTTAATTAGTATAGGAGTTCAATCCTAATTAATTAAAACATTAGGCCGTTGTTCGTCCACGAACGAGTCAATCCACTCGATCCTAATTTTTCATTTTCTTTGTTACAGATCTAGGTGTATTGTGCGTGTCCATGTAGGTCCACCACGTAATTGATCGTGGGTTCTAAATAAACTATTATTTAATTATTTGAATAATTAATTGTTCTTTTAATTCAGTTCAACATCCTATCCAATTGGAAAACACTCTCCAAATTGATGTGAGAGTTATCACACACTCCACGATATATGTCTAGCCTGAAGTTCATGGAATCACTGGTGAATTAATTTACTGAAGTTTTCTCCTTACGAATTACATATATGATAAGGTCCTTCCATTAGTTGGTCTTTCGATCAAAGTCTTGTGACGGTTCCCTTTTGTAACACTTACTTTGAGGTACCCCTCCCTAAAGATGTCACAATCTTTGGCTAATGTCTTCCTTGGAATCAACCAATTATGGAATTCATAAGAGAAGCTCCTGACCTATCAAATCAGGTCAATGGATCCCCTCATGTGTTATGAACTTGCATATACATACATGTATACCCGACGTAAATTCACATAGACCTTCTGGTTTGACATGCCAGTTATTCTAGAAATACATCAAAGTATAAATGTCGGACACTAGATAAACCGTAACACCTCAAGTATTGAGGACCACTCCTCGTACACTATCGTATGTAGGAGAGTAACTCCATATTCACACGATTGCTTATCTTCAGTTGGTGTGTTCGATGCGATTCACAATCTAGCAAGCCACCCACTCACGGGCGGATCTAGAGAGGGGCAATTACGGGCTATAGACCCCCCCTCAAATTTTGTGGATTATATATTAGTACTGCTTAAGTTTTTTCATAAACTTGTAGTGGTCAATTGATGATACTGATGAAAGAAACATCATGAGGTCTGGAGTTTGAACCCTTGATGGACATTTTTTTGTGTTCTTTTAATTTTTTGTCATTCTCAACAGGGGCGGGCCTCAAGCGGGACTGGGGGACCATGGTCTCCCCACAAAAAAATATATTTATACTAGATATACGTATATAATAATATAAATATATAATTGTTGAAGTGGTTGGCCAATTTTTTTTTACCTCTCTGTGGAGATTTATTGCTTTTTTTGGCCCAGTGATTGACTTTCTTTTTTATCTTTTTATGAAGATTAATTTTTTTTTAATATTCAATTGACATAAACTCATCTACTCATGTACTAATATTTTATTTTGGCCTAGTAACTTTTTTGTTGATAATTAACTGCTCTTTTGGCCTAGCAACTTTCTTTCTATTTCATGGAGATTTAATTGATTTCTCTATTTTGGCCAATTTTTTTTTACCTCTCTGTGGAGATTTATTGCTTTTTTGGGCCCAGTGATTAGCTTTCTTTTTTATCTCTTTATGAAGATTAATTTTTTTTTTAATATTCAATTGACATAAACTCATCTACTCATGTACTAATGTATTTATTTCTTCATTTCACCCTAAAAAAGTTATCTAGTTTTTCCTTTTTAAAGTATTCGTTAATTGATGTTTCACTTGGATTTTGCCTTTGTGCAGGCTTCAAGTTCCTTAGTAGATATAATTTTATTGAATTATGGGATCATAATTATACTATATTTATAGAAGTCATAGTATAATTTTAACAATATATTATACATATTAGTGGGACATTCGACATTTATATGTCGTGATTAAACAACATTTATTTGTTTTTAGGTCAGCTAGATTGCATCTTAAACATCTGTTTTGAATGGTTAAAAATCAATATTCTTGAAATATTGAAAATATATTTTTTCACTTATTCTTGAATAAAATTATAGTATTACTTTATCATAAGTTAATTTTTGTTATTTTATCAAAACATAAAAAAATACCAAGGTTTTGTTACCAAAAATCTTTGGCCCCCCCAACGAAAGTAGTCTAGGTCCGCCCCTGAGTCTCAATATTATTTTCGTACTTTTTTCTTCTTAATAATATTTCGATATTATTTTTTTTAAAATTTGTCCTTAATAATAACTATAAAAAAAAATATGAACTATCATTGTTTTTTATAGTTCAATTAATTTTTCTTTATTCAATGTACTTAATTGAATAAAAAATTCTCAATAATTTTAAAAAGAATACAATCTTATATTTTTTTATAATATGGTTTTTCCGTCATAACGGGGTATCATATGTAACAAAAATACTTAAAGGGTTCATTTTTTTGTCAAACTTCACCTCCTATTTTTTGTATCTCTTCATATATTCATCGTGAATAAATTTAAGTTTGAATGTTTGATTGAATTTGGTTGTGAATATACTTTAGCCCCCCTCCCACTGCCTAACATTCATAGATCTGCCCCTGCACCCACTCATGCGTATCGGCTGTCCTTGTCATGCTCATGGACTCACGTCCTCTAGATCTTCGGAGTATACACAATCATGAGAGTCCATCAAAATCCATCGATGTCTTATCTCAATGGATTCATTGACTCCAAATAATTTAATATTGCAGTCTTAGCAATCAGTCCATGGGTTTCCCTATAATCTAAAGACTTTCAACTAGAGGCTAGAAGATTATTGCGTAAGATAAAATAGGTCATTAATAATAAGTTTATTGAATTAATCAAACATATTGTTTCAATAAATAGCTCATAATGCAATGCCAAAAAATTGGCTTGCAGGACACCATTCTAAAAAATAGATTCTGAATATGTTGTTTGATGTTGTGGGTTTCAGGAATATCCATATTGGGTTGTTAATGGACTAAAAGTTAAATATCGATTTATTGAAATTTTGTTCCAATTGGAGGTTCCATAAATATGATATGATTAAAAATTCCAACAATTGTAAATATGTAGAACGAATATGAACATATGTTGATCCAGTCGATCCATTAAAATGTAAATCAATAAAATTAATGACTTTTACCATCTGTTTAATATGACATTAATTGATATTTTTTTATGATTTTATTTTTATGCATATTAAAGTACTGATATACATTATCTTCGTTTTCAACAAGAATTGTTAAATCATTAAAAGTAAGTTGTTAAATGTATTGAGATTTAGACTTTTTATATAGGAATGTGGATTATAAAGAATGTTTGAACATGTGAACTAAGTTGCACGTCATAAATTTGTTGTACATATTAAAGAAATTTGGTGAGAATTTTTTAAAGTGAAGATTTTTATAAGATCATGAAAATATATAAAATCCGATCGAATTTGACAAGATTCGGTAGACTTGAAAATTTCAGATGCGAAAAATATCGAATTCAATTTAAATTCAACCCAATATATATGGAGGCGGATATGAATTATGTTGACAAACCTACTAGAGCATAAATCTTTGGCACATTTTTTGCTAGTACATTATGATTTCATTTATAAATAGGTAAGAAGCACATTGTTGACTTTCATTTATTTAATAGGTGAGTAATATAATACTAAGTCATATTTATATTTAGGTACGTGATTAGAATTATTAATGTCCAAAATTTTGAATTTAAAGTTGTTGGTGCCAACAATTGGATATACTCTTATTAAATGCATACGAGATAAATATAGTAAATTATATATTCAATAAATGTTATAAATAACATTCATTGACTATGTTTGGTGGTGAAAACACTTATCTCATTTTACTTAACATCCATACCTCCAAATCATTCACACCCAGGCCCGGCCCAAGCCTAGGGCCCCAAAATTTTATGGCCCTGTAGCCTGGCCCATAACTATCCCCTTTTCTTAAATGCACATGGTCCATGGATAATGAAATGCCATTTAGGCGGCTCTTTCGGAAAATTAGCAACAAAAAAAAAAAAAAAAAAATTAATTAAATCCATTATTTCTCTTCAAATTTTTAGCAGGCCCAATTTTTTTTCTCTTTTCTCGTTGTTCTCACTTCTCACTCTCAAGCCATCTTCAATGACTTTAGTCCAATTTCTCCTTCCTCTTCCCATTTTTCACCCCTTCCCATTTACTTCTCATTTATATAGTCATCTCCAGTAAATCAGTCTTTTCATTCCAATTAATTTCAATATTCATTCTTCCTCATTCTTACTTAATAATAATAATAATAATAATAATAATAACAACAAATAATAAATAATAAATAATAATATTAATAATGAATAATAATGCGCAAACCGATTTGAGAATAATAAAAAATACATTTAAGATCGACATGATTTGAAAATATTAAAAATAATTTAAGACTGACATTAATAATATGAAATAAACTGGTACACACTAATACAACAATTAAATAGTTACATTTTTTAAACTAAGATTAATTTTTTTTAAATAATATACAAATTAACTAAACTAAAATTAATTAAGAATTACATTTCATTTAATTAGGTATTTTAAATAAATTATTTAAGAAAAAAAGAGTTTTTATTAAATTAAAAAAAAAAAAAAAAAAAAGAGAACAACTGGTGGCCGACAAATGCTGTTGGGATCAATGTGTGAGGCTTTGTCTAGCACCTCAAGTGATGGGCGAACGGGAGAAAGGAAAAATTGCCTTGACCATCCCTTGATTCATTTTAGTTTACATTTTTTATCCCCTAATCCAACTTTTCCGTCCCCTCTAATTATAGGATCTGGTCTCGGTACGTCATGATTGTCATTAATTGTGTGATAAAAAAAACTCTAATTTCCATATTTGTTCATGTCGATCTTGTGACATCGATCATTTTTTTCTCTTGGTTCAATTTAATATTAATTTATTACAACAACATTCCCATATTATTTTTTGGAGCGTTAATCTGGAATTTCCATTCCTACATAAACATAAACAGGTGAATAAGAGTATTACACATCTAAATCTTGTTTAAATTTACTTTTTTAATAATAATTCAATATTCATGTATTAATTTGTTAAATATTAATGGTCATGACTCATGAGTACCTTCTATCAATGGCGGAGGCATAATTTTTTTTCACCGGGGTTCTTATAAATTAATGAGTATTATTTAAAATTTAAAAATAAATCAGCAACAAAAATAAAAATATGACCAAACTAATTCAAACTTAAAATAAATTAAATGGAATGATAACTTTTTTTTTTACAAATATCCACGTCGATTTATCATAGAATGAAATCGTTGCATGGTTAAATCATCTGTAACGATATCAAATACATCTCTATATAAGTAATCATAGAGTCATTTAATCATTCATTTTCGATCTGATTCCTCAGTAGATTTTTAATATATTTCATAGTAGACAAGGCCCTCTCCACAGACGTTGTTGCAACTGGCAAAATCATTGTCAATTTTAAAAGTAAAAATATAAGAGGATACACAATGTTCCTATTTGTTTCAACTAATGTTCTAGTGATATCACCAATTCCTTTTAATTTTGAGAACTCTTCATCTGACCGCATGTCGACAATGTAGTGTTATAGTATGATTCAAATTACAAAATTAAAATATATATATATATATATATATATATATATATATATATATATATGGTATATTGATATATTTATATTAAACTTTAAGATAATTTATGATTTTATTTTAGTGGACCCCCAATCAAAATTAAATTTGTAAATAAAGGGGTTCAATGCTTATTAGAGTTTGACAAATTTAAGAGTTATAAAAAGGACATTAACTCAAATTCTTATATATATATATATATATATATATGGCTTAGGAGCAAAATTTCAGGGGTCCATGCACCCCCCTTTCTATAATGTGGCTCCGTCACTGCCTTCTACAAATATTATCTGGAAAATATCTTCGAACGGACCATCAAGTTACAGTGCAAAAATCTGTATGCATAATGGCCTATAATAAGGAGAGTAAACGAGCAGAGGAGTATTAATCGAATAATATATTGTTTAAGCTTCGTTTCAATTTTTCCTGCTTGAAATTTTGTGTTTAAATTTGGTTTGATTTCTTAATGACCCAAGTATCGAGTAGCTTAGTATTTTACATTTATTTTTTCAATTTTTAATTTATCGAGTCAAGCTTCAAAAGTTATTAAACGAGAATTCTTGTTTTTTAGCTAGCCCTAGCTACAGTCTATCCTATGGTCTTTTTCTTTTACTTTAATACTGATTTGGTTGAAAAAAAAAAAAAGAATTTGTTGTAAGCATAAACGTAATAAATACTACCAAGTACTAAGTAAATTATCTTTAGATTTCAGTAAGTACTAAGGCTAATTGCTTTTAAAAAAAAAAAATTGAAGTGCTTTTTCGACTTGTTATTTGTCGGGTTCTTCTATTTTTCTTAGTGTAATATATTTTTTAGTTATATAGTGGTCCAAATTTTAATTTCGTATAGGACCCCAAAATTTATTGATTAATTTTCTAAATTCTTTTGGGGGAAGGTGACTTGGCATAAGAGATAAGATGCATGGTAACAAACTCAAATAATTCATTATCAAACAACTTTTATTTTTGGTATATTATAAAAAATTATGTATATATTTCAGTTGTTTTCCATAACTGATGTTTTAGTATGCTTATATATTTTTAATTCAAATTCTTGTTCCAAAGTATCACTTCATAAATCTACGGATCTATGGTAGTACCTATTAAATATCGTATACAATTTTGAAATGATTCGAATATCTTTGTGTACCTTTTAAAAAATTATCTTTAGGTTTCAGTAAGTAATAAAGCTAATTGTTTGAATATTTTTACTATCAAAATTCTTGTCTTAATATTTTTACTATCAATATTTCCGGTTCACAGTCTATGATATAAATATATAATCTTTGAACCGGACCCATTAAAAACCATATACCGACTACTAGCAGCCACCTTAAACTGGAGCCCAGGAAGAAATCCTAGTCCAAGCAAATAGAAGGGCTGAAGGTAAAATATGTGGCTGGTTAAATGGGTCATGCTTTTTAATTCGAACAAACCCAATTAATAGGCTCAATATTATTTTGGGCTGAGGACTTTCTTAAAACACCGTTTCAGTTATTTTTGTAGTGTACAATAAAATTTTAAATTTAGTATTTATTTATAAAATATTGTTGTATAATATAAATGATCCGGTTTCTGTAGAATTCTAAAGACTTCTGCTGTATGCATACTCGGATATAATGTATTTTCTTTTTTTTTTATTCGTCACTTTGACAAAAAAATTGATTTTCTTTTATTTGTCATTTTAGGATTTCAATGTAAAATTAATGTTCTTTTATCAATTTTACCCTTCTTACTAATACTGGTAATTGATGCTAAGATTATTTGATTAAAATGGTATATTTAAATTTTTGCGTCAATAAAGTGAGTATTTATGATATTTCTTTGATTCTTGTGCAATCCTCCAAAACGACAAATAAAAAAAAAAGGAATGAGTAAGGTTTTAGTTATATTGAATGTAAATTTCGGTTTTGACTGATTACAGAGATGTGTGAATATACATTTTCGCAGTTTTTTTTGTAAATACAAAGGAATTAATAGCGAAATTGATTATAAAAGAATTATTTATTCTTGAGTTATACTTTTGGTTTCTTTTCAGATATTATAATTATTCAAATACTCAAGAAATATTCAATTTGAGAAATATAAAAATTCATCTTCTAAACCAGCATTAAACTTTTAAATATATCTCGGATCCAAAAATTCCAAATTTATTTTTAATAAATAAGGTTCTGAAAATGTAGATAAGTTTATGGGCATAACATAATAGGCACAACTTATTCTCTCTATTCCTTTGTGTCGTGTTGACTGCTCGGATCACCTGATTGGCACTTTGATCGTATGGGCTCATACACGCTCATACACTGTTAAGTCAGGTTATAAATTGTGTCGTTATCTTAAGAAAATTGCCCTTGAAGAAACTACAGGAGGTTCAAACTCAAACTCTAATGCATTTCTTGATTGAAAGGGAATTTGACTCTTAAAGCTCCCCCAAAGGTAAAACTTTTTATTTGGAACTGTTGCAAAAAAAATATTCTGCCTGTCCATGATAATTTGTAGGGGTATTCATAAACCCGTCCCACCCGCCCAACCCGCTCCAACCCGCCCGCAACCCGCCGGTTTTATTTTTAAAATAATCAAGTACGGGTTGGTAATTTGTAAACCCGCACATTATGGGTCGGGTGACGGGTTTGATGGTTAAAAAACCGACCCACCCGCAACCCCCACTTAATCATCCTTGATGTACTTTTTATAAATTGTTTAATAAAATTGTGAAATAAATTACATTTATTAACAAATGAATAAGAACAAATAAACAAACTTTCTTCAAGTTTTTTGTTTATATTAATGTTAATGGTACATATATGTTAGTACATTTTTTCCTAAAGAGGTTGTTGTTGGAAAAATTGAGAAGAAACTTCACTAATTTGTTATTGTTTGTAATGTGTGAGTGATGATTTGTAATGAATTCTTTTGTGGGGACCTGTAATACTAGTTTTGGTGGAGATTGTTGATTTAATTAGTAAGAAATCGTTAATTATATTCTAGTTTTGTAGTTTTTGCTTCTTGAATTTAATTTCAAATGTAGGTGAACATATTTGATACATTTTATTTGTTGTTTGAAGAACTTAAAATTATATGCTTAATTACTTGTATTTAGATGTCAAGATTTTATCACATTGTTTCCGTTCAACCCGCCAACCCGACCGCCACCCGCCCGCACCCATTCCACCCGAACGGGCGGTTTATGAAAATAATAACGCGAGTGCGGTTTAAAAAATTGACAACCCGCACGTGTTGGGTCGGGTTAATTTTTTCATGTAAAACCGCCCAAACCCGACCGCGTTCACCCCTAATAATCTGTACCGGAGGAGAATTATATTTGAAGATTCGTGTCAACGGTGTGGGGGAACAAAAGAAACCATTTTACATTGTTTGCTTCATTGTTCGTTTGCTAGGCAGTGTTGGGCTCTTATCGCGCTAGCTTTCTCTCAATATTGATGCACTTCGAAGGAGTTTAGTGACTGGTTTAATGGACTTCATTCAAATACAGATGGCATGGAGCTAGGCTTTGCGGTTACTCTTGCTTGGTACATTTGGTATGACAGAAATAAAGCAACTTGGGAATCTAAAAATTGGCAGCCAACTGAAGTAGTTTTCTATGCGCGCAGATTTTTTGGTATGTTCAAAGAATCATCTCAGCGTTCCTCCATCCCGAACCAAATTAGACCAGCTACCTCGAATTGGCAACCTCCACCATATGGAGTCATCAAGATTAACATTGATGCTGCTATTGACAAAAGATCCAACAGTTTCGGCATTGGTCTCATCTCCCGCAACCATTTGGGTGTGTGTTTGGATTGGCGTTCGGAAAGATGCGATTTTTTGCTCGAACCAGAGGCAGCAGAAACAGCGGCAATGGTACGGGGTTTGGAATTTGGAATAGCTAGAGGTTGGAGGCATATCATACTCGAAGGAGATTGTAAATTAGTTGTTAGTGGAATCCTAGGAGCTGAAACGTACAATAAATTTCATCCTTTGGGGCACTTCTTTGAGAGCATTAAGGCTATGGCTAGTAACTTAGATCTTTTTGTATGTTCCCACATGTTTAAGGATAATAATTCAGGAGCTCATGCTTTATCCAAGGTAACTTTTAGCATTTTCCCTTCCACGTTTTAGCAATGGTACGGGGTTTGGAATTTGGAATAACTAGAGGTTGGAGGCATATCATACTCGAAGGAGATTGTAAATTAGTTGTTAGTGGAATCCTAGGAGCTGAAACGTACAATAGATTTCATCATTTGGGGCACTTCTTTGAGAGCATTAAGGCTATGGCTAGTAACTTAGATCTTTTTGTATGTTCCCACATGTTTAAGGATAATAATTCAGGAGCTCATGCTTTATCCAAGGTAACTTTTAGCATTTTCCCTTCCACGGTTGTTCTCCCGAGTTTTATTCATGATCTTGTAATCAACGATTTTAATCATTAGTGTTTTTACCCTGATGGGTTTCTAAAAAAAATGTGGACATGTGGTGAGAAAAACAGCAATTGTATTTCTTTTGGTGGGCCGTTATTTTCTGACTAAAACCTGAAACGGGCCGCAATTAGTTTGCATTTGGGGCCCAAACGGAAATCTGGGCTGTTCAAACGGGCAAACTGCACAGAGTCAGACAAATAAATTTGACTTTGACCAGATTGACATACACTATGGGTCTATTTGGATGGGTTTTGGCTTGGTTTCGCGAGTCTCGGTTTAAAAAAATTGGTTTGGGTGGTTTCGATGAAACCGTTGAGACTTCATTTGGATGGGTTTTGACTCTCGGGTTTTGTGGTTTAAATAAGTTGAAACTCCACTTGGATTAGGTTTGGATGTTGGGGTTTAGGGGAAAAAATAGGTGATAGGTGTCAAATCAATGTCTTTTTTAGTGAAATTTGGGGGGAAAATAGGTGGTAGGTGTCAAATCAATGTTTTATAGGTTTGAAGAGTTTGAGTTTGAGTTTTTTAATAGGTTTTTGATGGTTTTATGGGTTTGGCGAAAACTCATTTGAAAGGGTTTTGGCTCGGTCTCGCGAGACCCGCGAGACCGGGCCAAAACCCATCCACACACACCCTATGTGCTAATAAAACATTTACTAATAAAATTCAATTAATGAAATAATCTCAAATAAAAAAAAAAGTTCAATTATTAAATTTGAAGAAAAAAATAGTAAGTTCTGGTCATATATCTCCACAAAACAAACCTATTTTTATATTTATAAGATGAGTCCGTCCCAAGACAATAAAGGAGTAATATACAAGATTTAACTTTTACAATAAGTAGTTTCTCTAAAATAAAAGAAAACTTTTACAATAAGTAATTTTAAAATATATACTGGAGAATTGATTTTATAAAGTTCTATTTTCGCCAAAAGCTATTTGTTTTAACTTTAGAAAATGTTGTTGTGCGTTCAAAATTCCAATAGTAATTTAGTTTAAGTAATTATAATATTGGAGGTTTTTTTTTTTTTTTAATCTAATAGACTGTGTATTTATAGCTTAGATAAAAGAGTGCAAAGGGTATAGGTCCTCTCTAGTGTGTGTCTCCAATAGGATTCACATAATCACAAACTACTACATAATTATTATGATACCACTAATTGTGAATTTACCCCGTGATTTGAAAAATAGCACTTTACTCCCTATAAAAATCTTAAAAATACAATTTATCTCATTCAGCCGGAGAGTGTAATTCACTTGTCAAAATTGAGTATGAACAAATAAAAACCCTAAAGCTTTAACAAAATTTAATAAAATAGTATTCTCTAATTCATACACAAAATGATTTAAAAAGACAAACAAAAAACATTATCTCATATTTTTGTTTCAACTAACGTATATATTATTAGGGTAGATAGTTTTACGTGTAAAAAACATGACAAAAACAGAGAAGACATTCGTACGTCGTACCTCCATGCCATATGCTCAATTAATTAATCTCGTCTTTTCTGTAACTATATTTTTAGTTAAATTGTCTAGCAGTCTATGTTTGCATTTTACCAACACATTCCATTACATTTGGAAATTAATTAATCTGATGTGGCACCTAATTTAATTATTAACTTGAAACAATTTTCTCAATATTTATTTCTAATATATAAAAGGGATTCATAAAGTACTCTTTCCGTATATGCAAACGTACTAGACTCATGTGTTACACATTTTACCTTCCCCTTCGATAAGTAAGTTAAATAGGAAATTCTACAAAAAAATTGAAATAATTTTGAAAGGAAATTCTAGCCATATTAGTTAGTGATTTTTGCTAGAGTACTGTATGATGTAAATGCCAAATTAAGTAAGAGCCTTAATTTAAGCTTGTCATTTGGGCGTGTTTGGCTGATCCGAAACGAATTTGGTTGAAGAAAAGAAATACATGTTGGTCAAAATTTTCATACGTTTTTTTATAATAATAAATAAGGAAAATTTTTTATTTTTGAGAAGACTAGTTCCAATTCAATCATTTTTTTTTTGCTCTATACATTTTTTTTCAAATGTTCAAACAAAAAAATCAATAAATTATCAAAAACATTCTAATATTTAATTAAATGAAATATACCAATAAATTAAAATGTAATCCATAGTAGCAAAACAAGGAGATTTCAGTCACAAAACATCTCAGAGGTTAATCTTGAATTAGTAAAGGTAAATTATTCATATTAAAGACCTCCATTTCCGCTACTTTAGCCACCTCGTGCAATGCTCAAATAATATTTTTTTCAAATACAATATATAATCTTTTATCACCATTTTCAGTAATATGATCAAATTAAATACATATAAAATAAAGATATGCTTTGAAATATAACATTTTTACTTTGAAATGTCACGATGAATTTTAAAAATTAGATACTATATACATTGTAATATAATAAATGTATTCATATAGATAGTGCATGCATGGTTTCCCTTTCCAAAATTAGATACTATATATACTTTCTACTATAACAATCGTATAAATGTACTCAATTAAATAGTGCAAGGTTTCTCTTTTCGAATAAAGGTAGCTGAAGAATTGAATTTATAAAGTTATAATTCGTATAGAAAATAATTTGATGATGTACTTTATATTGTACACATCTAGAGTTAGTTAGAGTTGTGGTAATGAAGCAACTTTATATTGACTATATATTGTTATGGTATGATTAAATGAGGGGCTTTGCTTAAAATAGATAAGAAAGCATTTTCTTATCCACCTCAATCATCATTATCATTTTAACTAATATATGCCTTCATTCCGACAGCACCTCCGATCCTTCACCTTACCTTACGTGCATGCCACGTTAATTTTACAACCCACATTCCTCCAACTTCAATTCGTAACTCACGTTTGTCATTATTAAATTTGGGTCCATCATTTTTCACTTCTATTTTAAATTTACATTTTTTAGATTTTTATTTTTCGATATTTCGGTTATTGACATGTGTATTTTTGTATGGATAGGATTATCTATGGTCGACTTGGATTGATCGATCAGTCTACTTTTTGTTTTTCCGGAAAAAATATGACTTGCAAAATGAACTGAAATTAACTAGCTAGGTCGGAGGCAATTTCGATCACAGATGGATCCAAGATTAATGAGTCGAGGGGGCCAGGACCCCTAAAACAAGTTTGTATCCGTCCATGATTCCTACGAAGCACATCCATTACTTCACATAATGAGATCATGAATACAGAGGCTTCGGATAATTAATGATTTCGGAAGAGGTGGGTGTTGGTTTCGGTAATTCCCAAACCTGACATGTCCCGCTTTTTGAAAAAAATCGAACTGGACCGCTATTTTCAGGTATGGGTATCCGAACTTGCCAAAATCCGCATTTTATTACAGAAATACGGAATGGGTTTGAGATTGGTCTATCCAATCAGAATATCCGAACCCGTTTATATCTTTTTAACATTATATAACTTAATATACACTTTAATTAACTACAAATATAAATAATCTAGTTAATTAATTAACACCATTTAATAAAAAAAATTACTTAAACCAAATATATATATATATATATATATATATATATATATATATATATATTCTTTTTAAAAAATTCTACCATTCTAGTTTGAACATTACGGCTCTTAGATAAATATTTTGATCTTTGCTATAGATAGTATGGATTGGAATGTTTTATTGAGACTTGCTTTAGATTATATTTTGGTATTTGCTTATTATATAGTTTTATATCACTTTTGGATATGTTTGAAATGATTGTTAATTTGTTATATTGATATGTTTTATGTAAATAATAGATAAAAAAATTATTCATTTTCACAAAAGAAAAAGGATATGAAATAATAGTTTTATGCGTTAAAAAAATATGGAACTCGCAATCCCGACCCGTCCCTTCCCGTCCCGCCCCGTAATAATTTGTAAAGTGGGTACCCGAATTATTATGGGACGGGTTTAGTACTGAAAGTGTCAATTCCAAAATTTATTATACCAACCCCTCCCAAACCGGCTCCATACCCACCCCTAAATTTCGGTTAAAATTATGGTATATTTTTGCTATAGATAGCATGGGTTAGAATTATACCCATGTCTTTAGTCCCGAACCCCTCCCAAATCCGCTCCGTGTCCACCCCTGAATTTCGGTTAGTATTATGGTATATTTTGGGGGTAAATATGTACCGAAAGATTGATGGACCTATTCTTGATTAACAGATGAATAAATGGATCCTCCTAATCTCATGCAAACCATCATGAAATTTGTTGCAATTTTCTTTTAGACTAAACGTGTAAGGGCAAACCCAATGTTGGGGCAGGGAAGGAGCTCTGGAGCTCTCCAGTTGCCCTGGCCCCCACCCCTGCCTATCAAAATCCAATCATGGGGCTCTTTACTCCATTTAATCTCAATTTAATTATTCTCTATAATAATAATAATAATAATAATAATTCAAATTAATACATATTTTGTTTAGGTGTTATCTTGCTTAAGTGTTTCTCCACTTGTTTGTTTTTATGTTGTTTAAGTGTTTTCTTGCTTAATTAAGTGTATGTTAACTTGTTTGTTCATATTTTATAATCAAATTAAATCGTGTTGTTTCAATTATTTTTCATTGCAATTTATTAAAATTCACGTTAGTGATTTAATGTGATAAATATATTTATAAAAATATTCAACACAAAATTATATTAACAAAAACATTATAAATAGGTTATCCATATATAAATTAAGTATGAATTTGAATTTATTAGTCTAAGTGTTTAAATTATATTTTTAATTAAATTAAATAAATCATATTGTTTAAATATATAACCATCTATATTATAACCAAAGGAATTTAATTTTAATTGCCATTTTCTAAAAAAAGAAATTAAAATTTTAATTTAATAAATAAAAAATGTCAAAAAAAATATGAACAATAAAAATTGAACAGAAAAAGTTAGACAATAAAATATATCCCAAAACACATAAATATTCTACACTATTAGTTAACAATAATACACTAAATAACAAAAAAAAGCAAAAAATTAAATCAGGGGGCTCCTCCCGATTGTTGTCTGGGCGCGTGCGCCCAAGGTAGCTGGTAGGCGCACTAACGCCCCTGTCAAGGTAGCTAGGGAGCTTCAACAAGCACCCCAGCTACCCCCTCCCCTGCCCACTATGCCCACCCCCCCTTCCCCATTAATATATACTACCTCAGCTCCTCCCTCCACCGCGTCCCTTCCATTGGGTTTGGCCTAACGTTCCACTACCTCAACCAAGCTGGTTGAGCCCCCATCCCCAACTTGACCGACTCTTAGGCCATCTCCAATGGTTGAGGGCTAGCCCCGGGCTCTGGAGCCCGGGCTAGCCCCCCTGCCTGGTCATCTCCAATGGTTGGGGCTCCGTGGGGGAATTAATTCCAGTTTTTTCCTTTGCCCACTCTCACCTATTAATATTATAGTTTTAATTTTTTTAATACGGAGTATTAATTAAAATAACACATTAATTAAATAGTCGGGTCTTGACGGAATTATATTCTACTCAGTGAGTAGATTAAAATGGTATATGGTACGTCCAAATCGGAGTACGAGTGAATGAGAAATTAAATCTCAAAGTTCACATATGTAATGGGAAAAATTGGAAAGAAATAGACTAATCCCACATTGGAAGTGTGATAAGAAAAACTTGGGTTTATATATGATTTCTAAACCATAAGGGTTAAGAAATTATTACTAGAAGGCTCCCTCCTTGCGCGCAGGGGGGGGTGCAAATCTTGGATCGGATTACTACTCGGCCCTTCAAGACTTGTGCATGCCCGCGTCCTGGGCAAGCCTAGTTTTGCCTATTTTTTTAATTAAAGAACATTATTTGTATGAATGTTTAATTAAACAATAGCAGTGTCTTTAAATATCATATTTTATTTATTTATTACTTTAAATAATTAATCATATATTATATAATATATAATTAAAACCTATCACATTAATTAAAATAACACAATAATTAAAACAACACATTAATTAAAATAAATCACTAATTAAAACAACACATTAATTACAACAAAACACAACATTATTTAGATTTAAATACACAACAATATATATAAATACACAACATAAATATATTAATACACACATCAATACAACACAAAATAAAACAAAAAACAAAAAAAAGGGACGAATCAGGTGCCGCCACTTGGCGGCACCTGTTACTCCCACTCGCGCCCCGATCCCCCGTACGAGCCGCCCCGAGACCGCAGCCCAGCCCCAGCCGCCCCGCCAGCCCGCGCCGTCTCCAATGGTTTTCCGCGTGAGCCCGAGCCCGAGACCGAGACCGGGAACGGCCATCTCCATTGGAGATGGCCTTAGATCTCATGTGGAGCTCTTCATTGTGAGCTTGTCGAGATAGGTCCCGAGCTCAAAGTTATATTCTCATATCAATTATTAATCTAATTAATTTGATTTATCCTAATTTCTTATGCAAGATCAAATGCTAAAAACACATTATATTCCATATTATGTACATATAATTTTGATGTGAGGAGCTGAAAGAAAGTTGCAAACATTTATAATTAGTGCCAAGAAAAAAATTACCTTATATAAAGGAATCGAAAATTTGTATAACTAATCAAATGAATTATATATTAATCCAAAAAATTAAGGAATTTTTATTTTACTCCACAAACTGTAATTTCGATACAAAAATAAACATTATATCTATAATAATCACAACTAAATGCAACACACGTAAATAAACAATTTCACTTTAGTTTTTAAATTAATGCCAAGTATAGGGCATGATGCGATTAGTGATTACTACTTTTATTAATTCCAAGTACATTTAGAAAAAAAAAATGTACTGATTCTGTCGATTTATGATATAGACTCCAAATTAAACTAGTACCAAAAAATGGTCAAAACTCAAAAGTGAAAACAGTACCATTTCTACATACAAATACCCTCAAATGTCAAATCTTTCGAATATTTTCCTTCATTCTAACCGCATAATAAAGAACTTCAACTAACCGCATATTTGGTACCGTAGGCAAGTCACTGTCCCAATGTTTCTGTTAGGCTTTTCTCCCAACGGTTTCGTGGTCCCCCATCTACCTTCATTCTATTTTCCTTTTCATTGGAATTATAATTATAAGTATTAATTTTATGAAATAAACTTCTTTTTAATAATGTAACTGCGTATTTTTCCCCGCCAAAAATTTGAAATGCTTATAATTCAAGCAATTCATTCTGATACATTTATAAAACATGAGCTCACGCTTTAAACATTTCAACGCCTGTGATTGTTTTCAAAACTTGCCCCCACTGTACACCGCGACACACTTGATACTTTTTCACAGGCTTTATATATATAATCCCGTCTGTTGATAATCTCAATTAATTTCTCTCTCCTTTCACCTTCTGTTTTTCATTTAGTACTAATCTGCCGCGAAATGCAGAAGGAGAATATTTCATACGATGCACTCACCGCCGCCGAGAAATCTTCCTCTGCCGCCGCGTCGGAGGCGGCGTCGCTGCGCTTCTCTCGGAGAAATCAGTATTTCTCGCCTATATCACCGACGTACGTGAACTCAAACGCCTCATTGTACTCCTCTCTCTTCCAAAACTACTCCCCGATCTACTCTCCCTCCGACACCGCCTCCTTCGACGGCGGAGAGACGGAGCGCCGCCTCCAGGACGCAAGCTCTATTCTCGAGTACCAGCAGCTGTACAATCGCTATACACTCTGCCTCTCTCAGCTCCACGACTCGATCGATGAGGTGGACGCACTCCGCCGTGAGAACGAGACTCTTCGCATCTCCAATGCAGATCTCTCCCACCGCGTCGCTTTACTCTTCTCTCGCGACCGGCTTCTCTCTGAATTCAACCGCCTCAACGTCGGATCTGCCTCAACCTCTCCTCCTCCGCGTGCTGCTAATGTAACTCCCGCTCCTCAACCTCTGGCTGAAAACAATCGCGTGGAACGGAGGAGTACTGAGCGAGTCGCGCTTCCGAAGAGCATTTCGGTGCGATCCAGTGGTTATCTGAAGACTACTCGTCCTGGACCCGAGCCGACTCGCCGGAAATCGGCGAGTGTTCCCTGTCCTGAAACGGTGAGTCACACGATTGCTAGTTTGTAATTCCGCCTGAATCGAATTAATAATGTCGTACTTTTTATTTTAAATTCTCGCGGTAATCCTAATGTTTTAATATTTCCGATATGATTCGATATTGATTTCTATTTTGTTGTTTATTTTGTTTTTTGTGTGTATGATATTCGTGTGTGCCTGTGGCCGTAACTTCTAGATCTCTAATCTCCTCCTCAGTTCATAAGAATAGAATAAGGATATAAAAATTCATTGTGAATTATGTTAAACAATAGTCTGTTGAGTTAATAGTATTCTAGATCGCGTTTTCTAATAATCAGGAAAAAAAATGATGAACTCTTATAATTGGTTTTATAGGTGTAGAATTAGTTAGCTTCAAATTTATTCTAATACACACGTGCACAGACATGAATTTTAAACGTGAAAAGAGGAAAAGAATTAGTTAGTTAGTTTTCACTTTTCACATAATGCTTACTTCCTTCTTACTATATCGCTACTTTCCTTTCCTTATACTAATAATAACTGATTTCATTTCTGGTATTATTTATTATGCTTAATTCAATATAACAGTGGTTTGTATGTGGATAACTGTGGTTTTAATTACATATAACGTGGAGCAGCAAAGAGTGTGTGTCCCAGGGGCCAAAACGGAAGAAGAAGCACTGGAATTCGAGGTGTACAACCAAGGTATGTTCAAAACGGAGCTATGCAACAAGTGGCAGGAAACAGGTGCGTGTCCATACGGCGAGAACTGCCAATTCGCCCATGGAATCAAGGAGCTTCGACCAGTGATTAGGCACCCACGCTACAAGACTGAGGTCTGCCGCATGGTGCTTGCCGGAGACATCTGTCCTTACGGCCACCGCTGCCATTTCCGCCACGCTCTCACTGAGCAGGAGAAGCTCATGGGGGCAACACCACCGCCCCGTTGATCATTTAATGAGGTTCGGTATTAATAATAATATTGGAGAGTAGAATAAATGAATTTTGGTGGGGTTTATATATGGGGGAATATATTGCAGTGGGACTTGTATAGTTAATTGTGTTTTGATCATCCTTCTTGTTGCTATGTTGTTGCATGATTCTGTCGTTAATATTTGATAGTGTTGTTAAGTGCTATAGAGAATAGGGAGTAGAGAAAATAAGAAAGGGGAATAATTTGTTGATAATGAGTTAGTGATATCAAATATTCACTCAAGAAAATTCTTGTCTATATTACTATATATATACAATTTATATATACAAGATTTGACCTTATTTAAATTAGAAAGTGTATTTATACATGTATGTTTGTGATTAAAAATTCTCTTCTAAATGATGTAAATACTTTGATTTCGATTTTGATTAGAATTGCGGCCTAAACCGTGTATACTTATTTGTTATTATAGCTTCTCTTTATGATATTATCTGATATTCTGCTTTTATATCTTCTAATAATAATGTTTACAAGATATTCTTTAAAAATTGGAAATTTAAAAGACAAAATGCTGCTTTACTTGCATGGTACGTGATTCTGCGAAAATAACCAAATAGTCCTTATCTTTATAATTTGTGTCTATTGTGACTACATTAACTTTGTTCGACTAGCCATTTTGATTGTTAACCTTGCAACTTTTGCTCTTTTGTCGGATATTTTGCTAAAAAACATATTACCATACATTAGTGGATCACATATTTTAAATCAAAGACATAGAGAGGTAATACATTCAAAATTATGTGTTCGAGTTAAAAGTCAAGTAATCTATGTACTTAAAGATATACACTTGGTTTTTTTTTTTATATTTAAAACTGATTATATTGAAAATATATCGGAGTGGATCCAATCCAATAACAATCACTCTATAAGAGATCAAGCAATTATCAAAAACTTAATATCTTGATCTTAAATTAAGTTCAAGTATGTAAATATTTTTTTAATTTATTATTTAATATCTAAAGTGCAAGTGTATTTATTTCAATTTCAAGCTTTTGATTATATTTTATATAATAAAACTTAAGTAAGATAGAAACATTATTCATTTCCCTTAAAAAATTCAGTGCAACAAAAGAACCCATCCAAATCCAATGAGGCAAAAGTTGGTGGGTGGGCCAGCTGGTCTGAATACTGAACATGAAGTTGGTCCTGTTTTTGGGCCAAATGTGATCCAAAACATGTTTGACCCGTTATTGGGCCCAATACCCAGCAAAAACATCCCTAAATATTCCTTGAAACCCTTCATGTATCCCAAATACATGTCATTTGATAGAATTAACTAATTGAAACTATTAAAGCATTACATTTTGGTAACACTAAGTATTTATTAGGTTTTAAATAGAATAACAAATGACTAGGTGATACCAAAAATTTCAATAGAAGAATACATGTTCCGAGAAGAGAGCCATTGCTTACTCGCTACAATTTTGCGAAGACCTTAACTGGTAAAAGACACAAAGTTTATGAAGGTGAAACAGTGTTAACATATCTGATTCAACTTATTTATTGTTATTAACTCGGGCCTTGTTCTAAGCAAATCAAGTAATTTTTTAATATTTTATACACGGATATAAAATTAGGTGAAAGTAATTTAGTATTGAACAATCGACATATAAGTATTACGAATAAAATCTGTCAATTTAGATGGAAGATGATTTTTCTCACGATTATTAAACTTTATAATCAGTCACAAAATTTATATTTTTCACAGTATTCAATGTGCGAATGCAGTATTTAATTAGTACGTGTTTTCAGTTTTTTTCAATTATATTTTTTGAAAATTTACCTTCTTAGTCATGAAAGATGAGTAATTAACAACATAAATATATTCTTGAAAAATACACTTATACATTACATCTAAATTTCTAATGAAATAATGTACGTGTTTGTACCCAAAAAATCACCCTCGATAAATCGAGGTATAACGGCTCGATGACAAGCCAAAAATGGCATCTGGACCGAACTAAGTCACTCCAAAACAGATCAGACCAAATCGGATCCAACCTGGACCGAAAATGGGTCCAATCGAACCAATGAGTTGGCTATGAGCCCAATTTCAAAGCTCGACCCAATTTTCGCAATTAATTAATTTTGGGCCAAACATGAATTAATTAATTAATAAAGTTAATTAATTTATGGGCTAAGTTTAATTAATTACAAACTAAAGACCAAATTATGGTTAATTAGGTCCAATTAAATTCAATAAGTGTTTTTGGACTAGTTAATTAAGTTGATTAATTAATTGGGCCAAGATTAATTAAGTGGCCCACTTGATAAGTAAGGCCATTAAATAATTAATTGGGCAATTATATAAATGGGCAAATTATAATTACAAAATAAGACCAAAATGGCTCGACCCGAAGCCAAAATGGCCCGATCAGCCCGAACTCGACCTGGGCCCAGCCCTAAAAATCGGCCAGCTTTTGTGTGTTGTCTAAATTTGATTTTAATTAAAGATTAGTATTAATTAGAGATAATTAATAAAGGATAAGGACAAACCATATTAGTTAGTTTAAATAACAAATTCCTTAAATATCTCTAGTTAGTTATCTTTGATTCAAATTCAAATTAAACAAAAGCACACGTTCTTTCTTCTCCAACTTTCATTAAACATTAATTCTCAGCAAGAAAATAGAGAGAAAACCACCATTAACATAGTGGAGGTAGTGGGCAAATAATAAAGTAGTGGGAGAAGTGGGATAGTGGCCATCAGCCCCTTGATTTTCGGCCATCAGGAGGTTACTTGACAGCCATCAGCTTTTTCCAGCAGCTATAAGTACAGCAGGAGGCTGCTATACGCGACAGACAACTCAATCAACAACTCTTCAGTCTACACTGATCGGCTCAACGCCTCACCGGAAGTCCAGCACCTCGCTGCTTCTTTTTCAGCAAACAATTGTCAATCCCTTGATATCAACTGTCCCTCCTCAACCACCAGCGATCCCTGACAGCCTGAAGTCTTGCCGCCGCCGCCGCCGCCGCTCACAGTCAGCCGCCGCCGCCGCCGCCGTCTTCCGCCGTCAGCTGACGCTGTCTCGAGCGAAACCTTGATAGCAAGCAGATCACAATCTGTTTTCTGTCGAGTTATCAGCCAGCCAACTCCTCGATATCAGTCTGTCCCTCCTCAGCCACCAGTGATCCCTGACAGCCTGAAGTCTTGCCGCCGCCGCCGCTCAAAGTTAGCCGCCGCCGCCGTCAGCTGACACTGACTCGAGCGAAACCACTCATATCAGCAAGTAGCTCGCTGCTAACTGTCATGTAAGTGCCCACGTATTTATGTGACAAACTCATCAAGTAGCCATCTGCCTGATGAGCTCGTCGTCAAGTAGCCATCTGCTTGACGGCTATCGGCTGAGTAGCCATCTGCTCTGTCGATGCCTTGGTCAGTGGCCACCCGCTGATCAGGAGCCCGATTGATGGCCACCCATCAAGGTTGGGCGAACCATTGACGGTGGTTTTTCTGTCGTCAATGTTACTTTCTGTCAACAAATCGTTTTATCATGCATTATCAGCCCATCGGCGGGTTTACCTGCCGATCAAGGGGTCAACTTTCAGAACTTAAAAGATTTATCAACTCATCTGGCAGATTATGCCAAAACAGGAGACTCATCGTTTTGTATATTTTTGTAATGTTTGTACATCGGGGAACTTGCCAATACTCTTTTGTTATTAATGGAAGTCGTTTGGCTCGCACGTCTTGACTTTTTACATAAATATACTTTACGTCAATTGATTTCCATTGATATGCTGTTTCTTGTCAAGATTATGTTTTCTGTCAAGATGTTTATTTAAATTGATTGATTGTCAAGGCATTTGCCGATTTTCAAATCCGCTGATATGTTAAGCAGGCCATCGATTGGTCATAAGTTTTTGGCACTCAAAGAGAGATTTTCAGAAATTATTTAAGTCCTGCGGCCAGGCAGGCATAGAAAAGAACTAGGGGTAGTGTTTGCCTACTCTGTCGCAATCGTTTAGAAGTCAGCCTTATCAGGACAACTTATTTTGATATCACATGTCTCTGTCAGGACATTTACTTTATCGATTTACCGATATCAACATCTCTATTTTTCAAATCGTTATGTTTGCACGCACAAGCATTGGCACGCCTGCATTCATTTTATATCATATCGAGGCATTTTACATCGAGCTATTGGCTCGTCGAGGTGTCTGCTGACTGGTTTGCAAAAACAGTGTTCTGCAACTCCTCGATGCCAAACATCCCTCGATGTCAACCCCTCGATGACAAGCACCCCTTGATGTCAGTTTCATCGCAAACAATATTTTGGCACTTCTTGATGCCAAGGGTTGCTCGATGTCGTCGAGGTGTTCCTCGATACCAAGTTTATACGCAAATAGTTCATTGATGCCATGTATTGTCCGATGCAAAATTTATAGCAAACAATATTTTGGCACGCCCAGTGGGACTTGAAAATCTTTTTGAATGCTTTCTGTCAAGGGCTCACCAGCCACACATTGTGATGGCTCGGGGGGCATAAAAACTTTTGTAATTGATTTGCCATAAAAACGATTTCAGCCAAGTTTGGCTAGCTGACTTTTGATGATCTCTTTGCCAAACAGTCAATCAATTGATACTAAGTGGTTATTCTTTTGTTTTCATCAAATGATACCACGAAAGACTCGCTCTACCTTGACGAGGACACGCTCTGACTTAACGCATACTTTGGAAAATTTATCAACGGTTCCACTGACTATGGAAGGAGCAGACAGAATCGAAGAGCTGACAACAGAGGTCCGTAACTTCACCAGGGACCTTGAGACCAAACAAGGAGAATGGTCTAACATTGTCAGCAAGTTTGAACATATGCTGGGCTCGGCCACTGCTGCCAGTCAGGCCAACACAGAAGCCAGCAACACTGTAAATAACTCCTTGATGCACTTGGAGGCGAAAATGACATCACTCGCAGAGAGCATCAACATTCTCGCCAATGGCATACAAGCGCAGGCCTGGACTGGGCCGCCGAAAACTGCCGTTGACAAAGGAAAATGCCCCGCAACCCACATCGGGGGAAGTTCATCAAGAGACGAAACGCCTTATAAACAAGGCAACAGACAATCTAATGTCCAGGATAAGAGAGGAAGCACATCTAAGGCAAGGAACGCCCGCCCAGACTCGGGGGGCAGGTCCGAAGAGGACCGATTGGAGGCCGTCGGATACGGCCAGGAAGGACATCAGGCCAACTCATTGGCCTATGACAGGACTGTTCATCGAGCTGCAGAGGGTCCAGAAGACCTCTTGACGGTGAATCAGGCCGAAGAGATGTTTGTCAGGAGACAAGGGAACAGGGCGTCGAGGTATAATAAGCCTCACCCCGAATACATCGATCAGGTGCCGTTCCCGCTGAACTACAGGCCGCCGAACTTTACTCTGTTTTCTGGCGAGGGATCACAGTCTGCCACGGAGCATCTTGCTCGATTTTCTCTGGAATGTGGCAACATGACTAACGATCTGAAATTGAAACTGTTCCCTAACTCCTTGACAGGAATGGCGTTCCACTGGTACGCCAACTTGAAGCCTGGATCGGTCCCTGACTGGCCATCCATGGAAAAAATATTCGTGATGAACCACTATCAGGCCCCACTCGAGGTGTCTGTCATCGAGCTGTCGAATATGAGGCAGCTGACAGGACAGACTGTCGAAGAATACATGAAGAAATTCATCAGGGCCAGAGGGTTCTGCGCCATCCCGTTGCCAGAAAAGGAATGCATCAAAATTGCCATCCATGGCATGCATTTCGAGTTGAGAAAGATTATGATGGCGCAATACCACGAAAACCTTTTTGAGTTGACCGATCACGCGGTCCGTTACGAGAGAGTGCTAAGGGATGAAAACAGTCGGCAGCCCAGAGGGAATTATTATCAAGTGGGCATGGCCGAGTCCAACGAGGAGCAGATCAATCAGGTCAGCAGACCGATTGAGCAACAGGGTATCGAGATCGGACTGGCAGAGGTCGTTTGCCCTAAGAACACCGTCTGTCCGGCTCTCGCCAAGCCAAAGGAACCTCAACCGACCATCAAGGTGCCAAATAACTTGGTACGACGAGATGCTGAGTATAAGACTGACAGAGAGAGACGCTACTCCTTTGATGTCTCAAAGACAGAGGCCATATTCGATCAGCTGTTGGCCGACAAGATCCTGAGACTCAAAGGAGATCACGTGATCCCATCATCAATGAAGATCGCAGGTAAAACGTATTGTAAATATCATGATGTTTGGACTCACGCGACGAACGAGTGTCTAGTGTTCAGGTGGATGGTCCAGGATCACCTTGACAAGGGCATCCTAAGGTTTGCTCCAGATTGGAAGATCACGAAACCGATGACGGTTGACACCAATCCTTTCCAACAAAACGAAGTGGGGATTAATGTGCTGATGGTCACAGATCCAGCAACCGGGGAACATTTGTACGTTGATGAAGAGCCAGAACGCTCACCGACGATCAGGGAGATGGGTCTATGTGCAAGATGCCAAACTGAGTTGGCAACAATTCCATTGTTCCTCAATCCGGCATTATACAGCCCATATATGCCTTGGTTAAATACAGTGCCAACAGGGTATCCTTATCAGACGATGCCGCAACCGCAGGCAACGCCTCAGACAGCCCCACAGCCGCAGGTGATACCACCACCACCACCACCTCGACCCACGGGGCCGTATCCGGTCCCAGCCCCGTTGAAAAATACTGAACACGCAACATCGACGGCGGAACAACGCCGGGAACAGGCTAAAACCAGGATGCCTCGACAGCACCAGGAAGGTACCAGCCGAAACAGCAGAATCAGGGAGAGATCCCCCGACAAGACACCAATTAGGCAGGTCAGATCGACCGCCAGCCGTAGAGACAGGACCCATGGTCCGTCACCAAAAATTACTCCGCCAGGCTCATCAAGGCCGCGAACTGTACACACCCCTGCCGATACACAGGTAGACCGATGGGTATCCGTCAGACACCCGAAGTTCCCTGGCGATCGAAGGGTTGACCAGATGACCCGAACTCAATATAGGCGTTTCTTACGCCAACGGAAAGAACTGGAAATTGCTAAGGGGAAAGCCCCGATGAAAGAGTCAACAAAGAAACCACCGTCAGTGGAACAGAAACAGAAACAGGGAGCTATAGAGGCCAAATATGGCCAAGGGATCAATATCGAGGCCAAGACCTCGATGCAAATCGACACTTCCAAGTGGACTCCGGGGAAAGCCCAATTTGGTACAATCGATATAGAAAAAATAATGGCAGAAGATGACTTGATGTCTGATGACGAGGATGGAAATGATCTCAAGGCAAAGTTTGCCGAGATCTATAACGATGACAGAGGCAACAAGGAAAATGAGACCAAACCTGGTCAGACCGTCGAGGCCAAAACTGGTCAGGAAATCGAGAAACAGGTCGATCGACCTACTGAGCAGCAAGGAATCGAGAAGCAGGTGGTCGATAAGCAAGCGACCGACAAGAAAATAGAAACAAAGACAGTGGAAGATGTTGCCACCAGTCAGCCGACAGACGGCTCGGCGACGATGGAGTGCAACGCCGTTGACTCTGAACTTGTTGAATTCGTCAACGAGGAACTGGAGTACTCCACTGATGGCTTTTGGGATGAGGGTATGCCAGTAGTACAAATGGCAGAAGACTTAGAACTGTTGTCGGTCGACGACGAGAAAGAGACCGATTGGAATCAGAGGGTTGAAACTATATTCCAGAAGCCACCATCTTTCATGGCTCGACACATCAGGCCACTTTACGTATCAGGCCATATCGACGGAAAACCCATCGACAGAATGCTGGTCGACAATGGGGCAGCCGTCAACGTAATGCCTGCGTCGACGATGTACAAGCTGGGTAAAGTCAGCGAGGACCTGATGGAGACGAAGGTGATCGTCAGCAACTTCACAGGAGGAAAAGCTGATACGCTAGGAATTTTACCCGTCGAGGTAAAGATTGGAAAAACCAGCTTGAAAATCGCTTTCTTTGTGGTAGATGCTGCCACATCATACAACGCCTTGCTGGGGAGGGACTGGATTCACTCAGCCCTTTGTGTACCGTCCTCCCTGCATCAGTGCTTATTAATTTGGGGAGACGCCCCCGAACCTGAAATCATTATGGCCGACAACAGGCCATTCACTGCCAAGATCAACGCTGTCGAGGCAGCATATTATCGAGACGACGTAGGTCCTTACAGATTCATTGGACAGGATAAATACGGACGACCGCAGGAAGTCACTTCGAGCAAGAAGTTGACGCAATTGGAAATGGCTTGTTTAGCCAAGGAACTAAGTCGGCCCTGCAACGTCAAGGAGTCAGGGCCGCAAGGAGAGCACTGTCAGGATTAATGAACTGTCCTGATGACGAAAGACCATCGGCCTGTAAGGCCGACAGACTGGAAATTGATGAGATTGTTGTTATCGGGCCGCAGCAGGAAGCATGTGCCGATTTAATCAGGAGGTTTCGGGCCTATGTGGCCGAATGCTATACAGGTGATCTCATCTTCGAAGAAGAAACGCCACCGTCGGTCGGCGATGAAATTCAGTTAGAGGAGTTAGCAACGGCGCCAGCCAAGCTTGACGACATCAAGATCCAAGTACAGGATCCTGTTATCGAGGTTGAGTTAGGCAGCGAAGATGATCATAGGCCAACTTACATCAGCGCATTGCTTGATGATGGCCAGAAGGATCGATTGATACAAGTGTTGACGGAGTACAAAGACTGTTTTGCCTGGAATTACGACGAGATGCCAGGGTTGAGCAGGGAGTTGGTAGAACACCGTATTCCAATACTTGACGGATACTTACCCCGGAAATAGCCCCTGCGAAGGATGTCTGTCGAGGTCTGCAGATTGATCAGGGAGGAGATCGAGAAGCTGTTGAAGGCCAGTTTTATCGAGGTGGCCCGATATCCGGAGTGGGTAGCAAATGTAGTTCCCGTAATGAAGAAAAACGGGAAAATCAGGATATGCATCGATTTCAGGGACCTAAATCTTGCATCTCCCAAAGACGAATACCCGATGCCAATGGCGGACATGTTAATCGACGCTGCCGCTGGCAATATGTTCCTGACAGCCGTCGACGGAAGTGCAGGTTACAATCAGATTTTTGTGGCTGTTGACGATGTGCCAAAACTGGCCTTTCAATGTCCCGGCGGAATAGGCACCTTCCAATGGAAAGTGATGCCATTCGGACTCAAAAACGCCGGAGCAACTTATCAACGAGCCATGAACTGCATCTTCAGTGAGTACATCGATGACTTTGTTAAAATTTACATCGATGATATCATTATTAAATCGGCTAGTTACGATGAACATCTAACACATTTGGCGAAGTCGTTTGCCAAAATGAGGAAACATAAATTAAAGCTTAACCCCTTGAAATGTGTGTTTGCAGTTGCGTCAGCCAATTTTCTTGGCTTCTTAGTGCATCGCAAGGGGATTGAGATTGACAAAAATAAGTCCAAAGCTATCTTGACGGCCAGACCTCCGTCGACGAAGAAGGAATTACAACAATTCCTTGGGAAAGTTAACTTTTTACGGAGGTTCATTTCTAACTTGGCTGGAAAAACAAAGGTCTTCTCGCCTTTGTTAAAATTGAAGGACAAAGAAGAGTTCTGCTGGCAAACAGAGCACGAGCAGGCGTTTCAGGAAATCAAGGATAAACTGACAACGCCGCCTGTAATGATGCCGCCTGTCAAGGGGAAACCCTTGAAATTATATATATCTGCCACGGATGACACCGTCGGCGGATTTCTGGCACAAGACGACGATGATGGGTTTGAGCGAGCAATCTACTACTTGAGCAGACACTTGACAGAAACAGAACAGAGGTACTCCCCGATAGAAAAGGTATGCCTTGCTTTGTTTTTCTCTTGCAAGAAATTACGTCATTATATGTTGCCTGTGAAAGTGTTAGTTATTTCTGGTATTGATGTGATAAAGTACATGATAGCTAAGCCTGTGATGAGGGGACGGATCGGTCGATGGGCCATCCAATTGATGGAATATCAGTTGCAATACGTACCGCAAAAAGCAGTCAAAGGCCAAGTATTGGCTGATTTTCTGGTTGACCATCCATGTCTCGATATTGATCAAGCCGTTCTCAAGGAACTGGACTCGATGACAGTAGAGATCAGGCCATGGACTTTGGCCTTCGATGGGTCTAGAACCGACAGACTCTGCGGAGCAGGTATCGTTTTGATTTCTCCATCAGATGTAAAAACTAAGCTATCGATTCAATTTGACTTTGAATGTACTAACAATCAGGCCGAATACGAAGCCTTGATAATCGGACTAGAAATGCTCAGGGAGCTCGACAGTAAGTCTGTCGTCATCGTCGGGGACTCGCAGTTGGTTATCAGGCAGATACAAGGTACTTATAAATGCCGAAACCCAACACTTGACAAATATTATTTAACTGCGATGTCTTTATTGTCGGAGTTTGTTGATGTTACATGTTATCATGTAACGAGAGGAAATAACAGCGAGGCCAACAGTTTGGCCCAATTGGCGACTGGTATCGATCTCCCTGACGACGTCGAGGAGTCTCACTACATCGTCAGGAGACGACACTGTCCGTCGATTATGTATCGAGACAATATCCTGACTGTTTTGAGTGTGTTTCAGGACCCTGATGACTGGAGAGAGCCGATCAGAAAATATCTGGCTGATCCGTCGGACCGAACCTCTCGACAGACGAGACTCAGGGCAGTCAACTATGTCTTGATGGGAGATCAGTTATACAGAAAAGGCCACGACGGCGTGCTCCTGTTATGCGTCGATCAACAGGAAGCCATGAGAATTATGATGGAAGCTCATGAAGGAATTTGTGGGGCCCATCAAAACGGCTACAAGTTAGCATGGCTGCTGCGCCGATATGGTTATTACTGGCAAAAAATGGTCGGAGATTGTGTACGGTTGGCAAGAGGTTGTGAGAAGTGCCAACGATTTGGGGTGGTCCAGAGGATGCCCATCGAGGAGATGAATATGATAATCAAGCCATGGCCTTTCAGATGCTGGGCCATCGATATCATCGGGGAGATCCATCCCTCGTCTTCCAAGCATCATCGATACATTATTGTGGCCACAGATTACTTTACTAAGTGGGTAGAGGCCAAGCCGCTCAAACAGGCCAATCAGGCCGAAGTGATGAAGTTCATCAAGGACCTAATCATTCACAGGTTTGGCCTGCCACAGACCATTGTCACTGACAGGGGACTGATGTTCGTCGGTCAAGATATCAAGGAGTTTGCCAGATCAATGGGTTTTGAGTTGGTCCATTCAACACCGTATTATGCACAAGGGAATGGCCAAGCAGAGGCTTCTAATCGAGTCCTTAAGGACATTATTTCAAAAATGATTGAGGAAAATCCAAGAGCTTGGCACTTGACGCTGTCAGAGGCATTATGGGCTTATCGGACCAGCAAACGGACAAGTACTGGCACCACTCCGTACAAACTAACTTATGGACAAGATGCCGTTCTACCGATGGAAATCAACGTCCGATCGCTTCGGGTGATGCAGCAAAACGAGCTGACGCCCGAAGAATATACTAAAAGTATGCTCCAACAGCTTGATGAGCTCGACGAGGTCAGAGTTGCCGCGTTAGATAAAATCGAGGCACAGAAGAGGCTAGTCGCCCGATGCTACGATAAAAAGATACGCAGGAAACAGTTTGACGTCGGGGACATGGTCTGGAGGACTGTTTTGCCACTGCATCAGCGCGAGAAAAAGTATGGTAAATGGAGCGCGACGTGGCAAGGACCATATGAAGTCTACTCGATAACCCGAGGTGGAGGCTACATTTTGAAAAAGCCAGATGGGAATCTCTGTAGAGACCCCATCAATGGAAGATACTTGAAAAAGTTTAGGCCTACCCTTTGGGAATCGATGTGTTTAGAACATCAGCGAGCCTTGGAGCTGGAAATCGAACGGCGTCAAGAGTACTTCAATGCGCCGATCCCTCTGTAAATATAAGTAGGATTTATTTTCGTTTTCGTTTTTATTTCCATTGTCGTCGGTTTAAGTTAGGATTTTTAAATTTATAGTATTAGTTGCATTTACGTTTCGTTGTGTCAAAATACTTCCGTTTTTAATTTAAAATTTTTTTTTATTCCCTGATTTGCAAATCTTTTACATCAAGGCATTTCGATTAAATTTTTTTGTGAGTTGATACTTTTTAGCTAAGTTTTGTTGACTAAAAGTAGCGTTTTATGTTTGCAAAATTGTTTCGTCAAGGGGTCGGTTTGATAGTGCAGAGGATCAATATGTGGTCTGTTGTTGACTTTATGGTTCAACGGAAAACATAATAAAAGGCCAAAACAAACTTTGACAAGGAAAAAGAGAATCAGTTGATGGCTGTCAAGCTATTACACAAATAAAAAATAAGTCAGTCTGTGGCCGTCAGGCCATGTCATGAACAAACTAGAAAGTAAACTAAGTCTGGAAAGTCATATATCAAGGCACATGCGCCAAACATCAATGGCTCGCAAGCCAGAAAACTACGCAAGAAAGTCCTGAGTGAATCGGTCCAAGAAGTCCTTGAGGTCCGCTTCTATCTTGGCTTGATCAGCTCTAGCAGCTGCTGCCTGAGTCGTCACCCGATCCTCTTCAGCCTTTGCCGCGACGAGCAGGTCATTGGTGTCAGACAGCTGATCAGTAATCGATTCTGCCTCCGTCGAGGCAATCTGTATCTGGCTCCGAAGCGTGTCTAACTCCCCCTGCAACTTAGCAATGGCCGCAACCACCTCGGCCTCTGTATCCTTGAGATTCTTCAGGGAGTCGCTAAGTGTAGAACCTCGAGTGAATAAGGCATCGAACTTCGCCAGAAGGTCATTGGCGGAAGACGAAAACGAGGCTTCAACCTTGATAGCTCGATCATTGGCCTTGAATTGACTCCTCAGTTGGCCAAACCTTTCTGCATACCCAGAATAGAAAGACACCTTGTCGCTCGGAAGGACTGCAGACGACAGCTTGCGCATCAGCTCATCAAGGGACGGACCCATATTAATCATCAGGACGTCCAATGGTTGATCCCGATAGCCTGACAGCAGCTCCTTGAAATGAGTAATCTCATCAGGGGTGAAGGTTGTATGGCTTGATTTCTCAGACGTCGTCGAAGGGGAATGAGAGGATGAACTCGCTGACAGGGCCCGGACGTTGGCAAATCGAGCCAATGCTTGAGCAAGCCGTTGAGAGATGTCCATGGGCTGGCCCTGCAAGACAAAAAGTAAAACAAGGTTAGCAAAGTGAAACGAGGGAACCTAAAAATGGCTAAGTGACAAAACAAACCTCTTGTACAACAGGGGAAGCCAAAACAGGGGATTCCTTGACAGGATCGTCCTGATCAGCAGAGGCCTCGACAGGACGAGGAGTGGTAGCTAAATCCTTCAAGCTCTCGATCAATGCGCTGTCGGCAGGAGTGTCCGCAACCTCGATCGGGGAAGGCGAACGAGGGGGAAGGTCTACTTTCTCAATCTCTTCAACTTCATTATCACTGTCCGTCGAGCTGTCCACTATCCGTCGGACCTTCTTTCTAGGCAAGGGATCGACCTTGACAGTTCGCCGTTTACCTTTCGAGCTCACCTCCTGACAGAAAACGAGAGATCACAATAAGTTCTAAAAATGTGATAAAATAAATCAAGTAAAGACTACCTCCTCGTCGGAACTGCTCACGACTATGGCATTCGTGCCACCTCGCTGATAGAAGAGCCGACGAGAGCGTCGGATATATACGACGGGATGATCGGTTACCTTGTCAACGGAGGACTGAGCCTCGGACGTCTACAGTGATTGTGAAACAGCCGGTGATGGCCCTGACGGACTGATCATCTGTAAAGGAATGGCCATAGGAATGACCGGTTCCTTGGGAGCCTTCTTCTTTTTATCAGAGGGAGGGACTGATTGTGCTTTCCCTGCAAATCAGACAAGCGCATTAGTATATAACGATAATCAAGGGAAAGAAACAAAGGAAACTACCTGATAAATCAAGGACAATGGTGCCCCCATCCTTGTAATCACATAAAATATAAATCGTCGACAGGGCCTGTGGGTCATCAGCTCGATATCCCGTAAAAGTGACTTGGGAGTTAGCTTGATGACTACGAGGCCGTGAACTACTACTTGCACCAGACTCGACGGGGGAAGGTACATACCCCAATGACTCGATAAAATCAGGAAGCAACGGTAAAGATAAGCCAAATGGTTTGTAAAATGTATGCCAAGGAGGAACTTCGCCAGGACCTCCCCGTTTTTTGGCTAACTTAGCATGAGCCAACATGGCTTTACCTATCCTAATGTTTTTTATCGACTCAAAATTCATGGCAGCTTGCTCATACACCCTATCTCTATGATCAGGATCCCAAACGACATTGTAAAATTTTTCAAAATGAGAAACAACATACAATGTACCTTTTTTGGACGCCTTGACAGAGGCAGCAGCCGTATTCTCAAGAAAGGGACCATCAGTAGAAATGACCTCGGGGTGGTTGGGGACCTCAAACCTCGTCACAGCAACATGGAAAGGCTCTTTACGAGTCAGTGCAATATAATCTCCCCACCATTTGATGAAATCAGGCGAGGCAACGGGAGTAGGAGCAAAGGGCCGAAACACAAAAGAATCACGGGCCGTACGCCAACAACGACGCAGCTCGTCAAAGCTATCCATGTCAGGTACGTCAAACTCCTTATCCCTAACACGAAGAGAAAAACCACATCGAGGGACTGACTGTACCAAACCAAACTGCCGGGCCACATAATGCGCCGGATAGAATCGAACAGTGCATTTGAGAGGCTTTCGCCTCGCTGCAGTCTTGGCTCCCGTAACTTTTAAACCCGACGGGATATCTCTCGGCGTAAGGAAGTTGGCCCACAATTTTTGATACTCCTTGAATTCATCGGCTGACATGGAGGAGCTGTAAGTTGACAGAATCGAGGGATAGAATGCCGCAAAATGTGGCTCAAGCCCCTTGACAGAATCATATAGTCGACTAAAAAAGTAGTAGAAGTTGCATGGGGGAACCTTTTGACGAGCCACGAAGGCCGCATACACCTCAGAACCAGCAGGAGCCTCGCTGAACATGCAAAAGCCCGGAAAATAACCATACAACCAAATCTGTAAAAGCCAAATAGGCCCCTGCAGAAAACAGCACCCAGAATCCAAAAATCCCTCCATACCCACACAAAAGCTCGAAAATACAAGAGGGCCTAAAGCTATCTTCTCGCCCCTAGCGAGACTCAAGGCAATGGCGTTATACTCTTTAGTCACCGATAGAGCAGGATTGCAAAAGATATAACGAGACAACCAAAGAGTTAGAAAATGCACATGCTCAACATGAGATACCTCGATAGAATCCGGCAAGGCTTTGTAGCGATCGATGACAGGTCCGTATAACAGTGCATTCTCACCGGAACCAAAATCCGAAGGGAAAAGAAATGCCTCGTCACTAGCGGAAGGCAACGGATCGATATAACCTCCGACGGGCCCAAGACCACAAATAGCTAAAATATCCAAGAGTGTCGGAGTCATCGGGCCGTGCGCAAAATGAAAAGTATTGTCGACTCGGCACCAAAATTGAGCCGCGGCACGGATAAGAGGGAGGTTCAATGATAACCCTGTTTTACAAAATTGGATGGCATCAAAAATGCCGCATATCCGCCAAACGGGAGCAAATGTCCTCTCAACCCTACCACACCAAATGAGCCAATCCGAATGGACAACAGAACCTGCCCACGGCCACCCCCTCGTGGATGATTTGAAACTCACCTCGCCGAGAGAAAAAGGGAGAGCCTCGTTCGGGTGTCGAAGTGGATGCTCGGCTATTGGTGGAAAATCGGTCGGAGTGTGGAACGGGCCGATTGTCACACCCTGTGGTGTTTCTTGTAACACTTGAGTAGAAATTTGCACATCACGTTGTGTAATGTGCCCAGCAGCCATTTGTAATCGAGAAAGCCTAGGTATTCGGTAATGGCAGTTGTTTGGATGTGGGTATTTTCGGTTGTGAGGATTCTCGAGAAATAGGGTTCGATTGTTGCCCCACTAGAGCAAGGAGAACCCGAACCTAGTGAGAAAACGAGAAAACCGAAGCAAAAGACCCAACTTTGAAGCTTTTTCGGCTATGGAGTTTCTTGAGTTTCGAAAATGGGTTTTCGGATTTGGGGGTTTCTTGGGAGTTTCGAGTGCGATTTTGAGTTCTTTGAGAGATGGAGAGTCCGATTTCGTAAAAATGGGGATGAAATTCGAAGAAGCGAGCTTGATTGGAGGAGAAGAATTTTCGGCTATGGAGTCTTGTGGGAGTGAAGTCGGCCGAGGTGAGTGAGAGAAAGAGAAGAGGAAGGTGAAAAGGTGAGTAGGAAAAGTGATGTGGGGCCCAGGGTTAGTGTAAGAGTTTTGTCTTTTTGGGAAGAGTGTGTTGAATAGAATACTAATTAAAATGGGAACTAGGAATAGATTCCAATTGAATTCTCCCGGGAAGTTGGGAACAAGTTGGGGAGTTGACATCTGGCATAAAAATTAACTGATTGGGAAACATTTTTAATCCCAAAATGCTGTTATGTTTCAATTGGCTAAAAATGGCTAATTTAAATATTAAAGCATGATCAGATTAAATGCCGATCGAAGAATGAAGGGGGAAATTTTAAAACTAAGTCTATCCGATAAAATTTTATTATCAAATAAAATTTATCAGATACGACTTACGGGGGGCATTGTTTGTACCCAAAAAATCACCCTCGATAAATCGAGGTATAACGGCTCGATGACAAGCCAAAAATGGCATCTGGGCCGAACTAAGTCACTCCAAAACAGATCAGACCAAATCAGATCCAACCTGGACCGAAAATGGGTCCAATCGAACCAATGAGTTGGCTATGAGCCCAATTTCAAAGTTCGACCCAATTTTCGCAATTAATTAATTTTGGGCCAAACATGAATTAATTAATTAATAAAGTTAATTAATTTATGGGCTAAGTTTAATTAATTACAAACTAAAGACCAAATTATGGTTAATTAGGCCCAATTAAATTCAATAAGTGTTTTTGGACTAGTTAATTAAGTTGATTAATTAATTGGGCCAAGATTAATTAAGTGGTCCACTTGATAAGTAAGGCCATTAATTAATTAATTGGGCAATTATATAAATGGGCAAATTATAATTACAAAATAAGACCAAAATGGCCGACCCGAAGCCAAAATGGCCCGATCAGCCCGAACTCGACCTGGGCCCAGCCCTAAAAATCGGCCAGCTTTTGTGTGTTGTCTAAATTTGATTTTAATTAAAGATTAGTATTAATTAGAGATAATTAATAAAGGATAAGGACAAACCATATTAGTTGGTTTAAATAACAAATTCCTTAAATATCTCTAGTTAGTTATCTTTGATTCAAATTCAAATTAAACAAAAGCACACGTTCTTTCTTCTCCAACTTCCATTAAACATTAATTCTCAGCAAGAAAATAGAGAGAAAACCACCATTAACATAGTGGAGGTAGTGGGCAAATAATAAAGTAGTGGGAGAAGTGGGATAGTGGCCATCAGCCCCTTGATTTTCGGCCATCAGGAGGTTACTTGACAGCCATCAGCTTTTTCCAGCAGCTATAAGTACAGCAGGAGGCTGCTATACGCGACAGACAACTCAATCAACAACTCTTCAGTCTACACTGATCGGCTCAACGCCTCACCGGAAGTCCAGCACCTCGCTGCTTCTTTTTCAGCAAACAATTGTCAATCCCTTGATATCAACTGTCCCTCCTCAACCACCAGCGATCCCTGACAGCCTGAAGTCTTGCCGCCGCCGCCGCCGCCGTCTTCCGCCGTCAGCTGACGCTGTCTCGAGCGAAACCTTGATAGCAAGCAGATCACAATCTGTTTTCTGTCGAGTTATCAGCCAGCCAACTCCTCGATATCAGTCTGTCCCTCCTCAGCCACCAGTGATCCCTGACAGCCTGAAGTCTTGCCGCCGCCGCCGCTCAAAGTTAGCCGCCGCCGCCGCCGCCGTCTTCCGCCGTCAGCTGACACTGACTCGAGCGAAACCACTCATATCAGCAAGTAGCTCGCTGCTAACTGTCATGTAAGTGCCCACGTATTTATGTGACAAACTCATCAAGTAGCCATCTGCCTGATGAGCTCGTCGTCAAGTAGCCATCTGCTTGACGGCTATCGGCTGAGTAGCCATCTGCTCTGTCGATGCCTTGGTCAGTGGCCACCCGCTGATCAGGAGCCCGATTGATGGCCACCCATCAAGGTTGGGCGAACCATTGACGGTGGTTTTTCTGTCGTCAATGTTACTTTCTGTCAACAAATCGTTTTATCATGCATTATCAGCCCATCGGCGGGTTTACCTGCCGATCAAGGGGTCAACTTTCAGAACTTAAAAGATTTATCAACTCATCTGGCAGATTATGCCAAAACAGGAGACTCATCGTTTTGTATATTTTTGTAATGTTTGTACATCGGGGAACTTGCCAATACTCTTTTGTTATTAATGGAAGTCGTTTGGCTCGCACGTCTTGACTTTTTACATAAATATACTTTACGTCAATTGATTTCCATTGATATGCTGTTTCTTGTCAAGATTATGTTTTCTGTCAAGGTGTTTATTTAAATTGATTGATTGTCAAGGCATTTGCCGATTTTCAAATCCGCTGATATGTTAAGCAGGCCATCGATTGGTCATAAGTTTTTGGCACTCAAAGAGAGATTTTCAGAAATTATTTAAGTCCTGCGGCCAGGCAGGCATAGAAAAGAACTAGGGGTAGTGTTTGCCTACTCTGTCGCAATCGTTTAGAAGTCAGTCTTATCAGGACAACTTATTTTGATATCACATGTCTCTGTCAGGACATTTACTTTATCGATTTACCGATATCAACATGTCTATTTTTCAAATCGTTATGTTTGCACTCACAAACATTGGCACGCCTGCATTCATTTTATATCATATCGAGGCATTTTACATCGAGCTATTGGCTCGTCGAGGTGTCTGCTGACTGGTTTGCAAAAACAGTGTTCTGCAACTCCTCGATGCCAAACATCCCTCGATGTCAACCCCTCGATGACAAGCACCCCTTGATGTCAGTTTCATCGCAAACAATATTTTGGCACTTCTTGATGCCAAGGGTTGCTCGATGTCGTCGAGGTGTTCCTCGATACCAAGTTTATACGCAAACAGTTCCTTGATGCCATGTATTGTCCGATGCAAAATTTATAGCAAACAGTACGATTTCTTATTTATTGTCGTGTTGTATATAATTAACATTACACTGGTCAGTGGTCACCCATCTAAATGAGACATTAAGACATATAGTATGTTATACTATAATTAGTTTAATATTTTATTTTGGTGGACAAGTGTCCGTTTTGGGTGAATGAATGGATTAATACTCACATTTTTGACAAATTATACTATAATATATTTTTAATACGTATGTGCTTATGTAATTGTGTGAGTTCACGGTCCACCTAAACCATTAAAAATGTTCCTATTCAATATTCGCATTATTCTTTTTTCTTTTAGGAAATACTCAAATCGGATCAAGATTGCATTAATGATCAATATTGTCAAATACAAAATCAATAATAAACTCCGAAAGTTTTAATAAGAGGAAAGAAATATCGAGTGGCACTCCAGTTAAAGCATGAACTACTGAATTCCTGTCTCTTAACACGCGAGAACAAGTGAATAGCACAAAACTTGAAGCATTATGTTTAATATCATCTAGAATAAGACCAATTGTACTGTTGGAATACTCTGAAGAGCGGATACCTTTAATAACAGATTTACAATCCCTTTCAAGTTTCAAGGATGAAATGACTCCAGCCGTATCCAATACTAAATACCACCCTGGCCCATTGCTGCCGCGATTTCGTCGGCTATCTCTGGTAGCAAAGGGATCGAATAGTCTGCACTGTCCAAGCCACACACTGGCCATGAGAATCTCGAGCCATTATGCCAATGCCCTCCTTTTTCCTGGAATATCAAAAGCCGCATCTACATTGACTTTGACAAAATATTCTTAAGGCGGCTGACAAAGTGATGGATTTCGATTTGACTTTTGGGGAATCGGGCTAAAACCAGAAGTGAAATAACAAACGTGACAATCAAAGAAATTTGTAGCTCGAGTCCACACCTCCATATATAGGGTCCCAATCATTCGACTCCCACACGGCCACACCAATTGATTTCTAGCAAACCAGATAAATCAACAAATAGTCATAAAAGCTCAAACTCTTTTTGCGATAACATTTTTTCTTTAATTCATTAAGCCACCCGCAAACATTTTACTCAAAAGTTTCATATGTAGGACAATACTATAATGCAATAGAGGTACTTTTTGACACTTACAGAGTTCATTAAATAAAATTAAATCAAAACATAATACATTAAACATTGCGGAATGATTAAAGAATTCGAATTCAAAGAGAATTACAACTGAAGAAAGGAGACAGTCCATCATGCTACAGTCATCCATTCAATTGAACAATAATAATCCTAATTAATTTCATGATCTCCTTTGTGAGCTTCTCAATAGGATGCTCTAACTTGAGTTAACATAAAAAAAAAATTAAAAAAAAAAAATCATATATGGAATTTTATTTGATGTAACCCAATTCATAAGCAGGAATCAAATTTTTATATATCTCGAAAATCAACCTATTCTCGAACTCGGTTCTCGAATAAGCCATGGGAACTTCCCGACCCTTGGGGATTCTCTTTGCACCGAACATGTTCCCACTATTTGATGTACCCGAACTGTTTGCGAGCTTAAGCATGATATTCACGTACGTGTTCTTCAACTTGTACCACATTTTCAACGGGGACACGAACCTAAAAATACGCAGCTTCGGAGCTAGCCTCAGCCTCCTCCAATATGTACGCTTGGAGTTCCCTTTTCCGAACCTAGCCACTTTCAAGTTTCTTCGGTTCGGTGACAATTTATTGTAGCCTCTTCTCTTCCATTGTAGCTTCTTCAAGCCTCCAATAAATGGGATGATTTCCATTGCTCAAATATACGTATAGTGCTTTTCAATTTTTGGTTGGGGTGTATTTAAATATTTGGTTGTGCTTTTAAATTTCAGATATATAGCAAACTTTTTCCAAGATTGATATGTGAGGAGCAAGTCAAGATGAATGAATTGGTGCACGTTTTTTTGGGTTAATTTTATGTTCGAGGAAAAATTATATTAGTAAATTAATAAATGGGTCAATGTTTCCTTCATTTTATTTATATACTATTCTTTTTGTCAAAAATGAAGACTTGAAAGTTTTGACATCAGGTGCAAATTATTATTAAAAAATATGGGGGTACCTGGAATCGTATAAGTTTTGTGTATAAATTTTGACAAATTTAAGTAAGAATAATCAGAGAAGAAGAAAATTAAAAGTTAAACAGATTAATTATTAAAATCGGCAAGATCGCATACATAAAGTGGTAGTTAAATTATTTTGTTATTTTTATAGTAGTGAAATACATTTGGATTGGACTAATTTTAAATAATTGGGGCCTAGGAGTAATTATTAATATCCAAAATATCATAAGGAGAATTTAATTTTGATATTTAGCTTACGTTGAATATTTAATCTCAACAAGAATTAAAATATTGACTCGCTTAAAAAAAAAACAAAAAGTTATTGTACTTATAACTTTGTCTTTCTAGGCGTGCTAGAATTTATGTGATACCAGAAAAGTACTTGTCTTTCTAGAAGAAAATCTAGTACCCGAAATTGGTCAACAATAGGCATAAAAGTGAAAGGCCATTTTAAAATTAACATGAATTAAATTAATTTATTTAATTAACTTATCTACAAATCAAAAGTAAGGCCTCTTTTTTTTTTTTTTTTTTTTTGATGAAAAGCATTTTATTGAAAGAGAAATACGACTAAGCATAACAAGTGTTTATGAGAGGATAACCTCCATCACAAAAAATACATAAAGGTAATAAACGTAAATCTAATGGGCCGAAAATAGAGCAAGAAGCCGCCCAACTAGCAAGGTTATGGGCCGATTGATTTGTATTCCGTTGGATCATTTTGAAGCGCCACTTGGGCCATTTGTGCCAAAATTTCCTGATTTCGTCAACAAGGAGCTTCGAAATCCAATCTATAGCAAGGTTAGGCCAGAGGAGCATCTGAATGATATTCAAGTTATCAGATTCAAAAAAGGCATTCTCTATGTTGTAAGTGTTGGCAAAACGCACAGAGTCAAGTAGAGCACGAGCTTCCGCAGCTTCAACATTCAAACAGTGGCAATGTGACGTGAAAGCGTGGATTAGAGAGCCATTGGAGTCGCGCATCACAAAAGCACCAAAAGCATAGCCATCTTTGAAGGAGGAGTCAGAGTTGAATTTGAAAGAACCAAGCTTGGTTTTTGCCAAGAGGAGCACAATACCCTAGATTTTGCACAAATGGATTTTTCGGATTGAGCAAGAAGATGGTCCGCAGTAGAAGAATGGATCCAACGGAGGAGATATTCAAAACTTGAAGCCTTCTTGCCATGGAGGAAATTGTTTCGCTGCCTCCAAATGGCATCCCAAGCCACAGAACAGAAGATTATAAACTCTGCCCGATCTTCCATTGATTGGAAAATAAGGTTCCTGTAATCAAGCACAAGAGAAAGCAAATCAGTGAAAATAAGATGCGATAAAAGAGAACAATTAAACTTCCATTTAGAGCAGAAGAAAATTTTTTCAGCAAAAGGGCAATTAAAAAAAAGGTGCTCAATTGTTTCGGCTTCATTGAAACAGAAACAACAAGAGGTGTCTTCAATAGGGAAATTCTTTGCCAATCTGCTTTTAGTGGGCAAGGAGTCGTTAGCAAGTTTCCAAAGAAAAATCTTGTGTCTATCATGGATTTTGGCTTTCCAAATTTTTTTCCATAGGGGGTCAAAGTTAGAGGCCAGCGGACGAGGTTTGATGATGGAGAGATAAGCACTTTTTGTTGAGAAAACACCTGACTTAGAAGGTGTCCAAAGAAGCTTTGTTGGTTCATTTTCAGCATCAATTGGGGTTTTGAGGATTTCATGGACAGTATCTAAGTCAAAGATACAATGCAAGACATCAAGGTTCCAATTATTGCTGTTATGAACCATTAAGCTTTTGACAAGGTTAAACTGAGAGATGTCAATCAAACAGTTAGCACTTGGTTTAGGGATGAAATTTGGGAGCGAGGGAATCCACGGGTCAAGCTAGGTTCGAAGATTGGAGCTAAGACCTAAGGAGAAACAAGAGCCTGAGACAATAATGGGCTTGCACAGAACGATGTCTTTCCAAAGCCAAGAGTCGTATGGTTTGGCCTGCTCAATGTCGAAAAAATTCTTGTTATGAAGATATTTCGACTGGAGCAGAGAGACCCAAAAAAAATTGCTATTATTGGCCAAATGCCAAGACATTTTGGAGACCAAGGCAGAGTTAAAGTCCTCCGTTTTTCGAAATCCAAGACCACCGGCGGATTTGGGGGTGCAAAGAGTATCCCATTTTTTAAGAGACATGATGTTGTGGTTCGAGTTTTCCCCCCACCAGAAGCGAAGCATGAGGCTATCAAGCTTATAACAAATGGTTTTGGGTATGAGTAAAGAGCTCATGTGGTAAATGGGGAGGGATTGAGCAACGGATTTGATAAGAACGGTTCTACCGGCTTGGGAAAGGCATTTGGATTTCCAACCACTAAGTTTAAGGTTCAATTTTTCAATCAAATTGCTAAAGGCTTGGGTGCGGCTTCTGGGTTTGCAAAAGGGGAGTCCAAGGTGTTTTTCTTTATGGTTGCATTCCTTAAACCCAAGATGAAAGAGGATTTGGTTTTTGAGGGAGTTTGGGGTATTGGAGCTAAAGTGCACCACAGTTTTGTCCTTGTTGATAAGCTCACTGGACCAGTTAGAGAATAAATCAATGCAATCTGAAAAAACATTAGCATCATCAATTGTAGCCCTACAAAAGACAATAAGATCGTCAGCATAAAAAAGATGAGAGATTGGAGGACTGGTTCTAGAGATTTTGATTCCTTTGAGGAGATCATTTCTTTCGGCTCTGAGCAGAATTCTAGAGAGCAATTCCGCATAAACGATAAAGAGATAAGGTGAGAGAGGGTCACCTTGTCTAATACCACGTGAAGGCGTAAAATGCCCAAAAGAATGACCATTAATAAGTAAGGAAAAGCTACTAGAAGAGATGCAACGAAATATCCAGTCAGTAAAAGTATCACAAAAGCCAAGACATTTAAGGATACGAATGAGTAAAGGCCATTCAACTCTATCGAAAGCTTTTGCCAGATCAACCTTGATTGCCATAAGATATTTTTTACCTTTCTTTTTGTGAAGATAATGCATTATTTCATGAGAGATGATTGTGTTATCTTGAATGCTCCTACCTTTTAAAAAAGCCATTTGATTCGGGGCAATAAATTTATCCAAGTGTGCTTTAAGTCTAAGTGCAATGATTTTAGAGATAATTTTATAAACAACATTGCAAAGACTTATTGGTCGAAAATGTTCCACACGACATGCCTTTTGATTTTTGGGAATAAGAGTGATGAGTGTGTGGTTCAAAGCATGAGGCAAAAGTTTGTTTTTAAAGAAAGCTTGCACCGCTTGAATCACAGATGTACCTGTAATGTGCCAAAAAGATTTGAAAAAACAAGGAGGAAAGCCATCGGGTCCGGGACTTTTGTTTGAGGCCATTGAGAACAGGACCTTTTTGATATCACTTGGGGTTGGAATGGAACAAATTTTCTCATTTTCAGAGTTAGAAATAACACTTGGAAAGAGAGAGTCCAAATCCTCGAGGAAGGGATATAAGTGATCAACAAAATCAGTTTTGAAAAGATTTTTAAAAAAAACATCAAAACAAGCACCTATACTATTCCATTCAAAAACCACACTGTCATCATCTTTTTTGATTGAAAGAATTCGATTATTTCTAGCATGAATGATGGAAGTAATATGAAAAAAACGAGTATTAGCATCACCTTCCTTGAGCCATTTAACCTTTGCCTTTTGCCTCCACATAGTTTCAAGGTTTTTGTACCATTGGTCCAGTTCAAGTTGGAGCCCCGCTTCCGTAGCCAGATTGTCGGTTGTTTGATCCTTGGTTTGTAAATCTGCAATGTTATTTTTAAGGACAGAAATATGGTGATTACAGTTACCAAAAGTCATTTTGTTCCAAGTACGAAGAGCTTTTTTCACATTTTGAAGTCTACAAAAGAGTTTGAACAAATAATTCCCTTCAACGTGAATTTTCCAATTAGTGGCAACAATATCAGAACAACCAGGGTCATTAATCCACATAGTTTCAAAACGAAAAGGTTTGTTTCCACCGACAAGGTCAATCTTAGTATTAAGCAGGATGGGCATATGATCAGAGCCAATTGCAGGGAGGTGGAGAAGGCTTGCAGAAGGGAAAATAAGAGACCAGTCGGGGTTTGCAACGGCACGATCAATACGTTGTTGGATATTCGCAAAGCCTTCCCTTTTGTTGTTCCAGGTGTAAGGGTAGCCATGAAAACCCAGATCAATCAAGTTAAGTTGGTTGAGGTTGGAAGTGAGGGTGAGTTTAGAGGAACTAGCAAAACTGTTTCCTCCTTTTTTTTCCAGCTGAGATGAGATATCATTAAAATCGCCAATGATGAGCCATGGTCCAGAAGACACACCTGCAATATTGCTAAGAAGATTCCAAAAACGAGTTTTTTGGGTGGTGACGGAGGAGCAGTTTTGCAGAAGGCCTCTTTAATAATGCAATAAAAAGTAAATTTAGACTAAATTAAAATAAATAAGATTTGAAATGTTTGTAAAACTGACGATATTTTCAAGTTCTGATTTATATCATTATTTATCTTGTCCACGTGTCCACTGATGAATGATTCTTTAAAAATTTTGGTCATGTTTTTTTTATCCATCGGATCCAAATTTTGATATTACATAAACATTGGCGGTTGAGAATTCTTTTGTTTTGGTAGGCCTATATATAAGGCTGTCAACGGGTCAAATCAGATTTAATCCAGATCCGATTTCATTTCTACCAAACTAGATTCAGGTCGCATACGAAGCTTGCTCGAATCTGAACTTTTTTAGTCCATAAGATCTTGTTCCGATTTATCCGGGTATCAAATATTTTCAGATCCAACAGAATCTCCATTTTCAAAATTTACACTAATACTTTCTTTTTCCTAAACAAATTTGTTTATATTACATTTTAAATTAATTTAGCTCCCATAATCAAACTTTCTTCATAAAGTAATGACCTTTAATATACAATATATTAACTCTCGGCACATTTAGCCACTCGTTTCAAGTGATTTAATATATTACTTTGAAAAAGTTTGATTTTAATATTAATGTATTAAAATTATTTCATTGTTAGATCAAAATATGCCTAATAATGAGATTATGATTAACATCTAAAAAAAAGATTATGATTAACTAATTTATTCAAACTGATGATAGTTTTTTTTATTAATGTTACTTATCTTAATAAAATGTTATATATATATATATATATATATATATATATATATATATATATATGTAAGATTTATTTTGTCACGTATAATTCTTTAACAGATCAAATAAATCTCATTTTATATTCACTCCACGTATTACAAATTACAATCTTTATAATCGGATCAGATCCATAATCAAACAATCAAAGAAACTCTCATTTTAACTTTTTCTGGTGGGTTTGATTTATGAGGTGGGAAATGGAACATAGAAACTATTATTAATTGGGCCAAGGTGTAAAGGAGTTTGAGATGATTATTTTCTTGTGGCCTCAAGTTAAAAGGGCTGTTTGTTGATAGAGTTGGGTTGAACTGATTATTAAATAGATGGGCTTTAGCCCATAATCCACAAGTTTTCAACAAACCATTAGTTTCAAAGCCCAACTTATTAGTTGGAGATTTAAATTTGTCCAACCCAGAATATTTAGATAAAAAGCACAATATATTTCCTTTTCTTTTTCTTAGTGGAGTAAAAGATTTATTGAATTATAATCAAATTACAAAGAAAATCAATAATAAATCAATTAAACTAGAAAAAAGAAACTAATAAGTGAAAATTAAATTCATGGCCTCTTGTCATCAGTCTTATTAACAGGTTACGATTTCATTTATGAGAGCAGAATGACTAATTAAAATACAACTGTAATTCTTTTGATTTTTAGTTGGATGAGGTTGGACAAATCAGAATTAGTAAAAAAAATCCTATTAATTGTAACAGAAATTAATAAATTTCTTTGTGACAACTACATTTTTGGACTTGACAATAAAGAGTGAGCTTTATCTCCTAAAATTTAGGGAATAAAATGAGCTTTAACGGTTTAACCTAATTCCTTTTTTGTTTAGAATATTAGTCAAACTGAAATTTGCAGTCAATTGTAAATCTAATAGCTGTAGGCAATGATGTAACCGTAATAACCGCGCCATCTACGCATCATTCTCCAGCTAAGATTATAATAATTATTAATTAATAAACCTCCAATTCTTAAAAAATAAAAACAAAAAAGAATTAATAAATAAAACTCCAAATCTTCCCACACACCAGATCTCTCACTAAACCCCGAAATGGACCCCACACCTCCGCCGCCGCCCTCCTCCAAACTCCGCCTCATGTGTAGCTACGGCGGCCACATTATCCCCCGCCCCCACGACAAATCTCTCTTCTACGCCGGTGGAGAAACCCGCATCGTTGCCCTAGACCGCCGCACGACCGCCTCCTCCCTCTCCTCCTTCACCGCTCACCTCTCCCGCACCCTCTTCCACAACCGTGCCTTCCACCTCAAGTACCAGCTTCCAAACGAAGACCTAGATTCCTTGATCTCCGTCGTCACTGACGAGGATCTGTTCAATATGCTCGAGGAGCACGACCGGATCGCTGCGCCTGACCGCATCAGATTATTCCTCTTCCCCGTAAAACCTGAGTCTTTAGGTTCCACGCTGCTGGACCCCAAATCTGAGACTTGGTTCTGCGACGCTTTGAAAAGTACAAGGATTATGCAGTCTGCGGATTCAGGACTGTTGATGGGGTTCGGGTCGGGTTTGGAGGGTCCGGTTGAGAGTGGGAGTAAGGTTGGTGCTGAGTCTTTAGTTCTTGAAACGAGTTCGTCGTTTGGGTCGACTGGTTCTTCGTTTTCGGTTTCGAATTCGCCCCCAATTGGGATGGTTCATTACGAGGATAATGGTGGTTTGAATTTACTGGATGCAAATATTAGGGTTCCTTCATCAGCCTCTATTGAAAGGTATCTTGATTTTTTGCATATACTTGATATACATCGCACATTGTTTGTTTATGGATATTATGTGTTTTGATGTAGATTAGGGGAACTTATGATATTTGTAAATTGATAAGTTTAGTACTCTATGAGGATGGACAAAAATTGATAGCTAATTTACTTAATTTAATACCATGTTTTGCTTAGTGGCTGGATGCTGTTTTGTTTATTTTCTTTTTCCTTCTACCAATTGATCATGAATTTGTGATTGTTTTCTTGAACTACCTCTAATTTCAATAAGGGGATGAATTAGTTTGTTTTTGACAGTGAGATTAGTGTTGCAAGAGCAGCTCCTCCACCAAAAACTGGAATTTCTGAAGAGCCACTTATTCAAATTGCACCTGAGGTTTCATCGTTGCTTATCGATTCTGGAAGTACTATTTCCGATCCTTCGATTAGTATTCCAACACAAAACACAGTTCAGGTACTTGGATATCCGTTATCCCAGCAGCCAGATAGAAAAGAGCTACAATACGAAACACAATTAATTGAAGGAGGCTTGCAGTATGTACCTCAATATCCCGCAAATCCAATGCCTTTCTCACCTTACTATCCCGTTTATCAAATGCCAATGCACCAGCAACATGTTCCTTATCCTCCGAATCAGCCATATCCAATTTATTTAGTGCCTGTGAGACCACCTCAGTATCATAACATGTCAATGCAATGTAACTTAATCGATACTAACACTACTACTTCAACTCGACCCCCGTTGTATCCACAGACTTCTGTGATCACTCCTCCCATCACCCATAAAGAGGTATTTGGAGCTCAACCGGTAACTGAATCAGCGACAAAAAATTACCAGAGTATCCTCGCCTCCACACCAGTAATTAGCATACCTTCGAATGAGGTAATGACTGGAACTCTTGAGCCAGAGAATGCTTCCGAACCAGTTACAACCACTTCAGTGGCCTCTACTGTCCAGAGCAGCGAATTCGATGAAGATATTGCATACAACCAGATATACAAAACTCAGCCTTTGGCCCCTATATTGCCTTCTCAGTACCAAACAATGACAAAGGGAACAGCTATTATATGAAGAGAACATATTGTTTAGTTTGTCGTGGTTGTGTTTTCAGGATTTTGAAGAACAGTTCTTTACATTATATGAAATGATATACATAGTGAAGGTGTAGAAATCAATTGGATTTTATTTATTTGATTTGTTCATTTGTGTTGTCCCCCTCCTCTCTATGTTACATATTTATGTAAATGGGATTGCCCATTCTTGCAAAAAAGTTGTGTATCTAATGAGAGAGCATACTGATATCGATTTGTTTGAATAGTGAGTGAAGAAAGGAAAAATGTAATGTAGGATGCTGGTTACTTTTTGATGAATTGGATTGATTTTTAATTTGGGTTCTGATAGTTTCTGATTAAACCAACTCAAATTTAAGTCACACAGTTAATTATGCAGCTGCATTCACTGAAATCTATTTCCATTTGGTTTTGATATAAAACAGGTAAATATATTACAGGGCTAACAAATCCAAACACAGATAAACAATGAGCCAGCATAGCAAGAACATTTACATATATAAAGGGAACATCTATGCATAATGATTAAAATAATCGATTTTGAAAGTTTTATACATGTTATAGATTTCTCTGATTGTCCCTTCTGCTAAAAAACTGGGCTAGGTTCGGCATAACATTTCTTCTCCTTTTGACTGTAAAAGATTTTGCTCTAGGAGTACCACGGATCATTGGAGATGCAGGTTTTCTAGCTTTTGCTCTTCTTGCAGGTGTCATTTTAACGTTTCTGTTCATCGCTCTCCCAGGAAGTGCATTCTCAGGTTCCATCTTTTGCCTCCACTTCTCAAAATCATTTTCTACTTTCTTTGCAGTCACTGATTGTTCAGTTTTGTGAACCTCGTTTTCTTCCTCCACTTTTTGCTCTCTAATTTCTCTTCGTGATACCTCAGTTTTAATCAGAATTTCTTTCTCACTTGCCTTTAGAGCTTCAATCCAAGCTTGAGCTGCTGCAACTTTCTTGTCTGCGACTTCCTTGGCCCCAGCTGCATGCCCCGTCAGGTAATCATACTCAAATTTGGAAATAGTTATTTTTGAGCTACGTTGAGAAGCTGAAGCTCGATTTCTTATTGTCCTCTCAATAAGTTCTTTAAGATTCTCAAGTGCTATTGCTTCTGAAGATTTAACTGCTTTTAGTTCAAGTAGTGCAGCTTCTAATCTTTCCTCTGCTAAGTCTATCTCAGTCTCCTTTCTCTGAACTTCTGCTTTGATAGTTGCAGTTTCCTCGTTGATTATAGACCGTTCTTTGTTTGCTGTTTCAGCTTCTGATTTTAGTTCCTCGAGAGTGAAGGATAGATTTGATGCAATTGATTTAGCTTTTTCTTCAGCTGCAGATGATGTTTCCAGCTTGGCTTTAGCTCTTAGAAGCTTTGAACTGAGGTTTTGTATATTCATATCTGCCTTCTCTTCTTTCTTCTTTAATCTAGTCGTTTCTTCTATAACATGCCTGAGCTCGTTTCTGACAACATCCATGGAAGCCATAAATTGAAAGCTTTCTTCTTTGACTGAAACCAGTTCCCTTTTTGTTTCCTCCAGCTCTTTCAACACAGGCTCCAACAAAGATTCAGAATCGGGTTCGTCCTCTTCGTTGAAATTAGGATTGGTCCAAGGTATCATGCTTAGTCCTGTATCCATTTCCTTTAATTGATTTAGTTCACCTTCTAACATATTGATATCTGATATTGTGATGGCCAATTTTGTTTCCAGCTCTTTAGCATCTTCAATATCTTGAATCATGTTTTGGCTTTTCCTTTGTGTTTCCTCCATTTCAGCCTTATACTTTTCAGTCTTTTCTCTTCTTTGAGCTTCGATTTCTTCATACTCCTTTATGGCCTCGATTCTTGCCAACTCAACGAGCACATGTTCTTCGTTTACTTCCTCGACCTTCTTGGTGAATTCCTCGATTGAACTATAGTAAGACTGTGTTTTAGAGGTGGAGGAGATTGCTTCTTTCTCTGATATTCTCTTTTGTTCTAACACGGAAGCCATATCCAGCTTAAGCTTACTTAATTCTCGTTTTACCGATTCCAATTCTCTTAATACTTTCGCACATTCAGAATTTGCGCAGTTCCATTCACCTTCATCTTCTCTATTAGCCATCTTCAGTTTCTCTAACTCCCCCATCTCTGCTTTCGTTCTTGAATTTGATTCCACGATTCTTAAAGTTAGATCATTTACTGTCTTCTTTGCAGCAGATAACTTATATTCTGCTTCTGCTGTTACTGATTCTGCATATTTTCTGTTTTCGTTGAACTGGGTTGCGTCTCTTTTTGCCTGATGAAGCTCTCGTGTTTTGGTAAAGGGCTTCTAAATTATACATCATATCATTGAATTCAGTATAAAAAAGCTCACAAAGAGAATAAAGTTTCAAGAAATGCATACCAAAATCGCGATACCATACCTCCGGATAATTTTCTTGGAATTTCTTTGTTGCAGGATTGCCATCAAGAATCCGATCCCTGTAAGAACTAACGGCTTTTTTTACCGTGCCAAATTTCCTAGCGTTCAACATTTCTTCATCCACGATTCTAAAATTCTCTCAACACGAATTTCCTGCACCCCTGGTTAGATTATATTAAAAATGAATTGAATGCAATCGAAACACCATAAACCTTGTCAAAACATGCTCCATTCTGAATACTGTAAAAGATTAAGACATAAGCTAAGATTGATCCAAGAATGCATACCTGAATTTGGTATTGGAAAAAACTCAAGAGTTGTGCAAGTTTTAAGAAGGGAAGAAGAAGTATGTAATGAAAGCAGAAATTGAACATGAGGGAGAGATAGTGTTTGGTTGTTATTGTTTGCATCACTGGTCATTGGATTTATCATTTATTCATTCGTGGACCCCAAGAAAATGATGCTCTCTACTCGGCAAGATAAAAGAGTAAACTTCACCAACCCAGTTTATTTCTTGAAATTTGAGGGCATGTTTCTTTGGTGTTTAAGAAAGTAGTTTGGGAGAGTAATGGAGGTTTGTGAAATAATCTCCATTTGCATAATATTATTTGTTTGGGTTTTGAGAGAGTGATTTGAGAAATAAAGTAGGTATAGGTTTTTTTGGAAGAGATAGGTTGTAGGTGTTATGTCGAATTATGTTTATTGTGAGATAAATTGTGTAAGAGAATCAGAGTAGAGTTTATATATGTTTTGTTTAAAGATAAGAAAATTGTTGTTTGTTTGGATTTTGAGAGAGTGGTTTCAGAAAATTGAGAGATAAAAAATTTATTTAAGAAAAAAAAAAGTCTGTTTGGCATTTTCCAAACACGAATTTTCTTTTGAAAAACACCAAACAAATCCATCTTTTTAATCACCGGGCTTTAACATTCATTAATGTCTTTATCATGATTAAGGAATCATTTTTTGGGCATTTCATTCTTGTCGGTGAGTGTTGGATTCTATATTGAAGCCACGGCCGGGCGACATATTAGGGGGTCTAGGCGAAATTTTAACTCGGGCCCCGTTCTAATAAAAAAATTCTATTGAAATTTATTTTATTATTTTTAAATTTGTAAAAGTATTTTATAAGTTTTTATATAATTTATCTCTAACATATTTATTATAGATAGGTAAACTGACAAATTAACTGAAATATTTTTAAAAATTCAATTTTAATATACATTTGTATAGTAAAAGTTAATTCTAAAAGATATAAAAAAGTAAACTTAGATTCGAATTATGTTGAGAGATGTCCACATTTAATGTGTCCGATGCGCCTAGAAAGAAATAAAAATTCTTGGAATTCCAAAAAAAAATTATGTAATTTATATTAAATTAAGTAATTTTAAATTGTATAATAATTGATTTAATTGAAATATTATTATTTTGGGTTGAAATTGTGGATGTGGGCAATTTTTTTAAAACCATACCGGTCATTGAACCGAAAAAAGTCCTACTGGTTACTGGTTCGATCGGTTATATCGGATCGATCACTGGTTCGATCGGTATAACCGGTATGACTTTATTATTATGTAATATATATATATATATATATATATATTTTAGATTATCTAAAATACAATTATAATTCAAAAAATTATCATTTTTTGTCAATATAAATTTTTATTGTTTCATGCAAGTAATCAAAATATTTTAAAAATTAAGATCAATGTCAAAAATATAAATCTCAAGTATCCCTAAAAGATACATACATTCAAAACAAGACAAGAAAATTAAAAGTCCATCTCATTTTTTAAGTTTTGGCTTGTTCATTTGGGTTCTATTGTTGTAATATGATGTTTATATTGTAATTGATTTACGTAATTTCATACACAAAATAATATTATTCACAATGATGAGAAAACGGTTATAATGTAAATAAAAATGTAATATTGCATAATTGTTCCTCATTGATTGTTAAAACACTAAAATAATGAATGTTTTCAATTAAAGTATATAAATGTAATTCTATTAAATGTTAAACAAGAGTTCAAATAAATAATAATAACAAAAATCTCTAAATTTTAAAAAAAAAAAAATTAAGTGAATCACTGATTCACTGGTTTTATCGGTTTGGGAGCCAATTTTACCGATTCAAACTTGTTAATTAGGAGACTGGTTTTTAGTGGTAAACTGAACCAATTTGAGGATCGATTAGCAGTTGGTCCAGTTTTCAAAACACTGGATTTGGGCATGTGAAAAACAGTTTTAAATTTTTTCAACCGAATCGAAATGCTGGAGTCAAAATGATCTAAACATGGCCTTCACTTCTTGAACGAAAAATATTTGGATAAAAATAACTTGACTTATGAAAACGAACAATATTTGGATAAAAATAACTTGACTTATGAAATGCCAAAAACTGATTTTGGAATTATCTACCAACGTTTATCATTTTTCTTGGAAAAAAAAAAGGAAGGAACCAAAGATATTTGTTAATTTGGCAAGCAACAAAAGTACCATAAATGTTGTAGTATGGTGCCAATCTAGAAAAGTTGTCGATGCGTCAACGGTGAATACTCTGCCACGTTATTAATTCATGCACCACTCAGTTTAGATAATGTATGTCGTGCAATGCACGGATGTATTCTCCTAATTATATATAATTATTTTTATTTTATTTTATATTTTTTAAAAATATACCTTGTCAATGCTAATTCTCAATAAAGATATGTGTTATTAGGAAAATGCACTGTATACTGAAAGGCGTGTAGCATCTAAATTTCCGAATTAACTGGTGCAATGAAAATCAAGAGTTTTCTTGATGTTTTTAATAATTTAAAAATGGTTAAGGGGTTATGTACACTAAGAAGTTGAAGAGTTACGTGGCCTATAGTTGAAAGAGGTGTATTTATTGAGATTAATAGTAAGTTCATCTTAGAAGCTTTTGAGCTAATTTTTTTAGGTGAATTAGATCCAAGTCATTTAATATGGATTTAGCCTAATTTATATGGTAAAATTTAAAATGGAATTAGAGTCCCAGATTAATATGGACCACTTTCGGTGATAGGCTTCTCCTTATTCACACGATGGGCCCGAGTTATCATTATTTGTCCAGTTAACAACGGCTTGAATTGTAATTATTTCTCCAATTAACAAGATCTAGAGTGTCATTATTTGTATGATGGACCTTTACCCATATGTCGCAAATTCACAAAGTTGGGCTTCGTGATATTTCACGGGATGGGCTTGCTTCATCCGCACATTCAACTCGCCTATACGTGAAGGGGGAGTATCAAGACTAATATCCCACATGGATTGGAAATTAATAATAGGTTCACCTTATAAGATCTTGGACAATTTTCAACTTTTGAGATAATTTTTTAGGTGAGTTAAACACATGGGCCCAAGGCACTTAATATGGATTTAGCTATCCATGTGCTAGAATCTAAGAATATTCAATTAAATTCAAGTATTTAAATTGTTAACGATTTATAAAATTGGGGGATATGATTTGGGGAGGGGATAGATATCATGAAATAACAAATCAGTTACATAGGAAGTTACAAATCCCACTAAATATGGGATGTGGGATAATGGATACCTATTACACAATAAGCCCCTAGACTATACAAATATTAAATAGGAATACCCACTAAAATATATTATTTACAACACTCCCCCTTGGGGATTCCTATTGAGCCATTATTATACTTCTCATGTTGCCTCGTTAAAACCTTATGAGTAACAAAACCTAGTGGGAAAAAGAATCTCGGTTAGGAAAAAGAGTACAACGCATAATCTTTTCAACCAACAAATGTTGCCTCATTAAAACCTTGGCGGGTAACAAAAACCCTGTGGGAAAAATAAACCCCGCTCGAAGGAAAAAGAGTACAACAGGGCACCCGGGTATCTTCTGGATACGGAATACCTGCACGGTACTCCCCCTCAAGTTAACTCCATTGAAACCTATAATGGAGCGAGCTCAGACAACCTGCGCAGGCCAATAGATTTAACATGTTTCTCTAAAGTGATTTTCGGTAATGACTTAGTAAATAAGTCTGCGCGGTTGTCCTGACTTCTGATCTGTTGGATCACTATTTGCTTGAGCTCTTGTTGTTGCTGATTGAAGAAAAATTTCGGAGCTATGTGCTTGGTGTTGTCGCCCTTAATAAAACCCGTTTTCATCTGCTCGATACAGGCTGCATTATCCTCAAATATAACCGTAGGATCTTCTGTGGTAGCCAATTCACAGGAACCTCGAACATGCCCAATCACGGCCCTAAGCCATGTGCATTCATGCACTGCCTCATGAAGTGCTAAAATCTCGGCATGATTCGACGAAGTGGCAACTGAAGTCTATTTTGTAGACCTCCAAGACACAGCTGTGTTCCCAATCATAAAGACATACCCAGTCTGGGAACGAGCTTTGTGCGGGTCCGATAGATAACCAGCATCGGCATACCCCACAAGTTTTGCGTTCTTTAGAGACGCATAGGGGTAGAACAAACCCATGTCAGTCGTACCACAAAGGTATCGAAATATGTCCTTTATGCCATTCCAATGGCAGCGTGTCGGTACTGAGCTAAACCTAGCTAGTAGATTTACCGCAAACGCGATATCAGGTTTAGTACATTGAGCTAAGTACAATAATGCACCTATTGCACTTAGGTATGGCACCTCAGGTGCTAACACTTCCTCTCCATCATCCACGGGACGAAATGGATCCTTTGACCTATCCAATGATCGGACTACCATTGGCGTGCTTGATGGCTTCGCTTTATCCTCATTAAAGCGTCTTAACATCTTCTGGATGTGATTCGATTGATGGACCAAAATTCCATCAACACGGTGTACTATCTCAAGCCCGAGACAAAAATTAGTACGTCCGAGATCCTTCATCTCAAATTCAGATTTCAGGAGTTGGGCTGTCTCCCTAACCTCTTCAGGTGTCCCAATCAAGTTCATGTCATCGACATAAACGGCAACTATAGCAAACCCAAAATCTGTCCTCTTAATGAACACGCAAGGACAAATATCATTGTTCACGTATCCCCTTTTAAGCAAGTATTCACTTAGGCGATTATACCACATCCTCCCGGATTGTTTCAAGCCATAAAGTGAACGCCTCAACCTTACAGAGAGCGTGTTCCGTGGTCTAGAACTACTTGTTTTAGGTACCATAAGTCCCTCCGGTACTTTCATATATATAACCGTACCTAGATCCCCATAAAGATACGCTGTGACCACATCCATTAGCTGCATAGTCAGTTCCTCGGATACTACTAAACTGACTAAGTATCTGAACGTAATAACGTCCATTACAGGAGAGTATGTCTCCTCAAAGTCAATCCCAGGTCGCTGAGAAAATCCTTGTGCAACAAGATGAGCTTTGTACCTCACAATCTCATTTTTCTCATTTCTTTTCCTTGTAAATACCCATTTGTATCCCACGGGTAGAACTCCGGGAGGTGTAGGAGCAATTTGTCCAAACACTCCTCTTTTCGTTAATGAATCAAATTCAACCTGGATTGCTTTTTCCCATTTCGGCCAATCATCCCTTTGTTTGCACTCGTCCACCGATCGAGGCTCAATATCATCACTTGATATAATTTCAGTAGCTACTGTGTAAGCAAACACATCATTAATGATTATTTCATCCCGATGCCACACCTCATTCATGCATGAATAGCCAACCGAGATTTCCCTATTCTCGGGGATGGTTACTAATGTCGAGGCGTCCCCCGACGTCGTCTCCAAGACGGATCCATAGTCCGAAACTATTTCATGAGATGGATCGGGTGGGACCCCATTGTTACTAGTGCTAACCATATTCAATTGTTGTGCATTCGCCCGCTTTCGGGGATGCAAATCCTTTGATCCTATTGGTCTCCCCCTCTTATGGGCCGGGAGATACGACTGGTTAGCTGGGATTGATGGCCTTCCCATATTTTGTCCATCTTGGACATCTATCCTTGCAGACACATTTGCAGCTGGTATATGAGATCTCGTCACTTTAGCTAAGTTAGAGAATGAATCTGGCATGTTATTGGCTACTTTTTGAAGTTCAATTATTCTGTGTACTTCATATTCTCTGACCGCTGTAGGGGGATCGTGATGAGACATAGTGGGGTTGTTCCACACGACTTCACGCCGTTCATCCCGAACGTTAGTGTGAACATTATTGCCTCCCCCTAACGGCGGGAAGACAGTCTCATCAAAGTGACAGTCCGCAAATCGTGCGGTAAAGAGATCGCCTGTCAAGGGTTCCAAATATCGTATAATAGATGGCGATACAAAACCAACATATATGCCCATTCGACGTTGAGGTCCCATTTTAGTCCGTTGTGGCGGAGCAATTGGCACATATACAGCGCACCCAAATGTGCGTAAATGAGAAATGTCTGGTGTATGCTCAGACACCAATTGTAACGCAGAGAAAGGTTGGGTCGCAGTAGGCCTCAAACGTATTAACATCGCTGCATGCAATATTGCATAGCCCTAAGCAGAGATCGGGAGTTTGGTGCGCATAACCAAAGTCCGAGATATTCTCTGTAAGTTCTTTATGAATGCCTCCGCTAGGCCATTTTGGGTATGAACATGTGCTACCAGATGTTTTACATCAATACCCAGGGACATGAAATAGTCGTTAAAAGATCGCGATGTAAACCCCGCGGCATTATCTAGTCTAATAGACTTAGCAGGATAATCCGGATAATGCATGTGCTTTCAACCGTATAATCTGAGTCAGGAGTTTAGCATATGAAGCATTTCTCGTAGACATTTCACATATGTCCCATTAGATACGCTTCAAGAAAACGAGGGAATCCTTACTCGTTTGTGCATAAGCTGGCAGATGATTCAATTTTCCAATAAAACATGGTACACACAAGTAATCACTGTGTACTAGATTCTTATTATTCGTTAGTGGATGCCCGATAGAGGTATTAATAATATGGCGCATCACATTTTTGACTCGGCTGTCCTGGCCAGTCATGCCATAGAAAATACATGCTCGATTCACTTGGCTTCGAGCCATTAACAAGGTGTGCATCGAGCACTCGTATTGTGGTCCTATATAACTCAGTCGATAGTCCCCTCTAATTTCTTCCAAGTACGCTTTTGGTCGTACAAATTAGAGGTAATGCACAAATACTATATTCGCTTTTCCTCAGTGGTTTCAATGTGGTAACCATTAGCTCGATATCTTTAAACTCAACAACGTTTCCCTTGAACGTGGAGCATACATAGCCTCTTTAATGGCTAAAATTATGCCATTTGACAACATGAGGTGGGCATTTCCAAAGCCATCTATCAAACCATATGTGCCATATATTGTTGTCAGAGAGGTCTTACTACGCATTAATATTAATGATCTATCCCTTAGGATAGTGTGCGTAGTTGCACTATTAGCCAGACATTATTCCCCACATGTCATGCCTAGGAACCAAATATATTCCAATTTAAACACTTGAAAAAATAAATCGAGTTAATACCAGTAAATACCTTAATAATCGAATTAAAATAAAGCCACCCAAAATGTGGTCCAAAATAAACCGAACATAGTTCAAATTTAAATGTGGTTCAAAATATGACCATCCATAATAAAAACATCTCAAAAACCAACAACTGAATGTCCAAAAGTTTATACAGATTACATAAAACCTTTTGATGATCCTGAATTGATGAGTAGTCTAACCTAATAACCTCATCCAAGTGTTTCCTGATCAGAACCATAACATCAACCTTTTGGGGTATTAGTTAACAAATTGTCCCCGATAATTATCAATGCTCTGTTTTTTTTACAGGCATATAGTCTCCATAATTAATTTAATTGAACCCCTTTAAATATATGTATCTTACGGGTCTATAGCCTCCATAAATAATTATAATTGAACCCCTTTGGTTCTATTTATTAATTTATAATGAACTATGTTATTTTAATCCGAGGGAACTTCAGTCCCAATATCCATGAACCCCAAGTTCATTCACATTAATTTATCATGCAGTTATATATAATCATTCATCACATGCATAAGATAAAACAGAAAAGCATAGAATAGATGAGAATTCATATGCATGTCTCACATATAAATTCCAGGAATAATTATTTCACACATAAATGATAGATAAATATCAATATAAGTATATGTCATAACCCAGAGATGTAATAGAACTACGAATTCATCACTCTTCTATTACATAGTCTCATACTGCACTACATTTTAACAAATCGTTCAGTACTTCAACAAGTGAACTAGTGATGACATTATGTAGCCTTTTTAATCATATATATAGTTGAATTGCTAGGACACAGATACAAATAATTTAAGGTCTGCAAATTCTATATGGTAATAGAAAACCAACATGATCAAAGTTCACTAGACAATAAACTCACAAAGTCCACGAAAATTATGAGGTTTCGGCCACATTAAAAAATTTTAAAACCTTCAAGTAATCAAACCACAGTACTTCCCAAATATTATATGAAGCACATAAGCATGTCATAATGATAATTTTGGAACATTAATATTTAATACTAAGCATGCTAAAGTGCACAATTAATGGCTAAACAAGAACACTACATGTGCATAGATCAATAACGATTTCACTGACCTTAACCAATTTAGATATATAAAATTAAATTGAAGTTTGAAATTCATATCATAGCACTAATTCTGTGACGCCCCGCTTCCCAGGGTTGGGTCCAACGTGGCCCATCCCCTAGTTTGGGATCGCCCGGCGCGGGATAACCCATCAGAGTTGCTGAAATTTTTTTTTGAAACATGATGACAAAAATAAAGCATGCGATAAATCCAAATTAAAAATTTAAAAGGTCCACTAGCTCCGTTATATACGGAGAAGGCCAAATATACGGTCATACGGGTAACCCCGCAAGCCTACGGAAAACATAAACACGATATTCAAAATACATTGTTCAACCTTATATCAAGGTGACAACAAAAGTAATAAGTAACGAAAGCAAAAGAGACAAAAGGGAATAATCCCTCAACGACCGACTGGATCCCGGAAACAGACTCAACCATCGTAACTCGAGACTCCTGCATCTGAAAAGATTGATAAAAGGAACGCATAAGTTGATCGTCCAACTTAGTGAGGCTGTGGTGCATTGTGCGTGTGACACAAGGATGCAACATAATATATATCGTGAGCATATAAATGAATTAAGCATATATCATATACATAAAATATAAGCATAGAGTTCAAATAACCAAGAGTTGTTGATGCCGTTCTCCACTTACCCTCCATCCTCATTCTAATGTCCATCCAAACTCAACGAGTAAGGAGCGACCTTACTATCTGAAATGCATCGACATGTCTTTGCCGGAGTTCGTCCTTACTCCCCAAGTGTTCCTCCCCACTTGGGTTGCAAGGCCAGGCCTACGGGTAACCGTGACAATCCTGCCGGCCAGGTTGGCATCGGGTCCATATACCAATCAAAAGAGGGCCCACACAAAATCGAAAACAAACGGAAACATATAGTCGGAAACAAACGGAACATAACATATCAAACATATTTACATATTATCAACATTTAACGATTTACCGAAAGCAATTCAAACATATAGCTGGGTGAACATATTCGCAACTAAGTAGATCTAGATTCGGTGTAGCATGTATTAGGATAATCATGTTGATATGATAAGTGATTCATACAAGTCAGCCTATTACTAACATACACGAGGTAACTAGCATAGCACGTGATGTTCTAGTTATTTACAGCCTAATTACATGATTAGACTCGACCTACTAGCATATCGGACTAACACACGAATGAACACAGCGCTCACCTGTTCTGCTTACGGTTCTTGAAAGTTTCTCGGTAGAACGGGGATTCCAAATCCTGTACATATTTACGTAACGTTTAAGGATCTAAACTCGAACAAGAACTTATGATTGACTAAAGAAATAGTTTAGTCGCAATTATAGTCGGGTCATGGACGAAATGAGACCATGATCCAACTTAAACTAATTAACCCGATTTAGGGGTTCATAAAGCTACGTTGTAAGGAAAGCCACGAATAAGGATTTATAAAAATCCAAGAAAATTCTTTAATAATAGGCATTTATTGAATTTGAGTAAATCAAAGTTTTTTTTTTTTAAAATTACTTATTTTTCTAATTTTGAAAACTTTATTTATTTATTAATTTTATTTTCAGATTAATTAAATTTAGAAAATCATTTAATCAAAACTATTTTATTTTATTTTCAAATTATCTATTTCCCGAATATTATTATTCAAAATTATTTTATTTTATTTTCCCAAATTATGGATTATTTTTAATTAAGAATTAAAGTTCCCTTGAAATTATTTCATTTTATTTAACCCTCTTTCTTTTCAAAATTATCCAAGTAATATAATTATTTTCGAAAATATATTTATTATTTAAATTAAATAAATATTTATTTCCCAAAAAAAAATTGACTTATTATTTATATCTTTATAAAATAATTAATAAAAATTATTTAATTTTATTTTCGAAATTATTAATTATTTTTATTTTTTCAAAATTTAATGTTAAATAATTATTAAAAATTATTATTAATAATTACAAGTTTTATTTTCAGAATTCATTTATAAATTTCAAAATTATTTTTAGATTTATTTAATTTTATTTTCGAATTTATTTATTTTTTAAAATATTTTTATTATTTATATTATATAAATATATTTTATCTTTCGGAAAAAGGGGTTTATTATTTATTTTTCGGAAAATGGGTTTATTATTTAAATTTCAGAAAACAATTATTTAAAATTATTTAGTATTATTTAATTTTTATTTTCTCAAATTTATTCTACTTTCAAAAATATTTAAAATTTTTCAAAATATATACTTAAAAATTACTTCCACAATTTCCAAATTTATTTTGTGATTTAATTATGTATTTTATTATTATAACATTTCAAAACTAATTTATTAAAAATACATTTACTTTTCTTTTTTTTTTCTTTTTTCTTTTTAAAGATATGGGCTGGCTCTTTTGGGCCAGCCCACAAACAGGCCCAAAATTGGGTCTGTTGCACAAGCAACAGACCTGGCAGCAACCTGGCCGCTGCACAGTGGCCAGAGTTTGCTGCCGGAGGTGGGGTGGCTCCGGCCACTTCACCAAATGTGCATAAAACACCCCCTAATTTTTTCAGATTTGCACAAATAGCCCTAAACAAACAATCAAACCATTTTAACACTCAAAATTTTCATAAATGTTAAATCTTTTGCAAATATCTTGTAGATCTATAATATGACATATATTGGATAAATTTGCACAAGTAAATCTTTGAAAAAAATACACTTTTTTTTTTTTTTTATTTAAGAAGTTCCAACAAACTCCAAAAATATCATTTTATGGAGAAAAACATAGATCTTTTAAATATTCCACAAAATCAACTATCAATAAGAAATATTCATGTATAATCATATTTGACATTACACACAAAATAGAGACTTAAATAATTTGATCTAAGGTGTTTTAAAGATACTAAAATATGTTTAAGAGCAAAAGCTAAGGTTTCTAAGGTTGAGTAAAAATAAATAAACCATCAAAGAGAAAACATAAAGAGGAGTTACCGAAACTTGAACTCCTCCAAACACGGTGGTAGCACGACGGCGTACTGGTGGCGGTCCGGCAGTCGGCTGGTGGCACGGCAGTGGTGGTGGTGGTCCGGCAGTGGGCTGGTGGTCCTCCGGTGGCTTCACGGTGGTGGTGGTGGTGGCCCTACTCTTCCTATACTTCTCCCACTTTCTAACTTCTTTTACTATTTCGCACTAACTCTCACATTTTCTCACAAACTCTCTTTTTATCTTAAACTCTAACTTAACTATGAACTCTAAGGTGTAAAATGAGTGGAGAAAAATCTGAAAATGAAGAGAAATGTGTTTAAATAGACCTTGGGAAGATAGGAGACATAATTAGTCTTCAAAAACCAACCAATGCATGTTCATCTTGGGTAGAGAAATTTCTCTACCCAAGGGGCATGCTTGGCCACCCTAGGAATCTATAAAGACTTTCCTAGCAGCTGCAATCAAGTGTGGGCGAAATTTGCACTTTGCCCCCTGAAGTTTCGGTAAAGTGCATTTTTGCCCCAAAAATTATTTATTTGCACAATTAAGTCCAAATATTTTTCAAAATAGGTGTAATATTATTTCAAAGTATTTTTGTGTTACTAAATCATTTCTAATTTAATAAGAACATATGAGATAATTTAAATCGTACATTTTACCCCAAACTAACACTTAAATTTTTGAAATAAAATATAACACATGAAATTGGATTAAAAATCCAATAAAATACGATTAAAGAAGTCCAAAATTTACGGGGCATTACAATCCTCCCTCCTTAAAAGAATTTGGTCCCCAAATTCGATTGTGGAATTCATAAAGTTTGGGTTAGAAAGCGTCACTTTCAAATGACAACATTCTAATTGGGGCAGAATAGATGGACAATGAGTCCGTACTTAGAATCACATCAAAACGTAGGGCCAGAAATGTGATTAGATCGGCAGAAAATACCATTTCTTCGATCTTAACCTTGCTTACCTTATGAACTAAACTCGTTATAAACGAGGTGACTAATGAAATATGAGCCTCCATCTCATAGGGTAAATTTCCTACCATACTTTAGTGGAACCATACTATAATACTACGAACAAATGAGATGCTCCAACATCAAATAAAACTCTACATGATTCCCAGAAACATAAGGTTTACCTTCCACCGCGTCATTCGCATTTTGCTCATTAAGCTCATTTCCAATCATAGCAAAAGCTTTTCCGGGGATCCCTGACTTTGGTGTTTTTGCAGCCTGAGATGATCCTTCGCTTCCCGGAGCTGAGGTAACAAATGCTTTGGGGCAATTCTTGATGAAGTGCTCCAGACTTCCACACCTCAGACACTTTCCGGCCTTCCTATAACACTTAGGCTCCCTATGTCCCTTCGAGCCACAATAAGTGCAAGCTCCATTCAGTGTCTTTCCCGAATAATTCTGTTGCCAGTTATTCTGTTGAGGACCCTTCGGATTTCCTGAGTTCAACTCTCCTGTCCTTGGTACCTTCCCTGTATTCTTCCCCAACTGCCAATTCTCCTGAGGAAGCCTCGACTTCTTCTCCGAAAACTGCATATCATTGAGCTCAATCAACCCATTCTCAACTCGTGTGGCTCTCTCCACCGCCTCAATGTACGATATCATGTTGTGAGAGAGAAGGGCCCGCTGGAGCTCTGGCCTCAAGCATTTTATGAACCTGCGAGTGCGACGGGGTTCATCTGTCATCAAGTGGGGAGCATAACGGACTAGCCTGGAGAAAACAGCCTCAAATTGCGGCACCCTCATACTTCCTTGCCTTAGAGCGTTGAATTGCTCCTCACGTTGTTCCCGAACAACAGGTGGAACATACTTGTCATTGAACTCCTTCACAAAGTTCACCCAAGTCCTTTCTATTTGGTCCCGCTCCCAAACTATCTCCCTCGTTTGCCACCAAGATCTAGCGGCATCCTCAAAGCGATAGGTGGCCAATGAAATTTTCAAAGTGTCTGAATAGTCCAAGGCTCGAAAAATGTTTTCGATCTCAGCTAGCCAGGCTTCAGCCTTCCGATCATCTGGCTCTCCAAGAAACTTGGGTGGTTGGAACCGTAGAAAACGCTCCAAAGTTTGGTCCAAGGCGGGCGGTGTTGGGGTAGGAGGCACGGCCCGTGCAGTGCCTTGCAGAGCTTGGGTGAATTCGGCCAAAGCGGCAATGATGCGCTCAGCCTGATCAACGGGTGTTGTCACTGGTGGGACTACCGGTGCCCCCTCAGAAGGGTCAGAGGTACCCCGTCGGCTAGTACGACTATCAGCTCGATTGCCTGCCATCTGATCATGAGAATGGTTCAGTAGCTAATCGAGACTCAACCCCAAAACCCCATGAAGTAACTAAATATAATCGAACCAAACTAAACATACGTCGTGTATTTTAGTAATATGCCAAAACGTCAAGAATTATCTTAATACGAAACCCTATCAAACTCTCAAGACAAGAAACAAAACAAATTCACATAATATTTTATGCATGATGACCCAAAAGACTTAGAACACGACTCAACATACGACTTCCGAGGATCCATGACTCAATTTTGAAAGCAAAAAGCTCTGATATCATCTGTGACGCCCCGCTTCCCAGGGTTGGGTCCAACGTGGCCCATCCCCGAGTTTGGGATCGCCCGGCGCGGGATAACCCATCAGAGTTGCTGAAATTTTTTTTTTTGAAACATGATGACAAAAATAAAGCATGCGATAAATCCAAATTAAAAATTTAAAAGGTCCACTAGCTCCGTTATATACGGAGAAGGCCAAATATACGGTCATACGGGTAACCCCGCAAGCCTACGGAAAACATAAACACGATATTCAAAATACATTGTTCAACCTTGTATCAAGGTGACAACAAAAGTAATAAGTAACGAAAGCAAAAGAGACAAAAGGGAATAATCCCTCAACGACCGACTGGATCCCGGAAACTGACTCAACCAACGTAACTCGAGACTCCTGCATCTGAAAAGATTGATAAAAGGAACGCATAAGTTGATCGTCCAACTTAGTGAGGCTGTGGTGCATTGTGCGTGTGACACATGGATGCAACATAATATATATCGTGAGCATATAAATGAATTAAGCATATATCATATACATAAAATCAAAGCATAGAGTTCAAATAACCAAGAGTTGCTGATGCCGTTCTCCACTTACCCTCCATCCTCATTCTAATGTCCATCCAAACTCACCGAGTAAGGAGCGACCTTACTATCTGAAATGCATCGACATGTCTTTGTCGGAGTTCGTCCTTACTCCCCAAGTGTTCCTCCCCACTTGGGTTGCAAGGCCAGGCCTACGGGTAACCGTGACAATCCTGCCGGCCCTTGCCGGCCAGGTTGGCATCGGGTCCATATACCAATCAAAAGAGGGCCCACACAAAATCGAAAACAAACGGAAACATATAGTCGGAAACAAACGGAACATAACATATCAAACATATTAACATATTATCAACATTTAACGATTTACCGAAAGCAATTCAAACATATAGCTGGGTGAACATATTCGCAACTAAGTAGATCTAGATTCGGTGTAGCATGTATTAGGATAATCATGTTGATATGATAAGTGATTCATACAAGTCAGCCTATTACTAACATACACGAGGTAACTAGCATAGCACGTGATGTTCTAGTTATTTACAGCCTAATTACATGATTAGACTCGACCTACTAGCATATCGGACTAACACACGAATGAACACAGCGCTCACCTGTTCTGCTTACGGTTCTTGAAAGTTTCTCGGTAGAACGGGGATTCCAAATCCTGTACATATTTACGTAACGTTTAAGGATCTAAACTCGAACAAGAACTTATGATTGACTAAAGAAATAGTTTAGTCGCAATTATAGTCGGGTCATGGACGAAATGAGACCATGATCCAACTTAAACTAATTAACTCGATTTAGGGGTTCATAAAGCTACGTTGTAAGGAAAGCCACGAATAAGGATTTATAAAAATCCAAGAAAATTCTTTAATAATAGGCATTCATTGAATTTGAGTAAATCAAAGTTTTTTTTTTTAAAATTACTTATTTTTCTAATTTTGAAAACTTTATTTATTTATTAATTTTATTTTCAGATTAATTAAATTTAGAAAATCATTTAATCAAAACTATTTTATTTTATTTTCAAATTATCTATTTCCCGAAAATTATTATTCAAAATTATTTTATTTTATTTTCCCAAATTATGGATTATTTTTAATTAAGAATTAAAGTTCCCTTGAAATTATTTCATTTTATTTAACCCTCTTTCTTTTCAAAATTATCCAAGTAATATAATTATTTTCGAAAATATATTTATTATTTAAATTAAATAAATATTTATTTCCCAAAAAAAAAATTGACTTATTATTTATATCTTTATAAAATAATTAATTAAAATTATTTAATTTTATTTTTGAAATTATTTATTATTTTTATTTTTTCAAAATTTAATGTTAAATAATTATTAAAATTTATTATTAATAATTACAAGTTTTATTTTCAGAATTCATTTATAAATTTCAAAATTATTTTTAGATTTATTTATTTTTTAAAATATTTTTATTATTTATATTATATAAATATATTTTATCTTTCGGAAAAAGGGATTTATTATTTATTTTTCGGAAAATTGGTTTATTATTTAAATTTCAGAAAACAATTATTTAAAATTATTTAGTATTATTTAATTTTTATTTTCTCAAATTTATTCTACTTTCAAAAATATTTAAAATTTTTCAAAATATATACTTAAAAATTACTTCCACAATTTCCAAATTTATTTTGTGATTTAATTATGTATTTTATTATTATAACATTTCAAAACTAATTTATTAAAAATACATTTACTTTTCTTTTTTTTTTCTTTTTTCTTTTTAAAGATATGGGCCGGCTCTTTTGGGCCAGCCCACAAACAGGCCCAAAATTGGGTCTGTTGCACAAGCAACAGACCTGGCAGCAACCTGGCCGCTGCACAGTGGCCAGAGTTTGCTGCCGGAGGTGGGGTGGCTCCGGCCACCTCACCAAATGTGCATAAAACACCCCCTAATTTTTTCAGATTTGCACAAATAGCCCTAAACAAACAATCAAACCATTTTAACACTCAAAATTTTCATAAATGTTAAATCTTTTGCAAATATCTTGTAGATCTATAATATGACATATATTGGATAAATTTGCACAAGTAAATCTTTGAAAAAAATACACTTTTTTTTTTTTATTTAAGAAGTTCCAACAAACTCCAAAAATATCATTTTATGGAGAAAAACATAGATCTTTTAAATATTCAACAAAATCAACTATCAATAAGAAATATTCATGTATAATCATATTTGACATTACACACAAAATAGAGACTTAAATAATTTGATCTAAGGTGTTTTAAAGATACTAAAATATGTTTAAGAGCAAAAGCTAGGGTTTCTAAGGTTGAGTAAAAATAAATAAACCATCAAAGAGAAAACATAAAGAGGAGTTACCGAAACTTGAACTCCTCCAAACACGGTGGTAGCACGACGGCGTACTGGTGGCGGTCCGGCAGTCGGCTGGTGGCACGGCAGTGGTGGTGGTGGTCCGGCAGTGGGCTGGTGGTCCTCCGGTGGCTTCACGGTTGTGGTGGTGGTGGTGGCCCTACTCTTCCTATACTTCTCCCACTTTCTAACTTCTTTTACTATTTCGCACTAACTCTCACCTTTTCTCACAAACTCTCTTTTTATCTTAAACTCTAACTTAACTATGAACTCTAAGGTGTAAAATGAGTGGAGAAAAATCTGAAAATGAAGAGAAATGTGTTTAAATAGACCTTGGGAAGATAGGAGACATAATTAGTCTTCAAAAACCAACCAATGCATGTTCATCTTGGGTAGAGAAATTTCTCTACCCAAGGGGCATGCTTGGCCACCCTAGGAATCTATAAAGACTTTCCTAGCAGCTGCAATCAAGTGTGGGCGAAATTTGCACTTTGCCCCCTGAAGTTTCGGTAAAGTGCATTTTTACCCCAAAAATTATTTATTTTGCACAATTAAGTCCAAATATTTTTCAAAATAGGTGTAATATTATTTCAAAGTATTTTCGTGTTACTAAATCATTTCTAATTTAATAAGAACATATGAGATAATTTAAATCGTACATTTTACCCCAAACTAACACTTAAATTTTTGAAATAAAATATAACACATGAAATTGGATTAAAAATCCAATAAAATACGATTAAAGAAGTCCAAAATTTACGGGGCATTACAAATTCCAACTCAAAACAATAGTTGTTGAATTGAATATATAAGCACACCATCTATATATAAAACCACATGTACACATATACAATCAAATAAGGATACACATTTTTTTTTAAGGATTAGTCCTAATCGGGACCAAATTAGTTTAGGACCAAGTTAAACAAAAAATGATCCAACTTAAACCAAAATTCGAACAAAGAACCGAGTCGGGTTTGAAACCAAATAACCCGAACCCGAACCGGGTCGTATTCCAAAACCGTATCACCCGAACTGAATCCCAACCAGTTCGGGTATGACTGTATCCCCATGATCCGATTGACCGGATCGAAAATCTCAAAATTTGGGTCTGATCCAAAAGACCTAGAAATTCATCTTCTTGACCCGGTTTATGAAGAAATCGCAAATTTACCGAAAACAATTGATTTGCACGGTTTCTTTGTCGGAATTGATAGGCCCAAACACAACAATAATCACCACCATCAAGTTCTTCAACGATCAAACACAAAACATGAAGAAACTGAAAATAAATTTTAGAGTGGGCTTGTGTATTATGCTTATACTGCCTTTTAAACAATTTCCAGATTATTCAAGTAATTTACAGAGACTTAAAACTCAAATAACTTATTAATTACTTATCCAAAAAATAATCTGGGCACATGGTTAGAAAGCTATTTTCAAGACGATTCTAAGCATATACAACAAGTTACATAATTTCATATACTTAAACGGGAAATCGCATATTAGTTTTCAAAGAAAACAAATTTTTCAGAACAAATTACATATCCAACAAATCTGAAAAAATTCAGGCAGTTACAATATCATATGAGCATACTTCAATAAAAGTTTCAGGTCAATCGGACTAGAATAACATGCTCTGAAAATTACGACTTCCATATAAACATATTTTCGAAAATTCTAAAAATCATATCATACAAGAATTTCCATGTAAATTCTGAATTTAGTTAAAATTCTCATGCTTGCATTATCATAATATTCATGCTAATAAAGACAAAGTTGACGCCAAAATTTTGATCACAAAGAGTATGTAAATCAAACCAAATTTTTTGTTTACATGAATCGGTTCAAGCCAAATATTACATGCAGGATATAATAGAATAATCATAATTATTAAATCATGCAATTCATGTATTCCAAAACCCAAAAATATGAATCTAAAGGTAAGCATAAATTTTAGATCACATAATTAGAGTACCGAATGAAGTAATATAACCCAACAAATATGCCGAATAGATAGACAACTTCAATTTTTTTTTTTTGCAACAATAATTAAACTTAAACCCTAGAACATGCTTTAGATTCATAAATTTTTCAGATTTAAGGCATATAATTAATAAGGTTAAAGTTGTTTGTTAATTTGATCATAACAAAGAGAGGTTAAGGTTACTTCCTTCATTTTTCCATAAACTTCTGATGGCTGTCGTTTCATTTTCAGACGCTGGAATGACGATCGGAACGGTCAAAAGTATTATCCTTGCGTGATGAACCTTCGGTTCAAATTTGAAAATGATCCAACAGTGGATAAGGCCGTAATCATTGAAAAACCGATGCTGCTGCGTGCAAAACCGAAAATCTACCTCTCAAAGTATTTTCCTCTTTTCTCTCTTGTTTTGTGATATATTGTATATCATTGAAATCGAGTTACAGAGCAAACTCGTACTGATAACGTGTTGTAAAATACTTATTTGATTAAGTGATTATGTGAAGAAATTGATGAACAATTGTGATATTGTAAAGAGAGAGATAACAACAGAGAGAAAAAACAAACGTGTATAAAATTGGGGGATATGATTTGGGGAGGGGATAGATATCATTAAATAACAAATCAGTTACATAGGAAGTTACAAATCCCACTAAACATGGGATGTGGGATGATGGATACCTATTACACAATAAGCCCCTAGACTATACAAATATTAAATAGGAATACCCACTAAAATATATTATTTACAACAAGATGGAATTAGAGTCCCAGATTAATATGGACCACTTTCGGTGATAGGCTCCTCCTTATTCACACGATGGGCCCGAGTTATCATTATTTGTCCAGTTAACAACGGCTTGAATTGTAATTATTTCTCCAATTAACAAGATCTAGAGTGTCATTATTCGTATGATGGACCTTTACCCATATGTCGCAAATTCACAAAGTTGGGCTTCGTGATATTTCACGGGATGGGCTTGCTTCATCCGCACATTCAACTCGCCACACGTGAAGGGGGAGTATCAAGACTAATATCCCACATGGATTGGAAATTAATAATAGGTTCACCTTATAAGATCTTGGACAATTCTCAACTTTTGAGCTAATTTTTTAGGTGAGTTAAACACATGGGCCCAAGGCACTTAATATGGAGTTAGCTATCCATGTGCTAGAATCTAAGAATATTCAATTAAATTCAAGTATTTAAATTGTTCACGATTTATAAAGGTAGAGGGTAGTTCAATAAGATATTTAGTTACATTGAATAGGTCAAATTCATGTAGTTGAGAGTGATAGAATATATCAACCCCCCCCCCCCCCCCAAAAAAAAGGTGATAGAATATATTTTATCTATTAATAATAATATAATTGTAGACAACAAATTTTAAAGTATGCAAAATTAAAGAGACAGATAAACTAAGATGTAACTTGAATGTCGAAGACTTGAGTCAAAAACTTATATTTGTAGAATTTGCCCAAGACTTCAAAGTTTAGTGAGTACTTGAGAATATATGTAGAAGTGTGTTTTTCTTCTAAAAAGAACCTCTATTTATTGTGGTTGGAAGAAGAGTCCTGACCAGACTAGTCAGTGTCATATTGAAATTTGCTTGACTATCATTTCATGGAAACATAATTTTAATTGTCTATAACTTGTAGAAGATATGCATTTTTCTAATTGACTATCATTTGTATAAGATATACACTATTTGATGACTCTCATCCAAGAGACATGTCTTCAACACTTGAGATGCTTAAATTAGTCAATAAAATATATGTAACTATTTCATTTAAAATCCTATTAAGTGAATCTAGTATAATTTCTAACATATGATCTCACATTTAACATAAGCGAATTGGGTACAAAATTTGCAAAATTTGCATGTCGATCTACAATAATATTAATGTTATTTATTTAATTTAAATAATATATATATATATATATATATATATATATATTGATTATTATCGAGTTACTTATATTCATACTCACTCTATCTATTTTAAACTACAATTTTTCTTAACAAGACCAGCTTCATCAAATTTTTAATTAATTTATGATTATATTCAATTTAACTAAGTAAAAATCTCGAAACTATGTGTAATTGTTATTTGTTAATTGTAAGTTATACATTATAACCACTTGAGATACGAATATAAATCGACGTTAGACCGATTTGTTTGAACTTTCTGATAAATTACTATTTAAGGGGCCTTAAGAAATTAAGGTGTGTATTTTGGGCTGCCAAACGAATTTTAGCCACTACTATAGAATTGGGGCCAAGGCATTTAATTCACGCCATCTTGTATACGTTTCTTTAGGTTGATCCACACAAATTTCTTATAAAAAATTATTTTTTCAAATGTGTGATTTTGATATATAAATATATTAGGATTTTCTAAAAACATTTTGAAACATATGAAAGTACTTTAATTTAATAACACGCATAAAATATCATGAAGACAACAAGTGGCTTATATTTGAATATGTCCTTAATTATCATACCCTAAAATTTTTTAGCTAATACTTTAGTGGATCTTAGTTATTGTGATTAAAATGTAAAAGATCAAAAGTAATAAAGACATGCATATGCTTATTAGTACTAACCAATCATATATGTAGGTAAATTCACTTGGATGAATTAATTATTTATGACCCGTTTGTTTACTCGGAAATTGCATATTATTTGTAATTTGATTTCTTGGAATCAAGTAATATTATTATTTAGGTAGATTTTTTGAGATGAAACATATTCTTAAAATCATGAATCTTGCCATCAAATATGAAGGAATGTGACACATAACTTTTCTATGGTATTATGATTCCTTTCCCGAGGAATTTGATACTAAAAATAAAAGAGACATTATAATATTTTTTAAATTAATATATTATAAATACTATATAACAAATGCTGCTTTTAAATGATTAATATATAATATATGGGTGAGGGTACTTTTTGAACTTTTTAAATATGTAATCCATTCCTAGTCATTACCAAACATTTGAAAAGGATTCGATTAATTTCCTTGGTACAATTTCAAGTGATACCCAAACACTATAATTAAATAAAATCATATTTCTGGAAATTAGATTGCTAGAAAATAAATTTCTATAATAAGATTTCAATCAGGTCAAACAAAAAAAGCAATATTTACAATATGATGCTGGATAAAACCTCTGAATCCGAGTACGATTGGGATCCGTCTAGTGCCATTGTTGGGTTTTATGTGAATGAAATAAATAAAAGTAAGAAATGTGTCTATTCGATTCGAAGAGGTACCCTTTGGATCGAAACATTGTGTCCCTTTTCAAGAGGCACTTTTGTGTCTATAAATATGAGACAGAATCTGGCCAATTCTGAATTATTTTGATAGTAACATAAATGAAAAACACTAATCTCTCTTTCTCTTACTTCCCTAAAAATTTAGTCCGAAATTTCTGTTTGTTCAAGTTCGTCGTGGGTTCATTAGTTGTGCAAATAATTAACAACAGACTGTTGTATCTTGGGAGACTACCGAAAATCAAACTGTATGCACCGTGGCAGTCCCGAAAATATTGTCTTAAGGAAATTTGTTTCGGCAAGCCTCTGTCTTACTTCCTATTTACGTGTTGATTAAAGTGTTCTACAAATTAATACTAACCAAGTAAGTATGATTTCTATGCTTTAATAATGCATGAAATCATTTGTTAGAATATTGTTTACTATATTCCCTGTTTTGTGAAACATATAAGTGCACATATTGTTAGACACCAACAATCTTAAGACAATATTGACTTTGTTTAACTATCTGTGTATATATTGAAATAAGGAATTACTATCACGATTAAAATGTATTAATCGTCTTAATGTCAATGAGTTTCAAGTTCCAAACTTTCAATAATTATGTGAGATTGGCTCAATTATGAAATCATGACTTTGGTGATTTACCGAATTGAGATGCTTAAAAGTTATAAGGGTAGAGTAGCCAAAAGATCTTGCTAAAATCTCTAAATTACAAATAAGCAAAGTATTTTGCTAAAGAATTAAATTCCTTTGAAGTGGAAATTTAAATTCTTTATTTTATGAATGAGTATTGACGAAGAGGAAAGATGATCAAAATATATAGTTGATCGGTTGATCCTTTAATTTTTTCAATGCCACTAGTGAAAGGTTATGCATTAAGCATGTGAATCGGTGCAAACCGATTTACGACTTTGTGTAAAGCAACTTGTCAGTTAATTAGCCAATTGTTATTATGATACTGGCTTAATTATTTCCATCTCTTTATAATTTTATCCGAACTTCAGGAGGTATTGATAGTAAAAAAAAAAGAAAAAAATTAAGAATAAAAACGTGGGAAGAAGAGTTTAGTAATGAAAATCCATTACCGAACCAAACAGCGTGATGACAAAAGATCTCGTCGTTTCAGTATTGATGAAATGTTGGTCTCTACAAATTTAATGGGTTATATCACACTCTCAAAAGAATTTGAATCTTCTCCTTTAAGATTCTAATTTTCAATTATGTTGATACTTAAAATTGAGAGAATTTTTTTTAGCCCCAAAATTGAAATCATTCAAAATGAGATTGAATGTTTAATACAAAAAGAAAAATGAACACGGTGAGGTGTCTTCATCCTATATTGTTTAAACCGTTGACCCAAATGCAATTCAAAGTGATGCATTTGAAGAAATGTGCACTCCATGTCTTTTTATTTCTAGCGGTTATTGTTTAATGATAATTATAGTTGTGGAAACAATTTAAATTGTCAAGAAAGAGAAAAGACATACCCTTTTTCCAATTGTCGCGTTAAATAAAAATATTGATTAATTGAACACGCGAAGATAAATTCTCTGTAATTATCAAACTCTTGTGAAGAGTGTGTTATCATTATTTCATTATCACGAGGTAATGAATAAAAATATGTCACGAGCATTCAATTAATGATTCCGTATGTGAATGTGGTGTTACAATTCTTTGAATGAACATTTTTCTACTAAGTGCGACTTATAGTTATGTGGGACAAATGATATTTGTGTAATTACTTATAACCTTTATGCGAAGATAAATGGCTAATTAGTATTTTCTATCATATCAATATTACATGTGGAAAAATATTGATAATAAAGATAAATCATTTGTGAAATAAGTATAAGTAATAGTAGTATTTTATTGAGAAAATATTGAAAATTAATATGTAAAAGTAATTATAATTATTTTGTGGAATAATTATAATTTGCTATGATATCAATATTTTATTGAGGAAATATTGATTATATTTATAATTTATTCGCGAAATAAATATCAATATTTTATTGAGCAAATATTGATAATATTTTATTTGTGAGAAATAACTATAAATAATTTGATAAATGAATATGAATATTTTATTGTGAAAATATTGATTGTACTTATAACTTATTTGTGAAATAATTATGATTTATTTGTGAGAAATAAGTATTAATTATAATTTATTTGTTTGCGAAACAAATATGTAAAAGTTCAAAACCTTTTGAACTAATCCAAATTAATTATGTGATTTTAAATCATTACTAACTCGTGGAGTTTAAAATGAATCTGATTACATATATTTTATTGTGCTATTTATTGAATAATAAATAAGAGGCAATAAATGTATTTGTGAAATACAAAGAGATGCATTTGTGAAATACAAATCCGGATAATGGAATATGAAAATAAAATAAAACTCTCATATCCGAATTGTGGGGGTGAATACGATATATTCATTTAACAAGAGTGTGTTAAATTGAGAATAATTTGCAAAAATATTTCACCTAGCTCAACCCAATTCAATTGAGTATGTAGCTAAACGGAATAATCAAACCTAAGAAGGTGTGGGTAATATTATTCTATATATTTGGATGTACCGGATAACTTGTGAGGGAAAACCTTTTAGATGCCTAACCGCATATTGAATCGAGTTCACACGAGAAAATCAAATATCATTCTATACGAGCTATGGAAGGAAATAAAAACCAAATACCTTAAAATGTGGGGGTACTTGGGTCAAATTTCGGTTTTACCACCGAAAAAGAAAATAACATAAAAATATTAATTACTACTAGCTTATACGATAAATATTAGCAGTTCATATTTTTGGTGTTTAAATCTGAAATAAATGTAATCATGTGAACCGAGTCACGTGATGTAACATTAATTGAGAATGTAAGAAGGATTTGAGAATCATTTCTTATAAAATTGATCCTTCTTTTGGTTTAGATTTATTTTCAGTAAGTGTGATTTACTGATATTAAATGATGATAAAGTAATATTATTTATTATATTACTTAAACAAACCTTTTTACAGTTTATAATTAGAGTTAATTATAATTGTTTATTCTGCGAAAATAAACACTATAGTCTAACCCTTTTTAGACTATAATATTTTTTAAATTTCATAGAATATTTTGCGAAAATATTGTATTGATTTTGATCAAGAGGGTCAAATTTGTGAAGTTTATAATTATATTTAATTATAAACTACTATATTTTGTGGGAATATACATATGAATCGATATTTAAAAATGTTGATCTCTTACTTCAACATGAGTGCTCGAAGTTATTTGATCCATATATTCTAACTTATATGTTAATGGATTAACCTCAACCATATAAATAAATAATGTCACGTTCCAATATCTTTGATTGGAAAGAGGCGATTGATTTACATTTATAAAATTGGTAGACCTCGAGGATTGAACCAATTAAATTTAGATGAGTTTTTAATTTCAAGATTTTAAAAATGTACTTTGATAAGCCAGTCGACAAAAACTAGGCTAGACGAGTAGTCAAGATGCCTTATTAAAGAAGTACTTTTCCTTCTTTGACTTATATTCACTAGTGAATAAGATGACATCCACTTGAATGTTAATAGCTCTAATAGCTACATACAGTACGAGGTTTTATCAAATGGACGTTAAAATTGTCTTCCTTAATGGTGAATTAAATGAGCATATTTATGAGGAGTAATTAGAGAGTATCGTTGTTAAATGAAAAGAAAACATAGTTTGTGAAACTTCTGTATTTTCTTATTGACCTCTAACAAACTCCTAAACAATGACACGAAAAATGTAATAGTGTCACTAACAAATTTTGACTGTCATGCCGTTTGGTAGGGTGTATGGGATTAAGGTGGATTAGATTGGAGTCGGATTGAAGGCCATATTAAAAACATGTTTGGTAGATTTGATTGAATACTTCCATGTTAATTGTAAATTGATATAGATTTTAATTTGTGATTTATTTATGTATAATGTTTTTCCATTTTCAGATATTTGAGAAGAATTTATGATATTTAATGATATGTTTAAAAGGAAATATGTAAATTTGATGTTATTAGTGATATTTATATAATCCATATTAACCTGGATTAACTAATCCACCCATGCTTGGGTGGATTATAATCTAGTCTTAATACCGGGTCGTAAGGATTTAATCCATTTGACCCGGTATTAGAGCAATGCCACCAAATGTTGTATTAGCCCATATTAACTCATATAATATGACCTAATACCCCCTATTAGGTCCTACCAAACGACCCCTTGATAAATATGACAAGTGTGTCCATATAAACTATTTGGATAATTGAGTATCAGAGTTTGTTTATAAGCAAATGATATGTTAATATTTGAGACTAATACCGTGAATATTAATTTCATTGAGAAAATATTAACTTATGATATGAAAAACTTCGATTTAATCAATCATGATTAGGAGGTCATGTGATGACATTAAATTATCTCAAGCACATTACGTGGATGAATTATATATAAGTTAAATACTTATGAAATTAAGGGATTTCATAATTTTATTTAATTCATATCTTCTGTGCTACACGAGAATAAATGTGATAGAATATCACAATTTGAGTATGCTCATAAAATTAGATGTCAAGCATATTTCGTAAAATGCAAGAGGCTAGACATCTTCTCTTTGGTTAATAAACTAAGGAGATACTTGAGCAATCTTAGCAAGATTCGTTGGGATGCATTAATGAGAATGCTTGAATCTTGAAAGAATACATACATATATGCATTATATTTGGAAAAAATTTCAAACGATCCAGGAAGGATATATTAATGCTAATGAAACTTCTGATTTAGATGAATCAAATTTTATAAGTGAATATGTATTCAATTTTGGAGGCACCGCTATTTCCTGAGAATCTTCCAAACATACGCATATAACTCATTCCACTATGAGATAAGAGTGAATAGCATTGGATAATGTTAGTGAAGAATATGAATGGCTTCACAGAACTCTTGGAAGATATTCTAATATGACTGAAAATTGTGTTAGTCATACATAAATGCGATAATCAAGCAGTGATACACAGAGCTCAGCAAATGCTTTTAATAACGTCTATACCTTGTCAAGAACAAGTGGAGTATGGTAGGATACTCTTGATAGATGCGGTCACCTATGTTAGTGTGAGCTGTGTCGGTTCGTTGAGAATTTCTTTATAGGCTGGAATTCTCTAAAGCACTCGCATAACCAAGAATGTTCAGGGCCAAAACGAACACAACCGATAACTTGAAACAAATCGGTTTAGTACTATGTTAAGTTTATTGTCATGGTTTACACAAACAGCCGACGGTTCAAGATGAAATATTTCACCGATTGGCTAAGTAAATCCGATAAGCTTTAACTAGGGAATGTTCAAGATGAAATATTTCACCTATCCCGATGCGGTATTATTCCTAAAGAAATTTCGACATAATATGTCTATTTGAAGGAACTCGAACAACAATTTCATTCATGTGGGGGATTGTTGGGTTTTATGTGAATGAAATAAATAAAAGTAAGAGATGTGTATATTCGATTCGAAGAGGTACCCTTTGGATCGAAACATTGTGTCCCTTTCCAAGTGGCACTTTTGTGTCTATAAATATGAGACAGAATCTGGCCAATTCTGAATCAATTTGATAGTAACATAAAGGAAAAACACTACTATCTCCTTCTCTTACTTCTCTAAAAATTAGTCCGAAATTTCTGTTTGTTCAAGTTCGTCGTGGGTTCATTAGTTGTGCAAATAATGAACAACAGACTGTTGTATCTTGGGAGACTACCGGAAATCAAACTGTATGCACCGTGGCAGTCCCGAAAATATTGTCTTAAGGAAATTTGTTTCTGCAAACCTCAGTCTTATTTCCTATTTACGTGTTGATTAAAGTGTTCTACAAATTAATTCGAACCTAGTAAGTATGATTTATATGCTTTAATAATACATGAAATTATTTGTTAGAATATTGTTTACTATATTCTATGTTTTGTGAAACATATATGTGCACAGATTGTTAGACACCAACATCCACATCATAATATGTACATCGATTCTTATAAAAGAGAGAAATACCTAGTCAGAGTGATTCCGCAAGAGCCTATTTCGATGCTTAAGTCAATAGCAAATCGATTCTTATAAAAGAGAGAAATACCTAGTCAGAGTGATTCCGCAAGAGCCTATTTCGATGCTTAAGTCAATAGTAAATATTGAAACATGAAATAAAAAATATAATGATTAATGAAGGTTATGTAATTGTGTATTAGTTGTTAATGGATACCTGATAGATATTTACTTGCCTGGAATGGACATGTGGCCTAACGGAGCCACATCTGCCAAGTGCGGTCGTTGTTGCCGCTGGAATAGGGATCACGTAGCAACGATGTCATGACGAGTCCAATATTGATTTATACCTATATAATTTTTGGTTTTCCAAGGATTTAATCCCTTTCGAGGCGCGTCGAACACATAATGTGGAAACCTCTCCCAATAGGGATTCGAACCTGAGTCCGTTACTTTGTAGTGACTAGTCCCTTCCACTAGACCAATCACCTGTTGGTATTTATACCTACATAATAGTAGTATACAAATGAATCTTGCTCTAAAACATATAATGATATTTTCAAGAGTTTAGCTAAATAATAAGAAAATTAATATTCACAAAGAATTAGAGAACCTCGTTAAGGAGTATTAGTTTCAGTAAATTGAAGGATCTAAATACAATATTTTTTCGTTAAAAAGGTCAAGATAAAAAATTAAAACACCTTTTTAATTACTTTATTTAAATGCATTCTTTATTAAAATTAATTAACACACCTTTTTGTGAGATTGTGCATTCTGGCGTCAGGTTGCAGGTCTCTGCTCCAGAAACAACTAACAATCATAAGCGTTGACCATAAATTCTAACTACGCACTATATTTGTTCCTAAATTTGTAACAATTGCACTCCGGTACACCCGCGTAGCATCTGATCACCCACCGTCGTGTTTCATATATATTCCTAGAAGCACCATTCCCGATTTCGTAACAGAAAAATTGATAATTCGGACTCTATTTCTGTTAAAAAATTCAAAACGTTCAATTACAGATCTCACCGGGAGCTTAAAAGTTAAAACATTGAACATGCCATTGCGTAGTGTTAGGGTTTAAATTCGATACGCGGTCATCGAATTGAGATCGGGAATTTGCAATGGACGTGGAGAGATCGTCGCTGTGCAACTGCGTGGTGAATTTCTTGCTGGAAGAGAATTACCTGCTGTCGGCGTTCGAGCTCCTCCACGAGCTCCTAGACGACGGCCGCGATAATCAGGCAATTCGCCTTAAAGAATTCTTCTCCGATCCGAAACATTTTCCTCCCGATCAGATCTCCCGCTTCAACTCACTCCGAGGTTTGCTCTATGCATTATCACATACGTATATGCAAATAATGAATGTCCTTTATTTTTTGTATATGCGCGAGTGTGAATTGGTTTATTTCATTGAATTTTCTCGGTGTGTGCCATTCTAGGCGAGTTTGTGAAATTTTAGCTCAAGTCTTAGTATTATCTTTTGGGGCAATTTTCTTTTTTTCGTGTTAGATTTATATCATTTGATTTGGATTTAGATTTTTTGGACTACTTCAAGGTAAATTTGAGGTCGTGTTCATTTATTATAGTAGATTTGTGTATTTGTAAGTGATAGTACTCGAATAGATTGAATCTGAACTGTATAATTGCTGATTAGTTAATTAGTTTAATACTTAATGAGTCTTAGAAGTTAGAACATTAGTTTAGTAGCTTCACAACATGCAGAAAATATGTAATATTAATGATAAAAAGATTAGATGTTTATAAACTAATTTATAGTCCTGTATCAGCATGTATAAAGTCAGTAGACACAATTTAGGTAACAGATCAAAGCTAATGCTCTGGTCTATCTGATATTCAGGTGTTGTAATTGCTAGCATAGGGGATGAGATGCAAGCTAAATCTATTTCCTTAGAGTTTGTTGAGGAATGAAGATAATAAAGAGTGTGCAAATCAGATTCATTATGAATTTTCATTAGACACCTGAATTAATTATATCAATTCTCAGAATTATCAGTGTTGCATTATACACAATTAATTACCTTTGCACTAGTGCACAATTCGGCGAACACAACTTAAGTAATAATGGAATGCACGACTTACATTAATTTTTTTCTGTTGTTTTTTAGTATTAGTTAATAATTAATGTTTACTGGGATTACCACATTACATGGTACCCCTGCTTTCTATATTTAACTATCAACAATCGGATTCTTGACAAACTTCTTTCAAGTGATGAACGAGTTATCGATCAACATCTTTTAAGTTCTCTGGCAAGCTAGAAATTTTGTAATGATTATTATGAAGCTTTATATGTGATAAATAAATTGTGAATCCTTATAGAGCATCATAGATTAAGTATTTTAATTTAATTTTCCTGTACTGGTCTCAGCAAACATGTGGACGAAGCTCGAAGCTTTTTTCCCCAGATCCTGTTGACTACTGGTCATTTTAACCCTATATTTTGATCTGTCAACATTGAAAAGGATCAAAGTATCATCAAAATGTGTTTTGAGATTTTAATGAAGCATTTTTTTTCCTCTTAGAATTGAGCTGTGACAGCAGTTTTGTCGCAAATTCGTGTTTATTAATAATTGTCTATGTTTGGTAGTAAGGAAGATTGCACAACAGTTAATGATTTAATAATCAGCTTTTCTCCAAGCCCAGCCCTAATGAGTTAGGATAAAGTAAGTCTGAGGCTTAATAATCAGCAAACTAAACTCAAAATCTTAACTCATAGTAGATAAAAAAAAAAAAAAAATTCTTTACTCATAAATAAACTGAGTGAGAGGCTTACTAATTAACAGTAAAGAGTTCAAGTAACAATCAGCAAACTACAGTAAAGTCTTAACTTGTAAAAATGTTAAGAGCGGTTTCAGCAGTCTGAATGTGTTTTGACCTTGCTGTACTGAAGGTTGCCACAAATGTGCATCATCTGACATTTGTGGATAAATTTATTCCCATGGAAAACATGAAATTGAAAAGATATTAGATAAACAAAGAAAACCATTACGAGGCTGTAATTTGCCAAAGAAACATCCGTATAAATCCTGAAGGACATCATAATATGAAGTAAATTTCTGAAGAGTCCTCTATTTTAGGCTTTAAAGGTTTTATTTTAGAAAATTGGTTAGTAAATAAATAAATGACAAAAATAATACTCCACCTAATTTATGAATCCTGAAGGACATTAATTTATAAACAGTATTGCTAAAGCAACTCACTAATACTGGCACCCTTGTTTCTACTAAAATACAATTAAATTGTTCATTTTTTCAGAATATAAGAGAATATGATAAGAATAGTTGCCCTGCATAACCTTGTTGTCATTTTATATCTTAAAACTTGTGCCAGTGATTGATGTTTTAAACTCAATGCTGCAACTTCTGCAGATGTAAAATCATACTTTTATGATAATTTTGCAATTAAATTTCGAATGTTATACTAATATCTTAGATTGAGTTGTAAATGGATGTCAAACTTATGTTACTTATCTCCTTATCTTGTCTTGTATATGTGAACAGTTGCAGACCCCCAAAGTCTACTTGAAGAAAAGGAGTCACTCGAAGAAAAGTTGGCAGTCAGTGAATACGAACTCCGTTTAGCTCAAGAAGACATTGCAAAGCTCAAAGCTGACTCATTGAAGAAAATTGAGTCCAATTTCGATGAAACAAACAGTAGTTACTGAAACTGTATTTTTTTTTTACCACATACATGTTGAATTTACTATAATATTATGTATAGAATAACTCGACCTATCTATCAAGTGCCCTTGTGTTGTTATCTGAAATGATATTGTGTTATAGTTTCTCTAGGTTTACTTAACCTAAAGCTTGAAGTATCTGCAAGAATATCTGCTTAATTATCTTAGGTATATGCATCATTTTCTTGTGAATTTATCTGATCAATGCATTTTCAGGGACGACTGTGGATAGTTCTGCAAATAATGGATCGCCCATACAACCCATGAAAAGGAAAGTATCTTTCTCGGATCTGGGTACACTGAAGGACAATGAACGAATGGATATCAATTGTGCAGTGAAGGAGTATTTACTATTAGCAGGATATCGTTTGACAGCAATGACATTTTACGAGGAGGTAATTTGACTGTCAATTCTTTATAATTGTTCTGTTCATCGAGTTAAAGTTGAAGAAAATTGTTTACATGTAATTTAACTATTTCTTTTTAATTATCTTGGTACCTTGCATGGGTGTGACATATATCTCTATTGTTTTTGTTACTTGTACAATAGGTCACTGACCAGAACTTGGATGTATGGCAAAACTCAGCTGCCTGTGTTTCAGATGCGCTGCGACATTATTATTACCAATATCTTTCTTCTACTACAGGGGCCGCTGAGGTACTTTCTACACACACACTCACAAACGGAGAATTTAACTTTTTGTACTCAAAAGTGATATGAATTAAATAAACAGTTTTAAGATTTACTCAATTAATGGTCCCAAGATTTGATAGCGAATGGCCAATCTTGGTTTCAGTTTTCTGCTGTGTTCTGCTCTATTTATTTATCAGTGCACCCTATCCTAGCTTTCCTTCCCAACAGAAATTAACTTCTTGCATCTAATGCATTTATCTTTGCACAGATTTCAACCTCATTTGGTCTTGTTTTCTTGTTGTTATACTTTGTTGAAGCTGGCAATCAACTTTTACTGCTAACAATTAACTTGGCATTTTCAGATTATTAAACTTGAACTCCGAGACTGACATAAACCAATTTTATGCCATTCAAACTGCATTGTTACTCTCATTTACCTGGACGTTATAATTTGTTAAGATCTTTATAAACTTTAAACTTTTATAGACTGCTATATACTGGTTAAATTTACATATCAGCAGGACTTGTTCTAGCCAAACAAAGAGTTTGACAGAGTTGTAAGGCATTAAGGTATATATATATTATGATCCTTCGACTTCAAGAATTTAGATACATGGAGCAAATAAAAGGATTTTGCATTGTTATTTCTTTTTTAGACTTTCCAAACAAAGTGGTTGATCGTTGATGAGTTGGGGTTAAGTAGCTTGTCAATTTTTTATTACTTGGATGGGAATCATCCATCATGTGATGTTTTTTATATGGCAGCATTTTTCATGAGCTGAATCTTCATGCTGATAGGTTTTGATATACTGCAGGAAAAAATAGCAATTCTTAGGGAAAATAAATCTTTGCTTAAAGAAAATGACAGGCTGAAAAATGATAAAAAGTCATTGCTAAAAAGCAAGGAAATTTCTGATGCACAAGTCATGACTTTGACAAAATCAATGGAGGCGCTGCAGAAAGATATCAAGGATAAGGAGATTCTTGTAATTCTCTTTGCCCAATCTTTACAATTTTCTTTCTATGTTCTATTTAATTCTAAAATGATAAAGTAACAATGTATATCAGGTCCAAGATTTGAGGAAGGCCATGGAAAGCCAAAGAAAAACACTAAATGACTGTAGAGCTGAGATAACCTCACTAAAAATGTATATTGAAGGCGCTCGTTCCGGAAATTTTTTATTGGAAAGTGATTGTGCACATGTGCAATCAATACCTCTAGAGAGCCATGATGAAGAAATAAAGCTTCTTCCGGATGAAATAGAGATGTTGAAGGCCAAAAATTTTGTGAATGAAGAGTTTGCGGAGTCAGGAGAGCTAGATGAAGGGAATGAAGGGGAAGTACATGAGGTAGAAGAGACGCGTATAAATGATAATTCGGCATTGACAATCGGTTCTTCGGTAGATTTAGCAACTGAAGATTCTCAAATGACGGGGAAACATGGTGCTTACGACACAACCATCAGATCTGAGAAAATGCCAGAAGAGCAGCTCCTTTCTTCTGATGGAAATGGATTCCTTGGAAATCGCGAAAATCTTCTCAAGAATAATGGAAAACCTTCCGTAGAATCTGATAGCCTAATTGCAAAGTCAGACGACCTCGATGCTGAATCAAATGCTGAAAAAATGGCAAGTTTTTTCCTCTTCTGAACATGCCATTTCTGATAATTTTGAGCACAAGTAGTCAGGCCAACACCTGAAACTCTTTTTAACTTTCAGGGTACAGGAACCATTCAGATAGTATCAAATGCGCTGCCTAAAATTGTACCTTATGTTCTAATTAATCATCGAGAGGTCTGCTAGTTTATTTCAATTTTATCTTATTTAAAATTTTTTGGTTGCTGGTTCTAAAAGTTTATTCGCTAGCTAGTGCACTTCTAAAGTCATGCTTGTCATGAATCTCATAGGAATTCATCTTTTATAGGAGCTACTTCCTCTGATAATGTGTGCTATCGAGCGACATCCAGACAGCGGGACTCGAGATTCCTTGACTCACACCTTGTTTAATCTAATAAAGCGTCCTGATGAGCAGCAGAGAAGAATTATAATGGATGTAAGATTTTGAAAGTGAAGCGATTGTAGTTTACTATGTCGTACACTTTGTATTCTGATGAATTTGTACATGTCAGGCTTGTGTTACTCTTGCGAAAAATGTAGGAGAGTTGAGAACAGAAACAGAATTGCTGCCCCAGTGTTGGGAACAAGTAAGAATTATCTTCTAGAAATGTATTTTTCCATCTTTTTGGTTTGCTTTACTTTTCTTAAGAAGCCTGAAAATTTTTCTGACTGCTGACTTTGATGCGTATAGATTAATCACATGTACGAGGAGCGTAGGCTGCTTGTTGCTCAATCATGCGGAGAGCTTGCAGAATTTGTGCGGCCAGAGATCCGTGATTCCCTCATCTTGTCCATTGTGCAACAGCTCATTGAGGATTCTGCTACTGTTGTCAGGGAAGCTGCTGCTCATAATCTGGCTTTGTTGCTGCCGCTCTTCCCAAATACGGACAAATATTTCAAGGTCAGCCTCACTAAATATGCTTCGAGGCAATCAGGGAGAAGATATCTGACTTGACAGAATTGCCTACAATGTAAGCTCCGTGATCTAGGGAATGGAGCATTTTCCCCTGGTCATAATATGATGCCTTAGAAGAAAAAGTAGATTAAAAAAAAGAAAAAAGAAAAACTATAATGAAAAATCTATTCTCCAACCCTTTGTCTCGTTTGTTGATAGGTTGAGGAGATGATGTTTCAATTAGCTTGTGATCCATCAGGTGTAGTTGTTGAAACTACAACAAAAGAATTAGTTCATGCTCTAATAAGTTGGGGAAGCAAGTTGGATCATATTCTACAAGTTCTGCTCTCTCATATTTTGGGATCTTCTCAGGTATTCTCATAACACGCAAGTCTTTTGCAATTCAAGCTAGCTCTTACTCACTATGAATATCTGACACATTGTATCATCCAGCGTTGTGCGCCACTTTCAGGGGTTGAAGGTTCCGTTGAGTCGCATCTTCGTGTTTTAGGTGAAAGAGAGCGTTGGAATGTTGATGTTCTATTGCGTCTGCTTGCCGAACTGCTTCCATATGTGCACCAGAAAGCTGTTGAAACTTGTCCTTTTCCATCAATTTCAGATTCTACAGGAGTATTATTTACTCAATCTTTGCTTGAACTATATGCAGGGTAAGCTTGTTCCTTATTCTTTGAGAATGTCCTTTTGCACCATGGAATTTTCATAGGGAGTTATTGTCTTATGTATGAGATATGTCAGTTATAGGATTTAGTGCTTATGAATTATTTATTGTTTGTTCAGGGGAACTGTGGAATGGCCTGCATTTGAGTGGTTGCATATTGAGTGCTTTCCCAATTTGATTCAGTTGGCCTCTCTATTGCCGCAAAAGGAAGATAATTTAAGGAATCGAATAACAAGGGTACTTTGCTTCCTCGTGTATTTCAGTTGTTTGTGTTTTCTTTGAATGATGTCTTTGTTCGCCATCGGTAGTTTTTCTTTATTTTCATTTTTTTTTTTGAGAAAAACTTGAAGCTCGGTGACAATTGCAGTTTTTGCTGGCCGCGACTCAACATTTTGGTGAATTTTATTTGACACACATCATGCTGCCTGTTTTCTTAGTGGCCGTAGGCGACAACGCTGATTTCAAATTCTTCCCATTCACAGCTCAGACAAAACTTCGAGGCATGGATATGGATATACAAAAGTTTGTATTTCTGTTGTGGGATATTTCTTTGTTTTTTTCTTATAAATATTGTGTCGTCTTTTCTGACAGGTTTGAGGCCTCAGACTGCTATGGCTCAGACACTTGCTACAATGTGTGTCCTACCCCTTCTTCTGGCAGGTGTACTAGGTCACGCAAGCAAACGGGACTACTTGACAGAGTACTTGAGGAATCTGTTGATTCAAAGTTCTGGACAAGATGGTCAGCCAGCCAATCACGAGATTGTCAATTCTGTTCGCTTCATTTGGTCCGTGCCTGTAGAATACATTACAATACATTTAGCCGATGCCATGATGTGTGGTTCATTTGTTGACTGGTATTTCTTTGATGCAGTACCTTTGAGGAACACCATAATATGATATTCAACATTCTATGGGAAATGGTTGTGAGTTCTGACGTAAATTTGAAAATCAGTGCTGCCCGTCTTTTAAAAGTCATTGTGAGGCCTTTTTCTTCTGAAAGAAATTTAATTTTCTCTTAACAGAGCACTGTGCTCATACTTATGTAATATCTTTGTCTCATAGGTACCGTATGTCGATGCAAAACTTGCCTCTGCTCATGTTTTACCTGCTCTTGTGACGCTTGGTTCTGACCAAAACCTCAATGTCAAATATGCAAGCATTGATGCTTTCGGAGCTGTAGCACAACATTTTAAGAATGACATGGTATGCACTTATGGTCAGATCACGGCTGAATTAACTTAAAAAGCAGTTTTCATAAAAATTATCTGACTACAATCTCTCTGTAGATTGTTGACAAGATACGCGTTCAGATGGATGCCTTTCTTGAAGATGGATCACATGAAGCTACCATTGCTGTGGTTCGTGCATTGGTGGTGGCTGTACCACATACAACTGAAAGGCTTCGAGATTATATCCTTTCAACATTTTATCTTTGGAATATTTTATTTTTTTAAATTTTAAGTATTGGTTCTTTCATATTTCACATTTCTTTTCCCTCAACTCTTCGTACATCTCCTTTCCAAGATTTTTCATTTCACAGCGTCACCACCCCCTTCAAGCGATATAGCACGCAGGCGAGAGAGAGCTAATGCCTTCTGTGAATCAATTCGTGCTCTTGATGCAACAGGTTTGAATCATAGGATTCCTCTGTTATTTTTCTTGTGTTTCATTGGTAAACATGTAATTTGGAAAATGAATTTTTGTAACTTAATAAATTCACTCGAATAAACTTTAGTCCTAAAACTGGGGATTTCCATTAACACATTGCTATTTGATTGATTGCCTGTGTATTATTCTTTTACTTGATAGTTAATGCTGATGTGATTGTAGCCTCTTTACATTAATTATATCTTTTGCTGCAGATATTCCAGCCTCTAGTGTTGGGAATTTCCTCCTCCCCGCTATCCAGAATCTGTTAAAAGACACTGATGCCCTTGATCCAGCACACAAGGAAGCTCTTGAAATTATATTGAAGGACAGATCAGGAGGCACGTTTGATGCTATTAGTAAGGTGATGGGCGCTCATTTCGGGCTTGCTTCTTCTGTCGGCAGTTTCTTTGGTGACAGTGGGCTTCTAGGGAAGAAGGAAATTGGAGATCCAGGAGCTCCACAACTAGAGACGATCGAGCCTCCAAAACCTGTTCCACCACCACCAGTCGAAGACACGAGATTTAGGCGGATTATGAGGGGCGGTTTCTCAGATATGCTCCGAGGCAAAGCAAAGGGCAATGATGAAACTCCACCGAGCCAATAACTGAGATCCTTTCTTCTGGGTAAGTTTTAGTCAAATTTGTTGTGTAAAAAAATCACAAGCTGTACTATTCTTTTCTTCTTGTAATTGTTTTTTTTTTTTTTTTTAATTATGAGTTTCAATATTTTGTTAAAGGACTTCGTGTTGAAATTATGAAATAATGGAAAGGCAAGAAAGCATGTTCAGGAAATAAAATACTCTTGGACAATTTTGAAGAAAATTAAGTTTAATTAACATTGAGTTCCTTGTACTTGGTGTTGATATTGATGGTAGTAGTTGGAGTATTCTACTTGGGACAAATTTTGGGTAGCCCAACTCGGTCTTATATAGAGTGTTTTGTTTTGATTTTTAAAGATATTAGTTTGAATTTTGGAGGTTTTGAAAGGTTTTATAAATTAATATATTTTTTGGTTTTGTTTTAAACAGTGCCTATAATATAATTAAAACATGACGCTGGATGTTGAAAACTCAATATTGTGTGTTTTTGTTTATTTTGGGTTGTGTTAGATTAGTGGTGTCATTTAAAATATAAAATGTCTTTCTTTTAAATTAGATGAGTTTGTTTACTTACACCAGGGGGCACTATCGGAAACTAGAAAATTTTGAGATCTGAAAAAAAAAATAGAAGAAAACAATAAAGATAAATCTTCGAGCAAAAGACCCCCTATGCTTTGTCTAATTTTTAAAAAGTTCCCTGTTTTAAATTTTAAAAACCTCTCATGTGTTAGGTTTTAAATATCACACTCTTTTGACTTTCGGTGAAATGACAAGATTCACCCTATGTGTTCTTTTTTTTTTTAAAAATTATTTATTATTTTTGAAAAATTATAGTATATGGGTCGAGTGTGGTATTTAAAATCAAACACACGGGGATTTTGGGGATCTAAAATGACGTATGAGATGTTTTAGGAGTTAGACAAAGCATATGGGGTGTTCTTGTCTTTCGATGTCAAGGGTAAATTTATCATATCAAAAGTAAAATGTGAACAAATACTAACAATTTTGGTGTTTAAAATACACTCTGTTTTTTGGGGTGTATTTGACACTTACTTGATATCACAGGAAGGTTTTAAGAGCTAAAATGATATATGAGATTTTTTAGGAGTTAGACAAAGTATATGGGGTGTTTTCATAAATCTTCAGAATCTGCAATGTAGAAGCAAAACTGTTGAATTGAAAGAAGTTTGGCCGCAAAGAAGAGACAACGGGACAATTGCTTAGGGTGAGCTTGGCCTAGCGATTCGAAAAGCAATTATAGGATAATTAATTTTACTAAAATTGATTTTGGTAATAATTGATTATGATAATAATTAATTATAGAATAATTACTTTTGTATAATAGCTTTTGTAAAAGTAACACTTTAGTTGCTTCTAAAATAAGTTGATTTTTTGCTTCTGAGGATCCCAAAAGTGATTATGATCTTGGGGGTCAAACACCATGAAAATCACGATTGAACAGAAGTAATTTTTATAATCGAGGCCAAACACTTCAAAAATCATAATAGAGATGTAAAAGTGATTTTAAGAGCTCCAATCGCTGGGCCAAACTCACCCTTAGTCGAGCATAAACAATTGAATTACATATGATAATAGCAATTTAAATTTGACTTGATTAAAACTCGTCCGAACATTATTCTTTAACAATTGAATCACGCTTCATATAAACAACATGACAAAAGATTTTGATAAATGTTTTATGAGGTATTTTATATTTATTTTGTTTTAAAAATAAAGTAAATTCTTGGATGTTAAAATATAGGGTGATTTACACTCAGACCCCCTCAGGTTTGGGCATATTACAAGAAACTCCTCGATGTTTCAGAAATTACAAGGACACTCTCTCAGGTTTTGGCATATTACAAGAAACCCCTAACGACGTTAAAAACTAACGGAATTTGATGATATCAGCAAAAAAAAATTGATTTTCCAAATTTGCCCTGGCTAAATATACTCACAGGGGGTGTCTATGTAATAATATTATACCACATGGAGTGTCTATGTAATAATATTATACCACATGGAGTGTCTATGTAATAATATCATACCACATGGGTGTATTTGAAAGATTACAATAATTTCATGGAGTTACCTGTAGCCAACTATCATATTTTAAAAAATGACCGTTAGATGTTGTATAAACCCCTGTTGTATAATATTATTACGTAGACACCCCTATGATATAATATTATTATATAGACACCCACTGTGGTATAATAGTATTACATAGACACCCCATGTGGGTACATTTAGCCAGGGGTAAATTTGAAAAATCAAATTTTTGTGGTTGACAATTTTTGAAACAACGGGAAATTTCTTATACTATGCCCAAACTTGAGGGAGTCTGAGTGTAAATCACCCTGAAATATATCTATTTGAGCTATAATGACTGGGTAGGGGGTAGAATGGGGAATTTTGTAAAATAATTGAAATAAATGTCAAGAGTGGGATTTGAACCCACGCCCTTTCGGACCAGTACCTGAAACTGGCGCCTTAGACCGCTCGGCCATCTTGACCTCATGTTATTTGGTTTACAAATATTAATATTTATATTAGTTATTTTGGAGACCATTTGATGATTTTATTAACACGTTCCTTATTGCTATTATTATTAACTCATTATACCATAAAACTTCTGTTAGATTTAGGCTTTCGCCAGAAGAAAAAAAAAACAAAAATGATGACAAGCTTATTGTAAAGCTATTGGCATACAACACTCACAATAATTAAAAGGGTAAAATATAGTTTAGTACCCTAATGTATGGACGATGTCTCACTATAGTCCCCGAATTATAGAATGGGACACTTTGGTCCTATTCAACCATGACTCAACCTTTTAAATTTTGATGATTTTAACATGTTTAATTAATATACAAAATTACCCTTATTATAAATAAAAAAATAACAATATTTCCTTTGGGGGAAAAATAATCGTGAGTTGAAAAAAAAAAACCTAATAGTTTCATTGACTATATTATTGATTTTATCCTAGTTGATTAATAAAATGCAATAATTTGAAATAAACAAGATTAAACTAATTTGCATGTTGGAAATATAGGGAAACAAAGAAAATATCTTAAACAAAAGTAACAACAAAATGATAGAAGTGGATCTAGAATTATTTGTTTTGTAGTGAAATGGATAAAAATGAGTAAAACTATTTGTAAAAGGCAAAGTGGTAAAATGGGAACAAAATTATCAAGGGTAATTCAATAACAAAAAAATAAAATAAAAAATCATTTAAGAGTCATGGGCGGACAGGAATAAAGTATCCCGTTCAGTGCTTCAGGGACTATATAGAGACGTCGTCAATACTTTAGGGTACTAAACTTTGTTTTACCCTATTTGAAAAACAACTATAAGCAATGCAAGTGCAAATAGTAAAAAATTCTTCGAATTTATCAATATTTTTTCATGATGGAGCAACTAGATCTACCCCAAAATTTACAACATATAATTACTCAAAATATTACACATATAATTACATTAGGGTAAACACCACTTTTGGTCCCTCTTATCATTAACTTTTTACAGAGTGGTCCCTCTTATGTTTTTTTTCCCACTTTAATCCCTACTATGAATTATTTGTTTCACTTTAGTCCTTTTCAATTGGTTCAAGGATATTCCGATAACATTTGATATGCTCATGAGGGCAATTTTATCATTTCAAGTAAACTAACAGGGATATTTTCATCTTTCTAATTATTTAAAAAAAAACTAAATATATAATCTCTTCCAAACTAGACTTTCATTCCAATCCAACTTAATCGTACATATCGTTCCAAACTAAAGTTTTTTTCCTAAAATCTTTTTCAAACACCAAAATTGCTCACCAATTAAACAATATCTCAAATAGTCTCAATACTGAACGGACGAAAATGCCCTAAAAAATATTCATATGCATGTTACGTGTTATCGGAACCACATGATAAGGACTAAAGTGAAACACATAATTCATAGTCGGGACTAAAGTGAAACAAATAATTCATAGTAGGGACTAAAGTGGGAAAAAAAACATAAGAGAGACCACTCTGTAAAAAGTTAATGATAAGAGGGACCAAAAATGGTATTTACCCATTACATTAAATTAAGCATTTATAACATGAACCGTATTTCAAGTTAAACAAAAGGTGTAAGACATATGTAAAAAAAAATTATCCAGAACCATATCTCAAGCTTTTACAATTGGATCATTTCAACATATACGCATCTTGACTATCTTCGATTCCTAACTAGCTAAGAAATTAAGGGGTTAATGCTCAGTTATTCCCTTGTGATATGCATAATGTTCAATTTATTTCCCTGTCCTTCCCCACACGCAAAAATTTTAAAGGTTCAATTTACTCCTAGAGGAGAGTGTAACTCACTTATCCGAAATGAGTGTGATAATGAAAAGTATTACGTGAAAAGACAAAATTACGCTTCTCCCTGTAAAGAATATATGAGGGGTATAGTGATAATTTATGATGACACAAAGGATAAAATGATGCATATTAAATAATACATGTGATAATTGGTCCATATAAAACAATACATGGGGTAAACTTTTTTTTTTTGGGTTTAAAATAACTATAAGTATGTATTTATGAAGGATATTTTTGTCAAATCATATTTTTCTAGGGTTAAAAATGTTATGGAGGCGGTGCGAGTTTTTATGAGAATTAATATAGGGAGGTAAAATACATTTTTTTAAATACAGAGATTTAATTAAATATTATGAATATCACAGGGGATAAATTAATTGCCATTAACACATAAACTTAGTAAATTTAATATCAAATTCCTAATTTATCATCTTTAAATTTTTATTGAAAAATTATATGTGTTAATCCTGCAGGTTTTCAAATCCTTTGAAATCTATCTTCAGAACATAAAATAATTAAAAAAAAAGTATGATATAACATATCTTACACTTAGCTAGGGGTGCACATGGTTTTTAAAACCGTACCGGACCGTCCCGTACCGGACCGAACCGTACCGAATGTTAGGTTTTTTTTCTCAAAATCGAAGGTCTTGGTATGAATGAAAACCGTACCGAGTATTTTGGTATGGTTTTGGTTTTAGACTTCTCATACCGTAAAAAACCGTACCGTACCGAAATTGAAAAGAAACATGAATTAACTATTCTTTTTTTTTTAAATTTACAACTAAATTTTATAAATTTATAATTCAAATATTATCGAATACTATATTATTTATAAATTATATTATAGTCCATCATAGTTTATAATTACTACATTGCTATCGTTCAATTAAAAAAAGATATGCTCAAATTTAGCACAAATTAAACTTGTTATATGTTGAAAACTTAAAATGCAAAAATTCTAGACAACAAATACCAAATAATTAGTTTCTTCACATAATAAAAATAATGATCAAATAATTAATCAATTAATTTTATTCAATTAGGTCGAACTATAGCGTCAACTTTGTGAACATTTTCTTTTCCAATGCTTTATTTAATGTAAAAAAATAGTTTATAAGATATTACATTATTAATTTCTTATATAATTGTCAACTATGTAATCAATTATATATGAAAAATTGCACGAAAAAGTTTGTTTGAAAAAACCGCAAAACCGTACCGTACCGTACCGAAACCGCACAAAACCGAGTTTGTTGGTATGGTTCATAAAACTCTAGTTTGGTTTTGAGTTTTTTAAAACCGCACTAATTGGTACGGTACAAATTTTGTTAAAAATACCGCAGAACCGTACCATGTGCACCCCTACACTTAGCCAACAAACTATGGACAGATAATGCAATAGTCATACACAAATTGTCTTGATTGGACGAGCCTCCAAATGAACCTCCAAATAAATGAGTCTGAATGTTTTTTTCACTTATGTCGTTTCTAATTTAGTTTATCGTATTTAAATCATGTAACATATAATTATTTTTAATCCCCTAGCCAAATTTAATTTCATAAATCATTTTTTTTACAATGTGATTAAAATTTCAAAAATAAGATAAATAAACGTTAAATTAATGACATAAAAGTTGAAATATTACAAGTAATAAAATAAAATTAATGTTGAGTTTATTACCATTTATTCCACAATTTTAATTCTCATATTTTTCCACTATCACTTAATAAAATTAATAATAATAGAGCCAAATAATAATAATAATAATTAATAAACATTGTACATAAAATTATAATATTACAAGTTATAAAAGTACAAATTATACAAGTAATAAAATTAAATTAATGTTAAGATTAAAAAAATACATTTTTATAATTAATTAACATAAAATAAATTAAAAAAAGAAAAGAAAATTGGGGCCCAAACTGAAGTGTGTGGGGCTGTGGGTTCACCTACCGCCCCACCCACTTCACCCACCAACCACCCACCCCTCAATTTCCTCACTAAATTCCAAATTTTCTCCTTCTTTCCATGGACTCACCTTCCCCATTTATCAATGAAGATGCCCTAATGTAAAGATAAAATCAATAGAAACCAATATGTAAACTTAGTCATTAAACGAGATATGAAAAGTATAATCATCCCAATGAATACCCTTCTTCATCAATTTCCACATTATATTGAAGATTGCACAAACCCCAAATTGTTAATTTTCATATCTTCAAAATATTTCGAGAAAAACTCAATTAATAAACCAACATAAATTTTATGTCACATTAGTACAACTATAAATATATAAGCATCATATGACAACATTCTTCTTTTTCTAGCAACACATACAATAGGTGTAACAACCGAAAAAGAGAAAAATAGAAGTCAAGAATTACAACAATTTATCTCTCAAGAATAAACTAATTACACTTGCTTCTGGCGAAAATTTATATATATCATTGGTCGAATACTTCATACCTTCAACCTCATATCCCTTGACATCAAGAAACAAATGATTGTTTTTGCTTTCATAAGAGAACGCATCATGCAAATCGTGAAAGAGATGATTGCCATAATCATCACCAAAATCGAATTTGACAGGTTGTTCTAAGAACGTATACGTTTCCAGAAATTCATTCTTGAAATTTGGGTTGGAACATTTATTAGTACCCAAATTCTTAGCATTCATCAAATGCCATTCTTGCACTAGTCTCAATTGAGCAACACTTTTGTCTTTCTGAGAAATTGTGGTCTCTTTGTTGTTAACGCTGTTATGTTTTACTTGACTAGATAGAAACATTAGGAAAGATGAAATCTGGTTTCTACAAGAAGAAATGTTTTTCGAGATTTGAGTAAATGTTGTATTCAAAATAGAATGGCATTGTTTTCGTTCAAATAGTACGTTATTTCCCATTGATATATGTTTGGCCATGAACTATAGATGACTAAGTTTTTTGGGGAATGATTTGATTTATAGGATAGAAGAGTGTAAATTAATTACATTGTGGCCATAGTTAGTTGTTATAACATAGAGAGTAGAAAATATCGTGTCATGTGATAGTTGTATATGACCGTTACATAAAATATTCTTTTACGATTTTCAGAGAACACGTGATTAGAAAATATAAGTAGTTTGTATTTCAAAATTTAAAATTTAACTCCTTGATTAGTTTGATACACTAGCTAGAAGAACTTTATATAGATACAATATTTAACCAGTTTCTTGTATTTGGGAATAATGTAATAAAGAGTAGGATCCAGATAGACTTAATTACTAGCAAATTAAGAATACAAGATATATATAGTAAGAGAAAATAAAATTAAACAACAACGGCTATATCTTTGAATCCTATACAAGTTTAAAAAATGGTATTGAATTCATCAATTAAATATATGTGTCCAAATTAAGCAACTTAATGGACGTGAATGTACTATATATAACATGCTAGCTAGACGAAAAGTAACATTAATTATTATGTCCACTTTTAATGTTACTATAATATGCTTCAGTCAGTACCATTTTCATTAAATTGTATTTCACCCTTACTATAATATGCTTAACTCAGTCAGTACCATTTTCATTAAGTTCAAATCAACTGTTCTCTTAATTACAATTTTTGTGCATGAGCAAGAGACACATGAAAATTACCTGTGAAATAAAATTGCAACAAAGCATTTTTAAAGGACCACTACTAATATTGACGAAGCCTTTTTAGGAGTAAAATTAACTAATTATTGTATTAGTTTTTGCACATTGCTTGTGTGAGGTTTTTTTTCAAAACATTTATTAATCATGTATATAGAATTCGCCTTAGCATCTAGCAAAAATGTCCAACAACTAAAGGGCGTAGGCAATTTTATTCCATTAGTTTTTGAGCTGACAATTTGCCCGACAATTTATAAATTTGAAGCAATTTTGATATTATTTCGGCCCATTTGGGAAAATTAAACGCATGTGTAGGTTTTGTGCTTGATAATTTGAGAATTTGCTGATTTTCAAAAGTAATAATTGTATATTCACCCCTCCCTTAGAAATTGGAATTAGAGCATTTTGGCAGAATTTTAAAACTGATAATTACAAATTTAACCCCCAAAATTAGAATTACGTATTTCCGGGAGAATTTTAGATTATCTCACATTTACCCCCAAAAACTAGGAATTGCCTGAACATTTTGATTAACTTTTAAAATGGCTAATTGCATAATTACCCCCAAAATATTGGGCATAATTGTGTAATTTTCATATAGTTTCAATAGGTATAAAATAATTGAACTAGTATAAATTTTCTATGAACTTTCGACTATAAAAACTCAATAAACTCTCCACAAAATTTAAAAGTGTCATTGAATAAAATAATATTGTATTTTAACTTAAATAGTTGTACTCATTGGGAATTATTTTAGACGCACAATTTAATTTAAGGGACTAAATAGGCAATTTATCTATAATATATTTGTGTGCTTAATTACACAAATAAATCACATATTGTTAAAAAACTTCAAAGTTGAACATGTCGGGTAAAAATTGAATCTAATACATACCACAAGGTCTATGTATATGTTGTGTGTAAGAATTTTCCCGGAGTTGAAATTGAAACAAGCACATGTGAATTTGTGTGCACAACAAAGGGAAAAAAGTCAACTTGATCTCATAATTTAGTATCATTGGCAAGTTTATTCGATACATACAAGATTGACAATTATACTCCATAAATCACTAAATTGAAGCGAAATGGGGAATTTTTTGACCTAATTGGGAAAGTGAGCTTCAGCTGAGGGCTGATGAATTTTAAAAAATTGAATAATTTTGACCATAATTTAAGAAAAAAAAAATCTTAGTTTGAGTCATGTGAGAGACACATAACACATGCAAAATATGAATTTAGCTTTTGAAGGGCTCCTAATTGCGATTTTGGGATAATTTTTTTCTACCCTTTCTAATCGAGAATTTGAGAATTTTTTTTCCTGCTCTTCTTAATCACGATTTCGAGACAAAAATAAAACAAATTTTCTTTGTCCCAAAATCAAAATAGCAATTTTGGAACAAAACATTTTAAAAGGAAGATTTTGCACTTCATAACCGTGATATTGTCACCATTTTTGTTTTCCTGTATATTTCATAGTCGCGTTTTTGAAAAAAAAGAATTCTTTTTTTTTTTGTGCAAAAATCCTAATTGCAATTTTTGAAAAAAAAACTTTAGAAAATAAATATTTTGCTCTTCTTCTAATTACGATTATAAATATCTGAATTTTCTTTTTCCAAAATTGTGATTAGGAAGAGCATAATTTTTCTTCTTAATTTTTTTTCGGAAATTGCAATTATGCTTTTGGTGCCCTAATTTTTTATTAGTTCTTGTTCCAAATTCGTGATTAGGAAGAGTAGGAAAAAAATGTCCCACGGTCGCGATTAGAAATAACATGAAACTATTGATTTCTATCCCAAAATCGTGATTAGGAAGAGCATGAAAAAATTAATTTTTACCTCAAAATCGTGATTAAGAAGAGCAGAAAAAAATAAATTTTTATCTCAAAATTAAAAGTTTCTCTAAAAGTCAAAACGAAATTTTGCAGGATCAAAATTCTTCAACTCAAATTTATTAGCCCACAACTGCAAGTTAAGGTAACTCTTCCAACAAAGCCGAAAACTTTCCAAACTTGCTTCAATGTAGTTAGGGCTGAAAATCAAACCAAGTTACTCGATACTCGACTCGAGCTCGTTCGATAAAAGCTCGTTTGAGCTCGGTTCGTCACACTAATCAAACAAGCTTGAACATCTTTTTTCGTTCGATAACTTTTGAAGCTCGGCTCGAGCTCGACTCGATAAGCTAAAAATTAAAAAAATACATGTAAAATATCAAGCTACTCGATACTCGGCTCGAGCTCGTTCGATAAAAGCTCGTTTGAGCTCGGCTCGATTGAAAATCAAACCAAGCTCAAACACAAAATTTCAAGCTCGATAAAAATCAAACCAAGCTTGAACAGTGTGTCGTTCGGTACTACTCGACTCGGTTACAACCCTAAATGTAGTGACTTTTTTGATAAAAAAGCCCGTTCAAGTATTTAAAAGACAAATTTGTCAACGACTATAAGTTACGAGACGAGTTTTTATTTCCCCCATAAAAAGCGACCGTTGCGAGCATGATGAGTCATCCCGGCCATTAAATACTTAATTTCCTTAATACTAAAGGCGACCACTCCAAGAATAGAAAGTATTTCTAGCACGTTGCTATTATGTTTGATAGCTCCCATCTCTAATACAAAGTTATGGTGTTATTATTAAAAACTAATCTTATTATATATATAGGAGTATAACTTAGTGAGAAGATATAAAATTTCTAAAAAAATTATGAGTTCATATTATCTATATTAGTTTATTATACAGCCAAGTTTTTACTTAATGTTTTGATGAGTTTATTTATACAATAGTTGAGATTTATGCTTTTCTCAAAAAAATAATAATAAAATATTTAAGATTTATGCTTGCTGAATTTTATTTCAATAATATTGAGTGGACTTGGATGATCAATTTACTCCTCGAGGAAAGTTTAATTAACTCACTAATCTGAAATGAGTGTGATAATGAAAAGTACTACGTGAGTAGACAAAATTACCCTTCCCTCTGTAAAATAATACATGAGCGGTATAGTGATAAATTTATAATGACACAAAGGGTAAAATAATACAGGGGATAATTGATCCATATAAAACAATATATGGGGTAAACTTTTTTTTAGGTTTAAAATAAGTATAAATATGTATTTATGGAGGGTATTTTTGTCAAATAATATTTTTTTAAGGTTAAAAATGTTATGGAGGAGGTGCGGGTTTTTATAAGAATATAGGAAGGTAAAATATACTTTTTTAAATCACAGGGGATCAACTGAATAGTATGAATATCATTGGGATAAATTATCATTAACACAAAAACTTAGTATATTAAAAATCAAATTCCTAATTTATCTTCTTTAAATTTTTATTGAAAAATTATATGTGTTAATCCTAGTTTTCAAATCCTTTGAAATCTATCTTCAGAACACACAAGAATAAAAAAAAAAAAAAAAAAGTATGATATAACATATCTTACACTTAGCCAACAAACTATGGACACATAAATGCAATATTCATACACTATGTTAGACATTTATTGACATTTTGCACATCTATTAATGTTAATGATAAAATCAACAGAAACCAATATGTAAACTTAGTCATTATATGAAAAACATAATCATCCCAATTAATAGCCTTCTTCATCAATTCCACATTGTATGGAAGATTGCACAAATCCTAAATTGTTAATTTCCATCTCTTCAAAATAATTCGAGAAAAACTCAATTTAAACAAATAAACCAACATAAATTTTATGTCACATCGGTACAACTATAAATATATAAACATCATAAGACAACATTCTTTGTATACTAGCAACACATACAATAGGTGCAATAACCGAAAAAGAGAAAGATAGAAGTCAAGCATTACAACAAGTTATCTCTCAAGAATAAATGAATTACACTTGCCTCTTGCGAAAAATTATATATATCATTGGTCGAATACTTCATGCCTTCAACCTCATATCCCCGGACATCCGAAAACAAATGATTGTTTTTGCTTTCATAAGAGAACGCATCCTGCAAATCGTGAAATAGATGATTGCCATAATCATCACCAAAGTCGAATGTGACAGGTTGTTCTAAGAACGTATACGTTTCAAGAAATTCGTTCTTGAAATTTGGGTTGGAACGTTTATTAGTACCCAAATTCTTAGCATTCATCAAATGCCATTCTTGAACTAGTCTCAATTCAGCAACACTTTTGTTTTTCTGAGAAATTTTGGTCTCTTTGTTGTTAACATTGTTATGTTTTACTTGACTAGGTGGGAACATTATAAAAGATGAAATTTGGCTTCTACAAGAAGAAATATTTTTCGAGATTTGACTAAATGTAGTATTCGAAATAGAATGGCATTGTTTTCTTTCAAATGGGATATGTTATTTCCCATTGATATTTGTTTGGCCATGATTATAGATGATTAAGTTTTGGCTAATGAATTGCTTGATAGGATAGAAGAGTGTAAAATAATCACATTGTGGCCATAGTTGCTTGTTATAGCATAGAGAGTAGAAGATATCGTGTTATGTGATAGTTGTATATGACCGTTGCATAAAATATTGTTTTGCAATTTTCAGAGAACATGTGTGTAGGAAAATAAGTAGTTTGTATTTCAAAATTTGAAAAATAACTCCTTGATTAGTTTGATACATTAGGTAGAAGAATTTTATATAGAAACAATATTTAACCTGTATTTTGTGCAACGGCCATATACAACTGTCACATAACACGATATCTTCTACTCTCTATGCTATAACTGTCACATAGAGAGTAGAAGATATCGTGTTATGTGACAGTTGTATATGACCGTTGCATAAAATATTTTTTACGATTTTCAGAGAACACGTGTGTAGGAAATATAAGTAGCTTGTATTTCAAATTTGAAATTTAACTCCTTGATTAGTTCGATACATTAGCTAGAAGAATTTTATATAGATATAATATTTAACCTGTATTTGAGAATAATGTGATAAAGAGTAGGATCAAGATAGACTTAATTACTAGCAAATTAAGAATTCAAGTTATAGTTAGAGAAAATAAAATGAAACAACAACGGCTACTTCTGGAAATTTCGTGGCTACCCTCTGAGGTAGCTACCATCCGTCCTCTTAGGGAGATTTTAGGGATACTTTTTATGCAAAAGTGTCCCTAAAGGGAACCTAACATGACAGATGGTTGCTACCCAGAGGGTAGACACGGAATTCATCAATTAAGTGTGTTCAAATTAAGCAACTTAACGGACGTGAATGTACTATAGTCCCCCCGTTTCGAAATATCTCTCGTTTTAGAGTGTTGTAAGGGTATTAAGAATTTAAATAAATAGATTGTTTTAAATAAATAAGGGTATTAAGAATTTAAACAAATAAGAATTAATTACCAGATAGTGTTGTTTTAGAGTGTAAAAAACAAATGATGTACCTAGAATACCCTTCATTAATATTGTATTGGAATAAATTATATGGAGTTTTTTAGGTATAATTAATAAGGGCTGAATTGAAAAGAAAAGGTAATTAATGTTGTATTGAAATCCTAAAGTAACAAATTTTTTGGAACAAATTTTTTTCTCTAAAATGATAGATATTATAATAGGGAGGGAGTATATAACATGCCAGCTAGACGAATAGTTACATTAATTATTATCTTCATTTTGAATGTTACTTTAATAAACTTCAGTCAGAACAAAAAATAGGTGAGATTTGTCAAAAAAATGGGTCAAATCGTTGAAATTGGCGAATAAACATGTTAGATATATAGGTCAATAAAATTTAAATAGATAAATTAGTGATAAAAATTGATGAAAACAAAATAGTTAACATGGTCAAAATTATTTAAATCGATATGTTGGTCCCAAGTGGTCAGATGAGGTCTAGAGGGGGGGGGGGTGAATAGACCTCTGAAAATTTTTAGACTTAAAAACTTTTCAGTTGTCTGTCAGCTGACTAAGCTTATAAAGAACAGTAAGCTGATTGTGAACGAATCTTGAACAACAGAGTGACCACTCTTCTTATACTTACTTAGCTGATTTAAGCAAAATCAGTTTTATCAAGAGTATACTTGCAGCGGATAATTTGAAAGTGTTTTTCACAAGTAGACTAAGTCTTTTAAAGATTTTATCCCCAGTTTAAAAACTCCTTCAAAATCTTTAAAGCAATTCAAAGTGTTTACTTATGCAGTTTTAAAATATGCAAGAAAACTTAAATGCAAGAATAACACAAAGAATGTTATATGGATAAAAATCCTTTAGTCCACTCTTCCAGATCACTTAGATTCTGGGTTATTCTATAAACACAAAGTTTACAATATTTCTCCACTTACACCTAAACAACAAATGAAAAGGCTGTAAGCTCGCAATAGGAAATCACAAAGAAACTCCTATCCTCTGAAGTTAGATCACTCACTAAGATGGATCTACACTTCGCACAACACTCACGTTTACAAAATCACTCAGAAGATGTAATTTATCGTTTGTCTTCAACTCTGCTTTTGTCAACAAATTACTAAGCTGATGAGTGAGCTGTTCTTGAGACTTAAAGAGTTTTGCTTTGAAAATTCTCTCAGAGATTGTGTTGTTATTGTTCTCTTCGTCTCTTTCAGCTATTTATACTTGAGGTTTGAAAAATGTCCGTTGAAGAGAGACAAGATTCAAAATCCTCGAGTACTGGTCCTTAATTTCCGCGAACGGCACTTTGCAGTCTGTCCGTACTGTCAACAGTACTTTTCTACAGACAGCATTAAATGCACCCAGCTGATACGAAGCGTTTCTTCAATCATTTGTCTTTAATAACCTTGTACTTCAGCATTTATTACCGTTGGGAAGACTTTATGATCCTTTCCACTTGGCTGACGAAAGTGCAAGTCTGATGACGAACTAAGCTGATCTCAAACTTGAACAGATCTGATTTGAGTCGGCTGATCTTCATCAGTCTGATATCTTTCCTTCAGCAGATCAGAAGTCTTGGACCTTGAGTTTTGACTCTTCTGATGTCTTCATTACTTAGTCAAAATTTCTTCAAGGGGACATCAGCTAAGTTAATTCATACTGAGCAGATTTGAAGTTTTGGAATGCATCAAAACCTCCCTTTACTAAATGTCTTCAGTGTTCTTCATCTTCATCCTTATCCAACAATTTCCCCCTTTTTGATGATGACAAAACTTCAGCTAAGTATCTGTTAATACTTATACTAAAGAATGTAATTCTCAAAATTTTCTGAGATAGAAAAGATATGTTGGAGTAAACTTGACTTCTTATTGATAGTGAAAATATTATAAGTACAAGTTTATCAGATGAGATGTCTGAAGAATAGATAAAGTAAACTGATTACAAAAGATTTATAAATTCTAACTATCAGCTTCTTCATCAGATCCTTCTAACACTTCTTCATACTCATAAGATGATTCTTCATCATCTTCTTCTTCTTCATCTTCATCAGCTTCATCTTCCAAAAGTATGTTTGCTCTGGCAGCATCCATCTTTTCTTTGAGTTGCTGCTCCTTCAGTAGCTCCATTGCCTTTCTGGCTGATTCTGTGTTTTTGTACTTGGTCATCGGCTTTGTTTGATCTTCAGCAGAGTCCTTGGTTTCAGCCATTTCCTCATCAGATTTGGCTTTGTCCTTAGTCTCTTCTTCAGACTTCTTTTCACCTTGTACCTTTCCAATTTCTTCAGCAGTCTTGGTCTTGTCAGTAGTTTCTTCAGTCTTCTCAACTTCAGCAGCAGTAGTAGTCTCCTTAGTTGATTCTTCCCCTTTATCTTCCCCCTTTTTGTCATCATCAGACTTGATGACTTTATCAGGATCAACAGCTGGGTTGAGTGCAACAGTAGGAATCTTCATTGCAGCACATAAAGTCTTCAGGTTTTGATTGACTACGTCATGACTTGCTGTTAAATGATGAAGAATGGTATTGATGAAGTCATTCTTATCATTCACACAATCAACATTGAGTTGCAGAGTTGCAAGTTCATCATTGATGATACTTCCAGCCTTTCCCATTTCTTGCAACAGACTCATGTTGAGATCTTTTTCTTCCTCTCTGATGCGTACGAGATTCTTGGTAAGATCAGCCATGTTGAAATTTGTTCTTTCTAAGGCTTCACGAATGTGACTTACATCAACCTTCACATCTTCCACATTTCGGCTTACTTCAACAAAGCTTTGTACCAACTGTTTTGAATTATCTGGAGGCAATGGGAAACTATCAATTTCAGTTTTGATGGCTTTTGCAGTTGATTGTTGCATAGATTCCAGCTGAAGTCTGTTGGACTCTACCAACTCTGCTTTCAGTTCTTCCTTCAGCTCCTCTTTCATCTTTTTCAGCTGCTGGCTATGCTTCTCTTCCAGTTCCTTAACAGAATTCTCCATCAGCATCTGGAAAGCTTCCATCAGTGATGAGTGTTGATCACCTGATGAAGCAGAAGTAGCAGCTTCCTTTTCTTCAGTCTTCTGGTGGACAGGGACATCAGTCATTTCAGTCTCCTGATTAGCTTCAGAAACTTTAGCATTCCACTCAATAACTAAGGGTTTATCAGCAGTCTTGTGCTCATCAGTGACGTCATCATAAAACAGGTTTGTGATCGTGCCATCATCATTGAAACAAGTTGTTTGACGAATCTGTCGCACAATTATCCAGGGATTCACAAAGGCATTATTACCCTTGGGCACTTCACAATATTCCTAACTTCTTTGCCAAAAATAATTTGCTGAATGCTTGGCAGCTGAGGCATTTCACTTGAACATCCCTGCTGATATCTTGACCTTTCTGCCCATCTCTCAAGGCGGTCATAACAGCAATGTTGATGGCCCTCTCTTCAGCATTATCAGATTTTCTTCTCTTTGCTGGCAAAGTGTTCTTGATTTTCTTGACCTCCTCTAATGCAAAGTCTTTTGCATATTGATGCATAGCATCTCTGACAAAATGAGGATCCAAGGCTTTCTGAATGGAGTCTGTCCTTAACCAATTTAGAACCCGCTGTTCTTCATCAGCTAACTCCTTCAGACTTTGAAGTTCTGCAATTGATCTGTTCATCATGTTATCTCTCCATCTGATGTATCTGGGCTTTTCCTGGGTGAACAGTGTCTTTAGCATAAGCTTCTGATCAAAGTATGCCAAGGTCTTTTCAAACCTTTTGAAGAGCTCCTTATCAACATAGACAATGTCAAATGCTCTTCTGACTTCAAATTTTTCTTTGGGCTTAACTTGTCCAGTAGGCATTTTGGGCTTTTTGGATTTCTCTCCATCAGCTCCATCAATCTTGATACCTCCAGCCTGGACTGGTCCGTATGCATCAGTTTTACTGATTTCAAGGACCATAGCAAGTTCTGCCTTCTCCGCAGCTTCTCTTTCAGATTCAGTCATTTTTCTTCTCTCTTCATCCTTGGCTGGTTGGATCTTGTTGAGCTCCTTTGCCTTCTGTTCTTCCTGCTCGTCTCTCTTTCTCTGTTCAGCCTCCTCCCTTTTTCTCTTCTCAGCCTTGGAAACCTTCTTCCTTTTAATCACTATCTTTTTCTTCCCTTTGTTAGCTAAGACAGGAGCTGGACCAGCAGATGAGATAGGTGCAACAGCAATAGGATGGATGATCATAACATCTGGATCATCCTGAGGTTTTGCAGCCTCAACTGTTGGTGTAGCTTGAGTCATCTGTTGCGCATCAGTTTGGTCAGCAGCAGAAGCCTCAACAGCTCCAACAGGTCTTTCAGTCGGTTGAGGACTTTGCCTTACTAAGTTTTCCAGTTTAGTAGGCTCCTCAACAAAAGTCATCTGCTTCCTTACTGTTTTCTTTGTTATTCCTTGAATAGGTCTTGAAGCAGCAGTGTCTTTCAGCTGACTCCTGGTCCTATGAGAAACAGTCTCATCAGGAACTTGAGCAGTTGGTGTTCTTGAAGATGATGCAGGGGACACATTCCTGTCATCAGCAGTGGTTAGATCAACAGCCTTGGTAGCTTCAACATCAACCACTTTCTTCATTTTCTTAGGAGTCTTCTCCTTAGGCTTTTCAGTAGCCTTCTTCTTCTGGGTCTCAACAGCTAACTCAGCTGTTTTGACCAATCTTCTTGGCCTTTTGGCAGGAACATCCTTTTGTTCCTCGTTTTCATCCTCATCAGGCTCATCGGCCTTTCTCTTTAGAACAGGCAAGTACTTAGACATTGCCTTTGACTTGTGGATCTCCTTTCTATTTGTCATATCACAGCCCAGTTTGAACAGTAGATAACTGAGCGTGATTCTGTGGTTGGTCTGAGGAGTCTTTCCTTTCTTTGCTTCGAGAAAACCAGCCAAGATATACCAAACTATAACGGACCAGTTGACTTCCAATCCATAATAGATGGCAGCCATGATGCTGAACCTCTTCATGGTAACAGCATCCAGAGAAAAAGTACAATTTTCGATCAGTTTAGAGACCATATCAGCCATACGCTGATACTCATCTTTCAACTGTTTCTTCTTTATGTTGCCTGACAACATCTCCCCTTCTTTGGCGCAGATCGCCCAGAACTGTTGGTGCTTGTCCTCCGTCAGCACAGTGACGTCATGTCGTCCACTGTTAGGAAGCCCAAAAGTTTCATGAAGAATAGCGGGGGTAATTACAATGGTTTTACCTCCAACTGTGGCCTTAACCTCCAGTTTGCTGTGATCAACAGTAGCAGTCTCGTAATACTCCATGACTTGGTCTGTCCAGATCACGCCTTCATTGTATTCCATGAAATTAACCAACGAAGCCGTTTTGAATTTTTCCAGCAGTTCCTTCATTAAATCAGTCCCAGATTGGTAATACGAGTCGTAGACAAGAAACATACCTTCAACGGCCATTGAATCTGTTGAAAGCGAAAGAGACAAGAAGAATTTCGCAGAAAAATTGCAAGTAATTTCTCTTAAGTGCTCTTTGAAAGTTTTGGGTGCGTAAAGAACTACACGGCTGATCAGATTGGGATTTATAGAGTTAGGGTATTTCGGTTTCCATGATACCAGCTAACCGTTAGATCCGTTTCTTGTCAGTGCTGATCGTGCGGCCTCAGTTACGACCTTTCAAATTCAAATTGCATTTAATGAGGAGCGGGAATTTGTACTGCCCTTATGTCACTTGTAAAAGCGTGTTTTGAAATAAAGCGTTTTAAACAATAAACTTTTACATAAGCGATCAGATGAGTAAAATAGATACTTATCTGATGGACTATTGTCCTGATGACAAAGTTGTTATCAGTGAAAGCCAATAACAGATAACCTTCCTCGGCTGTTTGTCAATCCAGCTAGATAATAAATCTTCAATCTTCAAGACTTTAATCTTCTGTTGAAAACATAACTTCAACTAACTGTCATCAACAAATTTCATCTTTTAATCAGAAGTACCGCTAGTCTTACACGTTCCCCCTGACTTTAAGAATTCATAAGTTAGCTAGTCTGTTGAAAGTTAATCCTTGAAGATAACTGTGATGATTAAGCTGTTGAACTTCCGTCTTCTGTTGAGTTCCCCCTCAGCTTATGCATCCAATTTTAATAAGCCTAGTTCAGCTCTTAGAGTTGAAAACCTTGTCTCACTTAGAGGTTTTGTGAAGATGTCAGCAATCTGATTTTCAGTAAACACATATTCTATCATGACATTTCCTTTCTCCACATGATCTCTAATAAAATGATGCTTGATCTCAATATGTTTAGTCCTTGAATGACTTGTAGTATTCTGAGTAAGGCTGATTGCACTTGTATTGTCACATTAGATTGGAATTCCACTGATTTTGATATTGTAGTCTTCTAGTTGATGCTTCAACCATAAGATTTGTGCACAGCAAGCTCCAGCAGCTATGTATTCAGCTTCAGCAGTTGATATGGATACTGAAGTCTGTTTCTTACTCATCCATGAGATCAAACGACTACCTAAGAATTGACAGGCACCTGTTGTGCTTTTTCTATCAATCTTGCAGCCAGCAATGTCAGAATCTGAATATCCAATTAGTTCAAATCCAGATTCTCTAGGATACCACAATCCCAATTCTTGAGTGCCCTTAATATATTTCAGAATTCTCTTGGCAGCTAAGAGATGAGATTCCTTAGAATTTGATTGAAATCTCGCACAAACCCCAACAGAGTACATGATATCAGGTCTGCTAGCTGTTAGATGCAATAGTGACCCAATAATGCCTCTATATTTGGTTATATACACTGATTTGCCATCTTCATCTTTATCCAAACGAAGATTAGTAGACATAGGAACAGTAGCAGTAGAGCTAGTTTCCATACCAAATTTCTTGAACAGATCTCTTGTGTATTTTGCTTGGTTGATGAATATTCCATCAGGCAACTGTCTAACTTGCAAACCAAGAAAATAATTGAGTTCACCCATCATGCTCATTTCAAACTTATTCTGCATCAGCTTGGAGAACTTGTCACACATCTGTTGGTTAGTTGAACCAAAAATAATATCGTCTACATATATTTGCACAAGTAATATATGATTCTTCCATTCAATTGTGAACAAGGTTTTGTCTACCTTACCTTTACGAAATACTTTAATTAAAAGAAAATCAGATAAAGTATCATACCATGCTCTTGGAGCTTGTTTAAGTTCATAGAGGGCTTTCTTTAGACGATACACCTTGTCTTCTTCTTGATAAGCTTCAAAACCAGGTGGTTGTTCAACATAAACTTCTTCTTGCAGTTCTCCATTGAGAAAAGCTGATTTCACATCCATCTGATAGACTGTGAAATTCTTGTGAGCAGCATAGGCAAGAAAGAGTCTGATTGCCTCTAATCTTGCTACTGGTGCAAAAGTTTCATCAAAGTCAATGCCTTCTTCTTGGCAGTAACCCTTGGCCACTAATCTTGCTTTGTTTCTGGTGACTTCACCATCTTCATTCATTTTATTCCTGAATACCCACTTAGTACCAATGACTCTTTGATGACTTGGTCTAGGAACTAAGTACCAGACTTTATTCCTTTCAAATTGATTTAACTCTTCTTGCATAGCTTCTATCCAATTTGAATCACTAAGAGCTTCTTCAATCTGTTTGGGCTCAATTTGAGATAGGAAGCTGACAAACATTGCTTCATTTGCAGCAGCTCTCCTTGTCTTTACTTTATCCAAAGGATCACCAATCAGCAATTCTGGTGGATGATTCTTGAGCCATCTAAGATCAGGTTGCAAATCATAATGTTGTCCTTTGTTTTGATCTTGCAACACTACTGTTGGAGATTCAGTAGTAGTCTGTTGAACATTTGTCGTCTGTTGAACAGTCTCTGGTCTATCAGCTGTTTGCAACTCGTCTGTTAGACAATCAGCACTGTGATTTTGAACAACACTTGAGTTATCAGTGATAGAAATAGTGTCCTGCAAGCCAGCTGTATGGCTAGCATTAATTGTAATTAATGAGGAACTATTCAATTTAGATTAATAAATGCATTTTTATTAAATGGTCAACTTTATCTTATGTAATATTTATCTACGCATAAGGATAGAAGTCCTTAGATCACAGGGCTATGGGACAACCCGTGGACTGATCTCCAAGGCCGTGATCTAGAACATATTCAAGAGTCGTAGAATCCAATCGAGATAGGACATCGTTGGATTCGGTTAGACTCTCACTATTGTGTATACTCCGATGAACTGGAGAACGCTGGGGTCCACGAGCGTGACTGGGATAGTCGATACACATAAGTGGGTGGCTTGCTGGGATGGCAAGCGCACTGAATACCCCAATTAGGAAATAACTCACCATGGAAGCGGTAGTCGCATATCGGGGTTGAAGTTATTCCAATTTGCAATAGTATACGAGGAACGATCCCTAACAACTTGAGATGATAGGGTTTATCTGGTGCGAGAACGTCTATACTTTGATATGAGTTCCGACTGACTGGGGATCGCCAGAAAGTCTCTGTGGACTCATGTTGGGTATAGAGGAACTCGTATGCAGATTCATATCATCAACAAAGGATCCATTGACCCGACTTGATAGGTTGGGAAATTCTCCTATGGATTTCTGTGAGAAATTAATTCTGGTAAAATCCTTGGCCAAGGTATCTGTTGGTCCCAAGTGGTCAGATGAGGTCTAGAGGGGGGGGTGAATAGACCTCTGAAAATTTTTGAACTTAAAAACTTTTCAGTGTTCTGTCAGCAGACTAAGCTGATGAAGAACAGATGACTGTGCTGATCGTGAACAAATCTTGAACAGCAGAGTGACCACTCTTCTGACAGTTACTTAGCTGATTAACAGCAAAACAGTTTTCAAAGAGTATACTTGCAGCGGATTGTTTTAAAGTGTTTTTCACAAGTAGACTAAGTTCTTAAAAGATTTTATCCCCAGTTTTTAACAAACTCCTTTTTAAAATCTTTTAGGTAATTCAAGGTGTTTAAATATGCAAACTTTAAATATGCAGGGAAACTTTAGATGCAAGATAACACAAAGAATTTTTATAGTGGTTATATGGATAAAAATCCTTTAGTCCACTCTTCCAGATCACACAGATTCTGGGTTATACTATAATCACTTAGATTACAATATTTCTCCACTTACACCTAAACAACTAATGAGAAGGCTGTAAGCTCACAATAGGAATTCACAAAGAAAACCTATCCTCTGAAGTAGAATCACTCACAAAGACGGATTCTCACTTCGCACAACACTCATCTATTACAAAATCACTCAGATAATGTTTTTCTGTTTTCTTCAACTTGGTTTCTGTCAACAGATGACTTCCACCAGACGAGTGAGCTGTTCGAGCTTTTGAGACTTAGAAAATTTCTGCTTCAAAATCGAAATCTCTGATTGTTGTTGTGTGTCTCTCTTTTCGAACTTTGCTCTATTTATACTCGGATTTGAATTTATGACCGTTGAAGCAAATCAAGTCTTCAAATCCATCCTTCAGCTCTTTTGAAACGGCTCCCTGCAGCAATCCGTACTGTGTACAGTACTTTTCTGTCCATCACATTTAATGCTGCATTAAATGCACTCTGCTGATACGAGGATATCTTCAATCATTTGCCATTACTACCCTTCTCTTCCAGCATTTATTACACTAAGTGCATTTATTACCGTTGGACTAATCTCTTGATCTCTTCTACTCTGCTGATCAAAACGACTCTGCTGATAGGTACTCTGCTGATCAAATACTGAACTAATCTGATTTGACTCGGCTGATGACCTACCCTTCTGTTCGCTGTTCCAGCATGAGATCACTAGTCTTCTGAGCTTTGAACTTTGAACTCTTCTGATGTCTTCTTTTACTTGTTCAAAATTTCTTCTAAGGGAACTAAGCTTTCCATACTTAGCTGATTATGATGTTTTGGAAATCATCAAAACCTTCCCTTAATTTCTGACTTCTTTTATCTTCATCTTCATCCAACAATTTCCCCCTTTTTGATGATGACAAAACTTCAGCTAAGTACCTGTACCTAAACTAAAGTTTTGATCCTCAAAAATTTCTGAGATAGAAATAGTCTGTTGGATTAAAACTTGCAATTTTATAGATAATGAATTGATTACATATTACAAGTTTGTTCAGATGAAATGTAAAGAAAAATTACAAGGAGATTCATAGGTAAATAAACATGACTAATCTCCTAGCTTGTCTTCTTTATCTTCTTCAGCAGGTTTGGAAGTTCCAGCTTCCAATTTCTGCTTCAACAGCTCTAACTTCTTCTTTTTAGTCTCAGGATCAAGCTGTTCTTCAGCTGAGTCCATAGCAGCAGCTATCTCCTTATCAGATTTAGCCTTTGCTTCAGCTTCAGTTTCTTCAGCTATCTCCTTATCATCTTCTTCTTTTTCTGTGATCTTCTCATCTGTTGATCTGCTTGTGCCTTCATTTGCTGCATCATTCCTATTATTATCACCAGCAGACTCTTCTAATACTTCTGTTTCTTCAGAATCATCTTTTTCAGAAGTTCCAACTCTTTTCTGTCCAAATATCCTCTCTTCCCCCTTTTTGTCATCATCAGCAGGGATGATTTGATAATCTGGTAAGATTGGAGTAATCAGAAGTGAATCACAGAGAAGCTTGATGTTCTCTTCCATTGCAGTTATTTGAGCTTGTTGTTTGAGTTGATTGGCCTTAACAGTCTTGACTTCCTTGAGCAAGTCTTCTCCTTGATCACCCAATTGAATTTGAGTTCCCACAATCCAATTTGATGAAGCAGTGAAGTCTTTCATCATATTTCCCATGACTTCATCTTCTGCTCGGAGGGCCGTTTCAACTGTTTGTTCAATCTGTCTCCAACCTTCAGTAGTGCTCTGAGTCCGTCTTCTAAGTATATCCATATCTTGACAGATGGATTTAACATTCTGAGAAGTGTCTTCTATCAGATCGGTTGGGACAACAGCAGCTTTCTGATTTGGTTGTTTGACAGCAGCTAACACTTCTGCAGCTAATTCTTCCTTCATATCCTTCAAA
>CM064884.1:71067728-71179232 GCA_003313485.2 Penstemon barbatus | reverse complement strand
AAATGGAATTTGCTGTAGTTTAGGTATCTTCCATCAATAATCTTATCCATCTCTGAGATTAGTGAGTAGGAATCTGCAAAAATAGTATACTTTCGAAGCAGGAGAGTTTGAGAGTTAGAGAGTTTGAGAGTATTTGAGTGCGTAAGACGACTGTTCTGTTTTAGATCGGACTTTATACGTTTCTATCATTTGGGTTATCGTGATTAATCTGAAACGTTGATCTAATCTGACAGTTTATTAATCGTGTGGATGGGAGTTGCGGATTTCAATTTTAGTATTTTAATGTCAGATGGGCGGGAAACTCTATTGACACTAATCTGTTACTTATAAAAGCGCGTTTCTTAAAATACGATTTATGATCATGCTTATATAAGATATCAGATGAGTAGAGTTTAACTTATCTGACAGACGAGTGATCTGTTATCTGATATTACTAGAGAATGCCAATAGCTAGTAATCTTCCTCTGCTGTTTGTCAATCCAGCAAGATAAAATAATCTTCAGTCTTCAAGAATTAAGAACAGATCATCAGATAATATAACTTCCACTAACTGACATTAACAGATTTCATCTTTAGAACAGAAGTACCGCTAGTCTTACACGTTCCCCCTGTCTTTAAGAATCCATAAGCTAACTAGTCTGTTGAAAGTTAATTCTTGAATAAAATAACGGATAACTAAGCTATTGAACTTCAGTCTTCTGATGAGTTCCCCCTCAGCTTATGCATCCAAATTAAGTAGTCCTAACTCAGCTCTTAGAGTTGAGAACCTTGCTTCACTTAGAGGTTTAGTGAAGATATCAGCAATCTGATTGTCAGTATGAACATACTCTATTATAACATTGCCTTTTTCCACATGATCTCTAATGAAGTGATGTTTGATCTCTATATGTTTAGTCCTTGAATGACTTGTAGTATTCTGAGTAAGTGATATTGCACTTGTATTGTCACAGTAGATTGGAATTCCACTGATTTTGATATTGTAGTCTTCTAGTTGATGCTTCAACCAAAGTATCTGTGCACAACAAGCTCCAGCAGCTATATATTCAGCTTCAGCAGTAGATATAGAAACTGAGGTTTGTTTCTTACTCATCCATGAGATCAGACGACTACCTAAGAACTGACAAGCACCTGTTGTGCTTTTTCTGTCAATCTTGCAGCCAGCAAGGTCTGAATCTGAATAACCGATAAGCTCAAATCCAGATTCTCTAGGATACCACAATCCCAATTCTTGAGTGCCTTTAACATATTTCAGTATCCTTTTGGCAGCTAAGAGATGAGATTCCTTGGGGTTTGATTGAAATCTTGCACAGACTCCAACTGAGTACATTATGTCAGGTCTGCTTGCTGTTAGATATAACAGTGACCCTATAATGCCTCTATATTTTGGTTATGTCCACTGATTTGCCATCTTCATCTTTATCCAAACGAAGACTTGTAGACATAGGAATAGTAGCAGTAGAGCTAGTTTCCATACCAAACTTCTTGAACAGATCTCTTGTGTATTTTGCTTGATTTATAAAGATTCCATCAGGCAGCTGTTTGACTTGTAAACCAAGAAAATAATTAAGTTCACCCATCATGCTCATTTCAAACTTATTCTGCATCAGCTTGGAGAACTTATCACACATCTGTTGGTTAGTTGAACCAAAAATAATATCGTCCACATATATTTGCACAATCAATATATGATTCTCCCATTCAATTGTGAACAAGGTTTTATCTACCTTACCTTTATGAAATCCTTTAATTAAAAGAAAATCAGATAGGGTATCATACCATGCTCTTGGAGCCTGTTTCAGTCCATAGAGGGCTTTCTTCAGACGATATACTTTGTCCTCTTCTTGATAGACTTCAAATCCAGGAGGTTGTTCAACATATACCTCTTCTTGCAGTTCTCCATTGAGAAAAGCAGACTTCACATCCATCTGATAGACAGTGAAGTTCTTGTAAGCAGCATAGGCAAGAAACAGTCTGATTGCTTCAAGTCTTGCTACTGGTGCAAAAGTTTCATCAAAGTCAATTCCTTCTTCTTGACAATAACCCTTGGCCACTAGTCTTGCTTTGTTTCTGGTAACAATACCATCTTTATTCATCTTATTTCTGAAAACCCACTTAGTGCCAATTACCCTTTGATGACTTGGTCTTGGAACTAAGTACCAGACTTCATTCCTTTCAAATTGATTCAACTCTTCTTGCATGGCTTCTATCCAGAAGGAATCATTTAGAGCTTCTTCAATTTGCTTAGGCTCTATTTGAGATAGAAAAGTGACAAACATAGCATCTTGTGCAGCAGCTCTTCTTGTTTTCACTCTATCTAATGGATCACCAATCACCAACTCTGGTGGATGGTTTCTGAGCCATCTGAGATCAGGTTGCAGGTCTGAATGTTGTCCTCTGTTTTGATCTTGCAACACTACTGTTGGAGTTGCAGTAGTAGTCTGTTGAACATTTGCAGTCTGTTGAACAGTCTCTGGTCTGTCAGCTGTTTGCAACTCGTCTGTTAGACAATCAGCACTGTGATTTTGAACAGCACTTGAGTTATCAGCTGAATTAAGATTAGGTAGTATGATGGGAACATATTCTTCTTTTCTTCCAATGTCTAACTTCTGTAAATCAGTAGGCAGATCTTGGTTATTACTTTGATTCTTTTCAGAAGATTGACTCGGCTTATCAAATACTACATGGATAGATTCTTCTATTAGTAATGTTCGTTTATTAAAAACTCTATAGGCTTTACTAACAGATGAGTATCCTACAAAAACAGCTTCATCAGCCTTTTCTGCAAATGCAGTAAGGTGATTTTTCCCATTATTCAATACAAAACATTTACAACCAAAAATCTTAAAGTAATGAATGTTTGGTTTCCTGTTGTTCCAAACTTCATATGGAGTCTTGTTCTGATTTTTGTTGATCATACATCTGTTCTGGGTAAAGCATGCTGTATTTGTTGCTTCTGCCCAAAATCTTTGAGGCAGTTTAGCTTCAGCTATCATGGTTCTGACAGCTTCCTTTAGTGTTCTGTTTCTCCTTTCAGCAACACCATTCTGTTGAGGGGTTCTGGCAGCAGAGTACTCATGATGTATTCCTTTGATATTACAATACTCTTCAACAGTAGAGTTTGTAAACTCTGTCCCTCTATCTGATCTGATCTTCAATATTTTGATACTCTTCTCATTTTGGATCAGTTCCATCAGATTTGTGAGATGTTCCTTGGTTTCACTTTTCTTCTTCATGAAAATCACCCAAGTATATCTTGAATAGTCATCCACAACAGCTAGGCAGTATTTCTTTCCACCATTGCTGACTGGATCAATGGGTCCAAATAAGTTCATATGTAGCAGCTCCAAGATCCTTTCAGAAGATTGGTGCTTCTTGCTTTTGAACGATGACTTGATTTGTTTACCCTTCTGACAGGCGTCACAGAGCTTGTCTTTGCTCATGACTGTTTTTGGAATCCCTTCTACCAAATCATTCTTGATTAATCTGTTGATGGTCTTGAAGTTTAAATGATTCATCCTTTTGTGCCACAGCCAACTAACTTCACTTGGTGCAGATGCAACCAAACAAACACTTGAATTCTTGTCAGCAGAATCCCAGTCGACTATGTAGACATTTCCTTGTCGTCTTCCAGATAAAATTACCTTCTTTGTACCAATCTGTTCAACAAAGCACTTATCTGTTGAGAAGATGACTGAATATCCCTTGTCACAAAATTGACTTATGCTCAGCAGATTATATTTGAGGCCCTTGACATATGAGACGTCAGATATCTCTATGTTCCCTCTGATTAATCTTCCTTTAGCTTTAATCTTGCCTTCTTTGCTGTCCCCAAAAGTAACCTTTGGACCATCCACAGCAATTGCATCAGTCAGCTCATGTATGTTTCCACACATGTGTCTTGAACATCCACTGTCCAAGTACCATATCTTCTCTACTTTACTCCTACTCCTAATCCTAACCTACAAAACAAATATAAAATTGTTTTAGGTACCCTTATTGAGAGGGTCCTGAAGGATTAGTTCCACCTTTGACAACCCAAGATGTTGAAGTCTTAGGCTTCTTAGGTTTCTGAGTTTTCACAGGAGCATGAACAGTTTTATTTTCATCATAATTATCAGATAAGTCATGTTGATGATCAGTATGATAAGAATAATGTTCATAAGCAGGGTAAGGTGCATGATAAGCAGGATATGCATGCATTGGATGAGCAGGATAAGGTGCATAGTAACTAGGAAATTGAGGTGCATGATACATAGGATGATATGCAGCAGGTTGCACATAATATGACTCATTTCCATACCAAGCATTTTGATTTTTCTTGTTCTTATGCTTCTTTGGTTTACTTACAGCTTGCTCTTTAACAGACGACTTAGTTTTCTCACTAGTCTGATTAGTTTTAACCTTATCAGAAGACTTCCTAGGACTCTTCTGTTTGGGTTTACTAGTCTGTTTTTCTACACTAGGCTCTTTGCTCTTTTTAGCCTTAGGAGATTTCTTCTCCTTTACCACTTTCTCAGATGAGGTAGGTTTAGAGGTTTGAACATACAGAATGACCTTACTATTGTCAGCAGAAATGAATTTTTCAGTATGATTCAATTCTAATTTATCCTTTTCTAAAGGTGTCTCCTATTTACTAGATGTAGGCATGGATGCAACAGTTGACTTATCATGAGACTCGATGATTTTCTCAAGTTCCATGATTTTTCCTTTATAGACCTCACATTCAGCTTTCAGAGATTCATGCTCTTGCTCAAGCTGTTTATACTCGACTGATTCTCTTGGCTTTTCAGCTTTAAGTTTCAGTGAGTTATTTTGCTCTTTTAGCAAGCTCATCTCTTCCTTAAGCTTGACAAATTCTCCAGCAATAGTAGTATTATTTAACATCATTTGCTCTAGAGAATCAAATAGTTCATTATTTTGAGGAGTTACCTCATCCTCAGAGTCATCAGAGTCCTTTGCCATCAGGCACAGGAGAGCAGGTTTTTCTTCATCAGAAGATTCTTCGTCAGATGAGTCTGAATCTGAATCAGATGAGTAGACAGCAGTCAGCTTTTCTGCTTCAGCCATCATTGCTTTTCCTCTCTGATGCTTTCTTTCTTTTCTCACTTTCTTCTCCTCTTCAGTGTATTTCTCTGCTTTTGGATAAGGACAGTCTCTGATGAAGTGTCCCAATTTCCTGCAGTTATAACACATTAGTTTTGCTTTATAATCATCTTTCTCTTGAGAAGAAGAGTTAGGTTTAGAAGTAGAAGTAGCATGATTGTATTTGTTTTTCATTTTTCTCTTATAGAACTTCTTGAAGTTGTTCATCAATAGTGCTACATCTCCAGCGGTGTACTCCTTTTTGTTGAGTAGTGATGCTTCATCAGATGAATCCACATCTTGACTTCTATGTGCTGGTCTCCTGGTGTTTTCAGCAGCAACAAGTGCAGCTGTGGGTCCTGAAGTTGAGGTTTCTTCAATACCCATCCTAGACAGTTTATACTCATAAGCCTTGAGTACAGAAAACAGCTCTGTAAGAGAGATCTTCCCCAGATCCCTTGATTCTTCCATTGCTGTCACCTTCATGTTGAACTTAGGAGGTAAGGCCTTCAGTACTCTGATGGTTATCTCCTTGTCTGTGAAGGTTTTTCCAAGCTTCAATACTTCATTTAATATTCTTGTAAACCTTGTATCCATCTGATCAATGGTTTCAGAGGATTTCATCTTGAAGTTATCCAGCTTTTCTGGAGCAACACTCAGCTGATGCTCTTTTATGGCGTCGTTCCCTTCGCTCATATCTCTGACCTTGTCCCACATCTCTTTTGCAGATTTGCAATGTTTGATCTTGTCAAACCGATCATTGTCCAGGGCTTTAGTCATGATAAATCTTCCAATCTTGTCCAGGTTGAACAGCTTGATTTCTTCAGCTGTCATTTCATTCAGATCTTTCTCCACCACGGTATCAACTTCATTGATCTTTATCGTCTTGGTGAATTTGAATGGACCTTTTGTAATGCAAGTGAACATGTTGTCATTGTAGGCAGCGAGGAAAATCTCCATCCTGATTTTCCAGTCTTCGAAGGACATACCAGCAATGTGGGGAACATGGTTTATGCATTCCATTTTCAAAAAGTTTTGATTTTTCAAAAAGATGCTCTTTTGAAAAAGTTTTCAAAAACCTTTGAAAAACACTTGGATCAAGCTCGTTGATCAGGCAGTTGATTCAAATGAACCACCTGCTCTGATACCACTTGTTGGTCCCAAGTGGTCAGATGAGGTCTAGAGGGGGGGGTGAATAGACCTCTGAAAATTTTTGAACTTAAAAACTTTTCAGTGTTCTGTCAGCAGACTAAGCTGATGAAGAACAGATGACTGTGCTGATCGTGAACAAATCTTGAACAGCAGAGTGACCACTCTTCTGACAGTTACTTAGCTGATTAACAGCAAAACAGTTTTCAAAGAGTATACTTGCAGCGGATTGTTTTAAAGTGTTTTTCACAAGTAGACTAAGTTCTTAAAAGATTTTATCCCCAGTTTTTAACAAACTCCTTTTTAAAATCTTTTAGGTAATTCAAGGTGTTTAAATATGCAAACTTTAAATATGCAGGGAAACTTTAGATGCAAGATAACACAAAGAATTTTTATAGTGGTTATATGGATAAAAATCCTTTAGTCCACTCTTCCAGATCACACAGATTCTGGGTTATACTATAATCACTTAGATTACAATATTTCTCCACTTACACCTAAACAACTAATGAGAAGGTTGTAAGCTCACAATAGGAATTCACAAAGAAAACCTATCCTCTGAAGTAGAATCACTCACAAAGACGGATTCTCACTTCGCACAACACTCAGCTATTACAAAATCACTCAGATAATGTTTTTCTGTTTTCTTCAACTTGGTTTCTGTCAACAGATGACTTCCACCAGACGAGTGAGCTGTTCGAGCTTTTGAGACTTAGAAAATTTCTGCTTCAAAATCGAAATCTCTGATTGTTGTTGTGTGTCTCTCTTTTCGAACTTTGCTCTATTTATACTCGGATTTGAATTTATGACCGTTGAAGCAAATCAAGTCTTCAAATCCATCCTTCAGCTCTTTTGAAACGGCTCCCTGCAGCAATCCGTACTGTGTACAGTACTTTTCTGTCCATCACATTTAATGCTGCATTAAATGCACTCTGCTGATACGAGGATATCTTCAATCATTTGCCATTACTACCCTTCTCTTCCAGCATTTATTACACTAAGTGCATTTATTACCGTTGGACTAATCTCTTGATCTCTTCTACTCTGCTGATCAAAACGACTCTGCTGATAGGTACTCTGCTGATCAAATACTGAACTAATCTGATTTGACTCGGCTGATGACCTACCCTTCTGTTCGCTGTTCCAGCATGAGATCACTAGTCTTCTGAGCTTTGAACTTTGAACTCTTCTGATGTCTTCTTTTACTTGTTCAAAATTTCTTCTAAGGGAACTAAGCTTTCCATACTTAGCTGATTATGATGTTTTGGAAATCATCAAAACCTTCCCTTAATTTCTGACTTCTTTTATCTTCATCTTCATCCAACAGTATCTGACGACTTTATGTAAGTAGCTCATAAAGATTAAGTCAAAGGGAATTTATTTCGAGACCAGAGTACATAAGGTCAAGACAAAAGAAAAGGGAATCCGATAAAAGACCATACCCTTAAGTCTCGACTGGGAGATTGATCGATGGAGAGATTTTGTCGTATATGGAAATTGTAAATGATAAAAGGTTCACTGAATTAATTCACCAGTGATTGGGCTCCATGGGCTTGTGACTGGACATCGACCGTGGAGTGTGGGAGAATTCCTAAATTAGCAGGGGTGCTAATTTTGGAATGATTAATCGACAGAGTGTTCGATTAATTTAGAGTAATTAAATGCTCGAGTAATTAAATAATATTTAATTACAACCCGCGGCCAATTATGTGGTGAACCTATGGGGGCATACACAATACACATGAAGCGAAAGCGAGGAAACAAGAACGAACCGGTCGACTGGGTCGACTGGGTCGACCCATATGGAACGAAAATGGATCCAATTGGAATTGGATCAAGATTATAAATTAAATTGGAATTTAATTTATGAGTAAATTAATTAATTAGGATTTAATTAATTAATGGAATAATTAATTAATTAGACTTGGAGTTTAATTAATTAATTGGGAGATGATTTAATTAATTGGGCTATTTAATTGGGATATTAAATAAAGCCCTGAAAGATTAATTAATATGGGCCATGAATTAATTAGAAGACTTAGTCTTCTAATTAAGAGGGTCATGGCCCATGTAGGAGAATTAGTATCCTAATCCTAGAAGGATTAGGTTTTATGAGATACCTATAAATAAGAGACTAGGTCTCATATCTCACACACAACTCTTCAAGCAAAATAAGAAAAGCAAAATTCTCTCTCCCCTCCCAAGTGTGATCGGCCGAACCCTGTGCAAAATTAGGAAGAATTTTCGGTTTCGATCTTTTAGTTCCCAAAGTCGTTCTTAAAGTCCTGAATTAATATAGCCTATGTTCTAGTCGATTAGGTTATATTATTTTCGTGATATTTTGGTGTATCAATCCGTAGAGGCGCAACACGTGGGGCGCTACTGCAGAGCTTGGATCGATTTCTGTGGAGGAGAGTTCAGAGTTCGTTTTAGCCAACAAGGATTTGCAAGGAGACAGGTATAAACGAGAAAACTTATACTGTCATTTATTTATATTCATATATATACAACTAGAGAATATCCTGGCAAGATTCTTTAAGAGGCCCTAGAAAATTTTTATATTCCGCTGTGCCTAGGGCTGTTTTTCTTACCGAATCCCAACAATCAGCTGGGTTGAGATCAGGTAGTATGATGGGAACATATTCTTCATTCTTTCCAATATTCAACTTCTGTAAATCAGTAGACATATATTGATTAACACTTTGATTCTTTTCAGAAGATTGACTAGGTTCATCAAATACTACATGAATGGATTCTTCTATAAGTAAAGTTCTTTTATTAAAGACTCTCTAAGCTTTACTAACAGTAGAGTATCCTACAAAAACAGCTTCATCAGCCTTTTCTACAAATGCAGTAAGGTGATTTTTCCCATTATTTAACACAAAGCATTTACAACCAAAATTTTTAAAGTAATGAATGTTTGGTTTCCTGTTGTTCCAAACTTCATATGGAGTCTTGTTCTGATTTTTGTTGATCATGCATCTGTTCTGGGTAAAGCAGGCTGTATTTGTAGCTTCTGCCCAAAATCTTTGTGGCAGCTTAGCTTCAGCTATCATGGTTCTGACAGCTTCCTTCAGTGTTCTGTTTCTCCTTTCAGCAACACCATTCTGTTGAGGGGTTCTGGCAACTGAATACTCATGATGTATTCCTTTGATATTACAATACTCTTCAACAGTAGAGTTTGTGAACTCTGTCCCTCTATCTGATCTGATCTTCAATATCTTTGTGTTTTTCTCATTTTGGATCAGTTCCATCAGATTAGTAAGATGTTCCTTGGTTTCACTTTTCTTCTTCATGAAGATCACCCAAGTATATCTTGAATAGTCATCCACAACAGCTAGGCAGTATTTCTTTCCACCATTGCTGATTGGATCAATGGGTCCAAATAAGTCCATGTGTAAAAGCTCCAATATTCTTCCAGAAGATTGATGCTTCATGCTTTTGAATGATGACTTGATTTGTTTCCCTTTCTGACATGCGTCACAGAGCTTATCTTTGCTCATGACTGTTTTTGGTAGGGGTGGGCGCGGGTAGGGTATTTCGGGTATTGGGTATTTCGGGTCGGGTACCCGACTTCGCGGGTAGTGAATTTTCATACCCGAAACCCTACCCGATTTGGCGGGTACCCGAAGTTCGGGTACCCGAAATTTTCGGGTATTTCGGGTATTGGGTATTGGGTACCCGAAATTTCACACTTTTTTTTTTCAAGAATTATTTTTCAACATATATGTACGTAAAATTGTAAATTAATGAATTCAAACATTAATTGTACACAATAACTTCAAAACAAAACAATATAAATGTCTAAATTACAATCAAATCAAACTCCAAGTCTCAAAGTATCAAAATATTAAATATCACAATCGCATGAAAGTTAAGTTACAACTTACAATAGACACAAATTCACAAATCACATTCAATAATATTTAATATTTTAACTCATCATTCGGATCTTCACCAAACATATCAAACTACAAACTTGAAAATTCAACTAAATTACTCAAGGATCAAGCATAGATGAATCCGCGCCCAACTCGATCAAATCTACAAGAAAAAGAATGACATAACTCATAAGATTAAACATCAAAGTCAAAATGTGAAGACCATTATTTAAGACTTTAAGTAATAAATAAAGAATAATAAAAGTATGTCAAATAAATTTTTATTACCTCTCTAAGCTTTCCAAATCCATTAAGTTTTCCTCCACGTTTATTGGTTGAGAATCCGAGTGGAGCCAATCTTGAGCACAAACTAGAGCTTGGGCAATTCTAGGAGACAAAGAACTCCTAAATGCATCAAGAATACGACCTCCCGTGCTAAATGTGGCCTCAGAAGCAACGGTGGATACTGGGACAGCCAATATATCACGAGCCATCCTCGATAAAATTGGAAAACGGTGAGTTTCTACCTTCCACCAACTCAATATATCAAATGTGTCCACTAATGGCTCACATTCCTCACTTAAATACTTGTCCAATTCGGACTTGATTACTTTCTCTTTCCCCTTCCTTAACCTTTCAAATTGACTATCCAAATCATACATCTCACTTTCACAATCAAATTCATCATGTTCAACAAATCCCCTTGAACTTGAACCACTTGATTTTGCACATGGGCTTGATGGGGTAGCATTGCCATATAATTTTTTATACTCATTAAACAATTCTTCGAAACCAAATATCACTTTATCAGCAAATTCCTTGTAATTCGGTGTTCCATCTACTTTAGTTCCTGGGAACAACTCTCTAAATGTGAACTCCAAATAAGCAATTTTGCGACGTGGATCAAGGATCACCGCATAATATAAAATTTTGTTCATTTTATCAACCGATCCCCAATATTTTGAGAATTTTTCCTTCATCTTTATTGCCATAGATTTCAACTCGGATTCATAAGAAGTGGTCCAACGATCAAGAAGGCGTTCAACCGCACTAATTTCCTTGAAGACAATGTTTGTTGTGACATGCAAAGAGCCCGAAATGCGTAGTGTCAAGTTATAAAAGTGTGCCAAAAACTTCACTAAAACATTTGCCCTAGTCCAATCATTATTAGTCGGGAGCTCATCCATAAGGTCGGTCAAAAAGAGGCGCTCACTATCTTCATATGCACTAAATGCCGTTCTAAGAGCTATGGCTGCATCCAACATCAAGTATGTTGAGTTCCACCTAGTAGGTACATCAAGACACAACATCTTCTTTGATGATACATTTTCAAGCGAGACACACTCATTAAATCTTTTGTATCTACCCGGAGAACTCCTAATATATCTAATGGCCGATCTAATATGGGATATAGCCATGTGCTCATCATTGCCCCTTAATCCATCTTGAACAACAAGATTTATGATATGAGCAACACACCTCATGTGCAAATATTTTCCATCTAAAATGCAAGCATTCTTTCTAGTAACAAACTTCCTTTTTAAGTATGAAATTTCTAGATCATTCGACGAAGCATTATCCACAGTGATCGTAAAAATCTTTTCAATTTCCCAATCTTTCAAACATTTTTCAACATCCATACCAATATTTTCACCCTTGTGACCGGAAATTGGACAAAAATTCAAATTTTTTTTTTGCAAGTTCCAATCATCATCAATAAAATGCACGGTGTGGCACATATAGTTTATCTTTTGAATTGAAGTCCATGTATCAGTGGTGATGCTCACCCTTTGAGAGTGTTCTTTTATATATGACATTAACTTTAACCTCTCATTCAAATACATTTGATAAATATTTTTAGTAACTGTCCTACGAGATGGAATGGAAAACATAGGGCATATAACCGATAGGAAATGTTTGAACCCGGATTTTTCAACGGTTCGAATTGGCAATTCATCAACAATAAGCATATGACATAATGCGTCGAGACATTTACCTTGATTAAATTGCCAATTAGTTAGCCCTCCCCTTTGACCCGAACGAGTTTGTTGAAATTTAATCCGAGTTTGATTTGTTTGAACTTCATGGGGCTTTTTCTTGCAAGTATTATAATGATTATGAAGGCCATTGGTTCCATAACGTTTACCTCCGGCGGCATGAGTACCCCACAATATATGCACTTGGCCTTAATAACTTCAACTCCATCGATAGTGACCTTCTCTTCCGTATAGTATGCCCAAAACTCACTCCTCTTATTTGTTGGTTTCTTTACATTAGCCTTGTTATCATCATTCGCATTTCCATCCCCGTGGATTCCATCTCCATCATCATTTGCATTATCAATATTTTCAAGATTATCCACATCCTTATCAACATTAACCCCATCATCTTCTATTTGAATGGATGATTGTTCAACAAAACGAACCTTTTTAGTAGTTCTCGTAATCAAACTATCACCGTCGAGTATTCGCTTAGATTGTAAAGAACCTTCAATTTCACGATTCGACATCTACAATCAAGATTAAAATAACCAAGTTAACAAAAATATTCCTATTTTGTCAACTAGTCTAAAGATATATTAATCTATACCATTTTTTAACAAACTAATCTATACCATTTTACAAAAACAATATCAATAGAACCACTAATTGCAATAAATGATGATTAAATAAGTAGCAAAATGATTAAAAAAATATTAATCAATTTAAAAGGCACACATTATTAATTATTAAATCAAGTCAAGAAAACAATTTTTGTATAATGAGGCGAAATCAATTATATTGCCTTGAACATTGATAAAGTCTTCCCTTCCCAACACCGTAGCAAGGAACATCAAATCACATGAAGACGACAAAGTAGACAATAAATTTAGATGGCTGGACACACAGCATAGTCTTCATCATCTGATCTAAATCTAAACTAGAGTTTTGCATCAAGTTCAGAAGTTCCAAATAATGAAAACCTCTTTTACCAAGTAAAACATGAAGTTCAAACTTCACACAGCGACAAGAAACAACATAGGAATTCAACACTTTTATCATTAAGAATCCCATAAACACAATTACAAATATCAACAGCACATCGAGAACTATAGCTTGCATAGTATTATTAATAAATGAACAAAATAATACCTTGAATGAAGATTTGAGATAAATTGCTTCTCTTCTTGGCTAGATTTTCAGATTTGGGCATAAAATTGAATAATTGATTTTCAGATTTGGGAGTTCAATTGTTCAAAGTCGACTGTGAGAGTGTTAAAGTGAAACTGTGAATTGGGGAGAGGTCGGTCAGAAGAGTTAGAAGAGACTTAGGTCTTAGAGAGTTAGGCAGTTTAGATTTTTTTTTTTTCCTTTTCTAGCCCAAGTTTAGATTTTTTTCCTTTTCGGCAGTTTGGACTTAATTGGGCCAAATTTTTTTTTTTAAATACCCGAATGGGTACCCGAATACCCGTTCGGGACCCAATACCCAACCCGAAAATATATTTCGGGTTCGGGTACCCGAACCTGAATGTCAAAATACCCATTTTCTTGTCCCAAACGGAAAATACCCAAACGGGTCGGGACGGGTCCCAAAATACCCGACCCAAACGCCCACCCCTAGTTTTTGGAATCCCTTCTACCAGATCATTCTTTATCAATCTGTTTATGGTCTTGAAGTTTAAATGATTCATCCTTTTGTGCCACAGCCAACTGACTTCACTTGGTGTTGATGCCACCAAACAAATACTTGAATTCTTGTCAGCAGAATTCCAGTCGACTATGTAGATATTTCCTTGTCGTCTTCCAGATAAAATTACCTTCTTTGTACCAATCTGTTTAACATAGCACTTATCTGTTGAGAAGATGACTGAATATCCTTTGTCACAAAATTGACTTATGCTCGGCAGGTTGTACTTTAGGCCTTTAACATATGAGACGTCAGATATCTCTATGTTTCCCTTGATTAATCTTCCTTTAGCTACAATCTTGCCTTCTTTTTGCTGTCTCCAAAAGTAACATTTGGACCATCCACATCAACAGCATCAGTCAGCTCATGTATGCTTCCACACATGTGCCTTGAACAACCACTGTCCAAGTACCAAATCTTCTCTACTTTACTCCTACTCCTAATCCTAACCTACAAAACAAAAATAAAATTGTTTTAGGTACCCTTATTGAGAGGGTCCTGGAGGATTAGTTCCACATTTGACAACCCAAGATGTTGATGTCTTAGGCTTCTTAGGCTTCTGAGTTTTGACAGGAGCATGAACAATTTTATCTTTATCATAATTAGCAGATAAGTCAGGTTGATGATCAGTATGATAAGGAAAATGTTCATAAGCAGGGTAAGGTGCATGATAAGCAGGATATGCATGCATTGGATGAGCAGGATATGGTGCATAGTAAGTTGAAAATTGAGGTGCATGATACATAGGAGGATATGCAGCAGGTTGCACATAATAAGACTCATTTCCATACCAAGCATTTTGATTTTTCTTGTTTTTATGCTTCTTTGGTTTACTTGTTGCTTGCTCATTAACATACGACTTAGTTTTATCACTAGTCTGATTAGTTTTAGCCTTGTCAGAGAACTTCCTAGGACTCTTCTGTTTAGGCTCACTAGTCTGTTTTCCTACACTAGGCTCTTTGCTCTTTTTAGCCTTAGGAGTTTTCGTCTCCTTTAATTCTTTCTCGAAGCAGGTTTAGTAGTCTGAACATACAATATGACCTTGCTATTGTCAGCTGATATAAATTTTTCAGTATGGTTCAGTTCTAACTTATCCTGTTCTAAAGGTGTCTTCTGTTTACTAGACAAGTGAGTGGATGCAACAGATGACTTCTCATGAGACTCAATAACTTTTTCAAGTTCCATGATTTTACCCTTATAAACTTCACATTCAGCTTTCAGAGATTCATGTTCTTGCTCAAGCAATTTATATTCAGCTGATTCTTTTGGCTTTTCAGCTGTGAGTTTCAGTGAACTGTTTTGCTCTTTTAGCAAAATCATCTCTTCCTTAAGCTTTTTATATGCTTCAGCAATACCAGTATTCTTAAGCATCATTTCTTCAAATGAATTAAATAATTCATTATCAAGAGGAGTTACCTCATCCTCAGAGTCATCAGATTCTTGGCATCAGACAGATGAGAGCAGGGTTCTCTTCATCAGAAGACTCTTCATCAGACGTGTCTGAGTCTGAATCAGATGAGTAGACAGCAGTCAGCTTCTCTGCTTCCGCTATTATTGCCTTGCCTTTCTGATACTTTCTTTCTTTTCTGATTCTCTTCTCTTCTTCAGTGTATTTCTCTGCTTTTGGATATGGACAGTCTATGATTAAATGTCCTGATTTCCTGCAGTTATAACACATTAGTTTGGCTTTATAGTCATCCTTATCTTGAGAAGTAGAGTTAGGTTTAGAAGTAGAAGCATTGTTGTATTTGTTCTTCATTTTTCTTTTGTAGAACTTTTTGAAATTATTCATCAGCAATGCTACATCTCCAGCTGTGTACTCCTTTTTGTTGAGTAATGTGGCTTCATCAGATGAGTCCACTTCTTTACTTCTCTGTGCTGGTCTTCTTGGATTTTCAGTAGCAACTAAGGCAGCTGTTGGTCCTGAAGTTGAGGTTTCTTCAATTCCCATCCTTGGCAGTATATACTCATACGCCTTGAGTACGGAGAACAGCTCTGTAAGAGAGATCTTTCCCAAATCTCTTGATTCTTCCATAGCTGTCACCTTCATGTTGAACTTAGGAGGTAAAGCCTTTAGTACTCTGACTGTGATTTCTTTGTCAGCCCAACTTTAGAACTTCATTGAGTGTTATGTTGGTGAACCTGGTATCCATCTGATCAATGGTCTCTCCAGACTTCATTTTGAAGTTGTCCAACTTTTCCAGAGCAACACTTAGCTGATGCTCTTTAATGGCGTCGTTTCCTTCGCTCATATCACGAACTTTGTCCCACATCTCTTTTGCAGTTTTGTAATGTTTGACTTTGTCAAACCGATCATTATCCAGGGCTTTAGTCATGATAAATCTTCCGACTTTGTCTAGATTAAATAGCTTTATTTCTTCTGGCGTCATTTCTGTCAGATCTTTTTCCACCACTATTTCAGCTTCATCAACAGTGATAGTCTTGGTGAATCTGAATGGACCTTTTATGATACATGTGTACATGTTATCATTATAAGCAGCCAGGAATATCTCCATCCTGATTTTCCAGTCTTCAAAAGACATACCAGCAATGTGGGGAACATGGCTGATACAATCCATTTTTCAAAAAGTTTTTGTTTTTCAAAAAGATGCTCTTTTGAAAAGTTTTGAAAACCTTTGAAAAACACTTGGATCAAGCTCGTTGATCAGGCAGCTGATTCTAATGAATCACCTGCTCTGATACCACTTGTTGGTCCCAAGTGGTCAGATGAGGTCTAGGGGGGGGGGGTGAATAGACCTCTGAAAATTTTTAGACTTAAAAACTTTTTAGTTGTCTGTAAGCTGACTAAGCTTATAAAGAACAGTAAGCTGACTAAGCTGATCGTGAACGAATCTTGAACATCAGAGTGACCACTCTTCTTATACTTACTTAGCTGATTTCAGCAAAATCAGTTTTGTCAAGAGTATACTTGCATCGGATAATTTGAAAGTGTTTTTCACAAGTAGACTAAGTCTTTTAAAGATTTTATCCCCAGTTTAAAAACTCCTTCAAAATCTTTAAAGCAATTCAAAGTGTTTACTTATGCAGTTTTGAAATATGCAAGAAAACTTAAATGCAAGAATAACACAAAGAATTTTTATAGTGGTTATATGGATAAAAATCCTTTAGTCCACTCTTCCAGATCACTTAGATTCTAGGTTATACTATAAAGTTTACAATATTTCTCCACTTACACCTAAACAACAAATGAAAAGGTTGTAAGCTCGCAATAGGAAATCACAAAGAAACTCCTATCCTCTGAAGTTAGATAACTCACTAAGATGAATCTACACTTCGCACAACTCTCACATTTACAAAATCACTCAGAAGATGTAATTTATCGTTTGTCTTCAACTCTGCTTTTGTCAACAAATTACTAAGCTGATGAGTGAGCTGTTCTTGAGACTTAAAGAGTTCTGCTTTGAAAATTCTCTCAGAGATTGTGTTGTTATTGTTCTCTTCGTCTCTTTCAGCTATTTATACTTGAGGTTTGAAAAATGTCCGTTGAAGAGAGACAAGATTCAAAATCCTCGAGTACTGGTCCTTAATTTCCGCGAACGGCTCTTTGCAGTCTGTCCGTACTGTCAACAGTACTTTTCTGCAGACAACATTAAATGCACCCAGCTGATACGAAGCGTTTCTTCAATCATTTATCTTTAATAACCTTGTACTTCAGCATTTATTACTTCCAGGGGCATTTATTACCGTTGGGAAGACTTTATGATCCTTTCCACTTGGCTGACGAAAGTGCAAGTCTGATGACGAACTAAGCTGATCTCAAACTTGAACAGATCTGATTTGAGTCGGCTGATCTTCATCAGTCTGATATCTTTCCTCCAGCATATCAGAAGTCTTGGACTTTGAGTTTTGACTCTTCTGATGTCTTCATTACTTAATCAAAATTTCTGTAAGGGGACATCAGCTAAGTTAATTCATACTTAGCAGATTTGAAGTTTTGGAATGCATCAAAACCTCCCTTTACTAAATGTCTTCATTTTTCTTCATCTTCATCCTTATCCAACACGATAAAATTAATAATAATAAAGAAAGGGTGAAATCATTGGAAAAATTGATGGAATAAATTATTAGTTAGCTCATATATATAATTGTTTAATGAAAATACAATAAAGTTGTCCAACTCAACTGGTTTGATCATTTAATATTTTTATATATGAGGTCAAGGGTTCAAATTCCACCTTTCACAAGTTATTAAAAACACATTGCACATGCAACATCTGGGCGAACGTTGCCTAGGCGCCCAGGCGAGATCAAGGTGTCCGCATGGGCACACATTGCCTATGCACCCAGGACATTGAGAAAGTGGCTTCATCTTTGGAAGGAACATCAAGAAATGTTAAGCCATTTTCACATATACTCTTACTGCTAGATTCAATATATATTCCAATGTTATATTGGAGGTGTCCAGACCACATATGAATGACAATCGCTATTTAGAAGGAGTCGTGGCTAGGTATAAACTTCACCACTTTAGTTTTTGGAGTATGGATGGTGGATTATTCCACTTTAGTTTAAGTGGTGTAGTTATTGATTGGGAATGATTTAGTTGTGTAGGGCTTGTATGTTTGGCATTTCCCAAAAAATTTTCGTGTTTGGGAAATGCCATACAAATATGTTTTCTATTTTCTGAAATAATTTTTTAATCTCTTAATTTTCTTAAACTACTCTTCCAAAATCCAAACAAACAACAATTTTCTTATCTCTAAACAAAACCTATACAAACTCTACTATAATTTGACATAAAGTTGTTGGGTTTTGGGTCCCTTCTTATGTGGATAAATGCCCAATCTTTTGGTAGTGCATTTTGTATTTACTTAGCCCATTACTTGGCCCACATATTTAAGGTTATGTTAGGGTTATTGGTAAGTAACTTTCAGCACATTTTCTACAACACAATACAAGAGAGAGAAGAGAGGAAACAAGTTTCGGCTACACTCATTGCTGCTTCGGTTTTTTGGCCTTTTTGACTTTATCCACCGTTGGATCATCGTCAAATTTTAACTGGAGATTCTACACATCTAGTTCTATCGTTTGACTGTTCGGATCATCATTTTGGTGCCTGAAGGTGAAACGACAGCCATTGGAAGTTGGTGCAAAAGCGTGAGCTTTATCTCTATTTTTGTTCCTTGTATTTCTTTTTATTGTGTAAGTGATGGGTGAAGGTTTTGTACCTATTTGGGGCTGTATTGAACACTTGTATTTGTGGTTGTTGATAGTGAAATACTTTGGGGCTCCCGTGGTTTTTTCCCTCTTCGATTTGGAGAGGTTTTCCACGTAAAATCTTTGTGTTGATTATATACTTTTCGTTGCATATTGGTTGGTTGCTTTGTTGATAAATTTGTTGCATTTCCATCTTGGTTCAATCAAGGGAGAAAGATTTATTGTTGTGTTCTTTGTGAAATATTGCTTCTTTCTCAACAAAGTGGTATCACGAGCTTTGGTTATTGTCCTTGTTAGTTTGATTGAACAATGGAGGGGAGTATGAACAAAATGGTTTGTTTGAATGACACAAATTATCATATTTGGAAAAATAAAACGAAAGATCTTTTGTTTGTTAAATCTATGCACCTTCCAGTTTTTGCTAAAGAGATGCCGGAAGAAAAATCCGATGATGATTGGAGTTTTGAGCATGAACAAGTTTGTGGGTTCATTCGACAATTTGTTGATGATAATGTTTATAATCACATTTGTAATGTGAATGATGCAAAGAGTTTGTGGACAAAACTCGAGCAATTTTATGCCTCCAAAATGGGGAATAACAAGTTGTTTGTTTTGAAGAAAATGATGCATTTGAAATACAATGATGGTAGTTCTGTGGCCGACTACTTGAATGAATTTCAAGGTACCGTTGATCAGTTATCTGGTATGGGTATCAAGTTTGATGATGAAGTTTTGGCATTATGGTTGTTTGCGGCTCTTCCGGATTCATGGGAAACCTTTCGGATTTCTTTGACTAATTCCACTCCTGATGGTGTTGTCTCAATGGAACTTGTGAAAGGTGGAGTCTTGTGAGAAGAAAGTCACAAGGTTCTTCATCACATTCGGAAATTTTGTATTCCGAAGATATGGGGAGAAACAAACAAAGAGATCAACAATCCAAAGAGAAGAGTAGAAGCAAATCAAGGTCGAAGCATAAGAATCTTGAATGTCATCATTGTGGTAAGAATGGTCATATCAAGAAGTTTTGCTACACATGGAAAAAGAGAAAATAAAAGTAAGGGTGGTGAAAAGAAACAAGAAAAGAAAGACAACACTAATGATGATTGTGTCGCCACTACTTCGACTAATGATCTTTTTATTTTGTATGATGATGAGAATATGGTTAATCTTACTAGTCATGAGACGATTTGGGTGATTGATAGTGGTGCATCACTTCATGTTACGTCACAGAAAGAGTTCTTTACATCTTATACGCCCGGTGATTTTGGGGTATTGAAGATGGGTAATGACGGTTTAGCACAAGTTGTGGGCAAGGGAGATGTTTGCTTGAAAACTAATGGTTCAATCCTTATGCTTAAGGATGTTAGACATGCTCCAAATATTCGTTTGAATTTGATTTCAGCCGGAAAACTTGATGATGAAGGATATTGCAACACTTTTCATGAAGGTCAATGGAATCTCACTAAAGGTTCGTTGGTCTTGGCTCGGGGTAAGAAGTCATCTAGTTTGTATTTTATGCATGCTTCTATTTACAAGGATATGGTAAATGTGATGTAGGATGATAAAATTACCGAGTTGTGGCATCGAAGACTTAGTCATATGAGTGAAAAAGGGCTTGGTTGCTTGGTAAAGAAAAATCTCCTTTGTGGGTTAAAAAGGGCAAAGTTGAGCAATTGTGCTCATTGTTTGGCTGGAAAGCAGAGAAGACTCTCATTTCAAAGTCACCCTCCTTCAAGGAAACCGGATTTGTTGGAGCTAGTGCATTCGGATAGTTGTGGTCCTTTGAAGGAAAAATCATTTGGTGGAGCACGTTACTTTGCGACATTTATTGATGATCATTCAAGAAAGGTATGGGTCTATCTTTTGAAGACGAAAGACCAAGTGCTTGATGCATTCAAGCAATTTCAAGCTTCAGCTGAGAGATAGACCGGGAAGAAGCTTAAGTGTTTCCGCAGTGACAATGGTTGAGAGTATATTGGTCCTTTTGATGCGTATTGCAGATCACAGGGTATTCGGCATCAAAAGACACCTCCAAAGACTCCTCAGTTGAATGGCTTGGCAGAAAGGATGAATAGAACTGTAGTTGAGAGAGTTAGATGTTTGCTTTCAGAAGCAAAGTTGTCGAGATCCTTCTGGGGTGAAGCTTTGAAGACGGTGGTACATGTTATCAATTTGTCACCTACTATTTCTCTGAGTGGTGATGTTCCCGACAGTGTTTGGTTTGGCAAAACTGTCTCATATGATTATTTGCGGGTCTTTGGTTGCAAAGCTTTTGTGCATGTTCCAAAAGATGAAAGATCGAAGTTGGATGCTAAGACAAGACAGTGCATCTTCATTGGTTATGGGAATGATGAGTTTGGTTACAGATTCTATGATCCTATAGAAAAAAAGCTTGTTAGAAGCAGAGATGTGATATTTATGGAGGATCAAGCCATTGAAGACATTGAGAAGACCAATTGTCAAGTTCCTCAAGAGAGTGATGAACTCATTAGCCCAAAACCAGTTCCTTTGAGTCATCTACCGGATGATCAACAAGTTGATGAAGAAGTTGATACTCATGATGATGGCCATGAAGATAACCATCAAGATGTGCCTGAAATACCTCAAGTTCCACTCCGTAGATCAAGTAAAGAAAGACAACCTTCAAGAAGGTATCCTACTGATGAATATGTTTTTCTGACTAACAGGGGAGAGCCTAATTGTTTTGAAGAGGCTATGGAGAGTGAGGATAAAGAAAAGTGGTTAAGTGCTATGAAAGAGGAAATGAAATCATTGCATGATAATGCTACTTTTGAGTTGAGGACATTACCTAAGGGTAAGAAAGCTTTGATAAATAAATGGGTTTATCGTGTGAAACAAGAAGATAATGCTCTTCCACGGTACAAAGTTAGATTGGTTGTCAAAGGTTTCAGTCAGAAAAAAGGGGATTGACTTTGATGAAACATTTTCTCCAGTTGTGAAAATGTCTTCTATTCGGAATGTTTTGGGTCTAGCTGCTAGTTTGGATTTGGATGTTGAGCAAATGGATGTGAAGACTGCATTTCTTCATGGTGACCTTGAAGAAGAAATCTACATGGAACAACCCGAGGGTTTCAAGGTCAAAGGGAAAGAAAATTGTGTGTGCAAGCTAAAGAAGAGTCTGTACGGGTTGAAGCAAGCACCGAGACAGTGATACAAGAAGTTTGATTATGTTATGGAGAAACAGGGTTATAAGAAGACTACTTCTGATCACTGTGTTTTTGTGCAAAAGTTTTCTGACGATGACTTTGTCATTTTGTTGCTCTATGTTGATGATATGATTATTGTTGGCTCTAATGATTCCAGGATTAATAAATTGAAGTTGGCCTTGAGTAAGGCATTTTCTATGAAGGATTTGGGGCCTGCAAAAGAAATTATTGGTGTTAGAATCACACGTGATAGAAAAGCCAAGAAGTTATGGTTATCGCAAGAGAGATACATAAAAAAAGTGCTTCAGAGATTCAATATGGGAAATGCTAAAGTTGTAAGTACTCCACTTGCTTTGCATTTTAAATTAAGTATGAAGCAAATTCCTAGTACGGATGAGGAAAAAGCATACAAGCAAAAGATTCCATATGCATCCGCGGTTGGTAGTTTGATGTATGCTATGGTTTGCACACGGTCGGATATAGCACATGCAGTTGGTACTGTAAGTCGGTTTCTTTCGAATCCGGGAAATGAACACTGGGAAGCTGTTAAGTGGATTATGAGATATCTCCGGGGAAGTTCAGATTTGAGATTGTGTTTTGGGAGTGAGAAGCCTACTTTAGTTGGCTATACCGATTCTGACATGGCAGGTGATATCGATTCTCGAAAGTCTACTTCAGGTTATTTAGTTTCCTTTGCAGGGGGAGCAGTTTCTTGGCAATCCAGATTGTAAAAGTGTGTTGCTTTGTCTACTACCGAGTTTCATTGCCATTACCGAAACATGTAATGAGTTGCTTTGGATGAGGAGATACTTGCAAGAACTTGGCTTCGAGCAAGAGAGGTATGTATTATTTTGTGATAGCCAAAGTGCTATCCATCTTGGCAAGAATTCGACTTTTCATTCTAGATCAAAACATATTGATGTGAGGTATCATTGGATACGAGATGTTTCGAATGATAGATTGGTAGAACTTGAAAAAGTTCACACGGATGATAATGGGGCTGATATGTTGACTAAAGCACTTCATAAGGGAAAGTTTGACACTTGTTGTGAGATTGCCGGTATGGCGCACTCTTCCACATAGTCGGGAGGGGGAGATTTGTTGGGTTTTGGGTCCCTTCCTATGTGGATAAATGCCCAATCTTTTGGTAGTCCATTTTGTATTCACTTAGCCCATTACTTGGCCCACATATTTAAGGTTATGTTAGGGTTATTGGCAAGTAACTTTCAGCATATTTTCTACAACACAATACAAGAGAGAGAAAAGAGGAAACAATTTCGGCTACACTCATTGCTGCTTCGGTTTTTTGGCCTTTCCGACTTTATCCACCGTTGGATCATCGTCAAATTTTAACTGGAGGTTACACATCTAGTTCTATCGTTTGACCGTTCGGATCGTCATTTTGGTGACTGAAGGTGAAACGTCAGCCATTGGAAGTTGGTGCAAAAGTGTGAGCTTTATCTCTATTTTTGTTCCTTGTATTTCTTTTTATTCTGTAAGTGTTGGGTGAAGGTTTTGTACCTATTTGGGGCTGTATTTAACAATTGTATTTGTGGTTGGTGATAGTGAAATACTTTGGGGCTCCCGTGATTTTTTTTCTCTTCGATTTGGAGAGGTTTTCCACGTAAAATCTTTGTGTTGATTATTTACTTTTCGTTGCATATTGGTTGGTTGCTTTGTTGATAAATTTGTTGCATTTCCATCTTGGTTCAATCAAGGGAGAAAGATTTATTGTTGTGTTCTTTGTGAAATATTGCTTCTTTCTCAACAAAAGTAACCTATCTCTTACACAATTTATCGCACAACAAACATGATTTGACATAAAGTCTTACACATCTTACACCTACAACCCAACTCTTCCAAAAAAAAAACCTATACCTACTTTATTTTTCAAACCACTCTCTCAAAACCCAAACAAACAACATTACGCAAATCGAAATTATTTCACAAACCTCCACTACTCTTCCAAACTATTTCCCCAAACACCAAACAAACTGACCCGTAGTTTTTGGATTATGAATTATGTTTTTTGATTGTGTTTATGGAAATTGAAATGTGTATAGATTTTGGATTGTGTTTATGAAAACTGAAATGTGATTATTGATTTTGAATTGTGTTTAAGAAAATTGAAATGTGTATATGAATTTTGGATTGTGTTTCTGGAAATTGAAATGTATTTATTGGACTGAGTTTTTAAATTGCAAAAATGAAAAATGGGGGGAGGGGGGGAGGGGGGAATTCCGACCGATTTTGAGTGGTTGATTATTTGTTGGAAATTTTGCAACTGGAAAAGTCAGTTGAAAAAAGTCCAACCGAAAATATTCGGTTGGAAAAAATTTCCGACCAAAAAACATCGGTTGAAAATATATTCCAATCGAAAGTTTTCGGTTGGAATATTTTCCAATCGATTTTGAAGTAGGTTGGAAATTCGAATGCAAAAATATTCGGCTGAAATTTCCGTTGCAAATTCAACTCCAACGGAGGTTTTTCCAACCAATATTTTCGATTGCAAAATCGGTTGAAAATTTAATTTTTCAGCCGATTTTTACCCATTTTCAGTTGCAATTTTTATTTTTTCTAGTAGTGCGAGCGCCCGGGCCATATCCAAGCGGGGCCTAGGCCAAGCCTATGCGAAACCTATGCATCTGGGACAACCCCATGACTGACCGCACATTACCTAGACGTCTATGCCAAGCCCAGGCGCAACCCCATGAGTGGCCCGGGCATCGGGTCCAGACACAGGCGTGACCTAGGCGCCTGGGTCAGGCCCAGGCTCCCGAATCAGCTCTAGGCGCGCCTTAGTTAATGCTAAGTCGAGGGTTAATTTTGGCTTCGATCTGATTGCTAGTAACCGTATTAGCAACAAAAAAAAATTGTCACTATGTTCCAACCGATTTCCTTCAAATTAGTGACAACCGATTGACGACTAATACCCTACAGATTTCATCCAACATAATAATTTTGATGCTATATTCCATCACAATATTTCCAACGAATTGGCGAAGGAATATCAACAAATTTATATCTTTGGAAATAAGTTTCTCCCTTTGTCCCAATTTAAGTGTCATTTTACATGTTTTAACACATATTAAGGTACCTACTACGTAGCCTCACTTTTATGGAAAAAATAAATTATATACCTCAAATATTCTTATTCTTTATTTATCCCACCATTAGCTATTTATACGTTATTCAAGTTTTACACTCTCTCTCTTACTCTTTCTCTAAAAGTATCTAAAATATTTAATTAATGTGTATTGAAATCCTAAAGTGAAAGATAATTTGGGACAAATTTTTTTCTCTAAAAGGACAAATAATTTGGGACAGTGGGAGTAGTAATTTTCCTATGCATTTCTAACGACAAAAATTGTCGCAAAAATATATGGACTCTATCGTTCATCCGACGCTTTTTTCAATCAAATTAACAATAAAAATAACCGTCACAATATTTACCAACGAAAAAAAAATCCTTTGCTGCATTTACCAACGGGATCTTCACCTACTAATCAAGTAATGGAAACAAAACTCGGCACTTCGCATGATTACTAACGAAAATCAATGAAATATGTCCTCAATTTTCTTGCAGTGTTTATGGGGACATTCTTACTTAGACCTGGTGTCACGGGCCGCACTTCAACAATGCCCAAGCGCTCGACCTCTCGGTCTCATCGCTCGGTCATAACGCCCCCGTGACACCTATGAAGACCGCAGCGCACCAACGGACATGGGCCAGCATGCAACATAGTTAGGTCCTTAGGTGTAGTGGCATTTTTGTAATAAGAGTGAATAGTAATCGCTCATTTTTGTATAACTCTCTAGCATTTCAATGTCTACTCCTCGGATTAGCTAGAATGTTTATTTAACATATATAGGGGTAAGCTGTATTCAATCATCGACTGAGCCACGTCTTAGCATTTATCGGAGTCCGCCCCCTGCTCTGAGCTTCTACGTGCTAGTCTTGTAATCTGCATATTATATTAATGAAGATGAGTTCGCATTATGTTCAATTGCGTTTCTGAGTTTTACGGTGCCTCTAAAGCGTCTCCCCGGACGTGATTGCGACGCAACCGCCTCGCTTTCGAGTATTCGGCTGAAGTAGTGAGCTACTAGCCGCACGGTGCCCCTTTTCAGTGTGTGAAGAAGGTTGCCCCGTGACAGGTGGCATCAGAGCCTAGGTGCGAGCCTAGGCCAAAGTGTGAGAAATGGAACCTGCTAATTCCGCTGCGCCGGTCCCTGACGTCCAACGTAGGTCGATGTCTACGAAGGACAGATTGAATACATTAGACGAAGAGTCGTCTCGGCTACAGTATGTTGTCGCTACCTTGGAGGAGAAGGTTGAGACATTAGAGGCTGAAGTCGTTGAACTGAATGTCCAGCTCGGTGAGTGTCGAGAGGTGTGCCAAACTCTTGCCGCTGCACCGAGGGACGGTAACATGAGAGACATGAGACGAGAAATGGAAGCAATGTCAATCCAGATTGGATTGCTTCAAAGAGCTGTAGGCAATGGGCCTATTGGAGGGCACGACCCTAGTTCGAGGCTCAGAATCCCCGATCCTCGGGCCTATGGTGGTGCCAGGGATGCAAAGGAGGTCGAAAACTTCTTGTTCGACATGGAACAGTATTTCCTCGCGGCCGGGGTGGTCGACGAGGCTCGGAAAGTTACGACAGCCACGATGTACTTGACTGGTGATGCGAAACTTTGGTGGAGGACGAAGTATATGGACATCCAGGCCGGCCGGGTCCGGATGGAAACATGGGAGCATTTGCGGGAAGTAATTAGACAACAATTCTTCCCAGAGAATGTAGAATACAATGCTCGCCGGGCATTGAGAGAACTGAAACATACGGGATCAATTCGGGACTATGTCAAGGCCTTCTCGGGACACATGCTAGACATCCGCGATATGTCCGAGAAGGACAAACTTTTCACATTCTTGGAGGGATTGAAACCGTGGGCAAGAACTGAACTACAGCGTCAACGAGTGACGAATTTGGGCGCGGCAATGGGAGCCGCTGAGTGCCTAAATGATTACCAGACTTCCGAACCGAAGAGAGATACTCGGCCTGCCGGGAGTGGCAGCCAGCCGAGAGGATCGGGAAGTGGGTCTTTCAGAAATAATCCTAGTAAAAGTGGGGGGAAGCGGCCTCCCTACTCGAAGGGGACTTTCCAGGGAAGCTCAAACAAAGGAAAGCCACAGTTTGATAAACAGAACACATCTCAGAAGGGCAAGGGCTGCTTTTTGTGCGATGGTCCGCACATGATCAAAGATTGTCCGAAGAAACAACTGCTAAATGCTTTGTCGACCCTCTCCAAACCTGGGTCGTCGTCAAAGCAAATAGAGGAATCAAGAAATGAGGAGAGTGAGTCCGAGGGCGAGGAAGACAAACTCGGGGCATTCTCTCATTGGTGCAACACTATTTCTCATCATGTGGTGGCCAAATCGAAGTTGGCGCCCAAGACGGGGAAAACTGCACCGGCTCTAACCGAGAGCCATTCGGAAGAAGAGGACCCAAAGCCGCGCAAGGCTAAGGGACTAATGTATATCGACGTGAAAATCAATGGGAAGGCCATTCGGGCGATGATTGACACGGGAGCGACTCACAACTATCTAGCAAGTGCGGGTGTGGAGAAACTTGGGCTTGTCCTAGAGAAAGGAGTGGGAAAGGTTAAGGCGATCAACTCGGCTGCTCAGCCTATTGCTGGCGTAGCCAAAGGAGTGCTGATAAGGGTAGGGCCTTTCGAGGGAAGGACTAACTTGTCAGTGGTTCAGATGGATGATTTCAGACTGATACTTGGTTTGGAATTCTTGAGGGATACTAGAACGGCGGTGATGCCGCACGTAGACGCATTGATGATGATGGGGAACAGACCGTGCATCATCCCTACTGCGACTCTGAAGGTTGGGGAGAAGAATCTCTCAGCTATGCAGTTTGAAAAGGGGTGCAGGCGGGACGAACCATCTTATTTGTGCACCCTCCGCCTTGATGAAATTGAACAAGTTTCAGGACCAGTTCCGGGAGTCGTGAAAAAGCTCCTGAATGAATTCGAAGATGTGATGCCGGATCAGCTGCCTAGAAGACTACCGCCCAAGCGGACGGCAGACCATGAAATTGAATTGGTGCCTGGCACGAAGCCTCCTGCCAGGGCGCCTTACCGGATGTCACAGCCCGAGCTTGCGGAGCTCAGGGCCCAGTTGAAGGATATGTTGGAAAGTGGTATTATCAAGCCTGCTAAGTCACCCTATGGAGCTCCAGTCCTCTTTCAGAAGAAGGCCGATGGTTCCTTGAGAATGTGTTGCGACTATCGGGCCTTGAATAAAATTACTGTGAAGAACAAATATCCTATTCCTCTTGTAGCGGACTGCTTTGACCGGTTGAGCCGAGCAAAGTTCTTTTCGAAGATTGATTTGAGATCTGGGTATTGGCAGGTCCGTATCAAAGAGGGAGACGAGGCGAAGACTACTGTCGTCACGAGATACGGGGCATTCGAGTTCCTTGTTATGCCTTTCGGCCTAACTAATGCCCCGGCTACTTTCAGCACCTTGATGAACCAGGTACTACATGGGTTTTTGGATGAATTCGTGGTGGTGTATTTGGATGATATCGTGGTGTACAGTGAGACCTTGGAGGAACATGTTGATCATTTGAGGAAGGTGCTCACTAGGTTGAGAGAGAATGAGCTCTATGCGAAACTATCTAAATGCTCATTCGCTCAATCGAAAACCAGTTTCTTGGGCCATATCGTGGAGCAGGGAAGAATCCGTATGGACCCGAAGAAAGTACAGGCAATTGATGAGTGGCGGCCACCAGGCGATGTGCACGACTTACGCTCGTTTCTTGGGTTGGCTAACTACTATCGAAAATTTGTGAAGGCCTACTCTGAAATTGCCCGACCTATGACTGATTTGCTGAAGAAATCAGAAGCTTGGAATTGGACACCTCAATGCCAAGCTGCTTTTGAGAAATTGAAGAAGGCCGTTACGTCAGATCCAGTTCTAGCTCTTCCTGATTTGAGCAAGCCGTTCGAAGTGCATACTGATGCATCGGACTTTGCGTTGGGTGGGGTCCTCATGCAGGAGGGACACCCAGTCGCCTTTGAGAGTAGGAAGCTAAAGGATGTGGAGAGGCGCTATTCGGTGCATGAGAAGGAACTGTTGGCCGTAGTCCATTGCCTCAGACTATGGCGACACTACTTGCTTGGCTCCCCTTTTGTAGTCAAGACGGATAATACTGCGGTTAGTCACTTCATGTCTCAGCCGAAGCTGACTAGCAAGCAGGCTAGATGGCAGGAGATGCTGTCTGAGTACAACTTTGTGTTGGAGTACCGTGCCGGCTCCAGCAATCATGTGGCGGATGCCTTAAGTCGAAGGGCTGATTTGGCGAATATGAGTGTGGTAGCTGCTCTTTCAACGAGCGACGTTGCCACCACGGTGAAGGAGCGTGTTAAGGAGTTCCTTTCGACCGATCACACGGCACAAAACTTGATCAACCTCGTCGAGCAGGGTAAAGCTCGACAATTCTATATGGAAGATGGATTCTTGATGACCAAGGGAAACCGCTTATATATCCCAAAAGGCGGGGACCTGAGGAAATCACTTATTGCTGAGTGTCACGACACTCTTTGGGCAGGACATCCTGGGGAGGAGCGCACCTGTGCTCTAGTTCAACATGCGTATTATTGGCCCCAGATGAGGTATGACATTGAGACTTATGTTCGTACTTGCCTGATTTGTCAGCAGGATAAGGCGGACCATAAGACTAAAGCTGGTTTACTGGAACCTCTCCTGATCCCAGAAAGACCGTGGGAAAGTGTATCTTTGGACTACATCAACGGTTTGCCGATAACTAATGATCTTGGAACCATTCTTGTCGTGGTAGACCGGTTCTCCAAATATGCTACTTTCATTGCAGCACCCAAGAATGTTTCAGCCGAAGAGACAGCTCAGCTCTTCTTCAAGCATGTTGTAAAATATTGGGGACTGCCGAACGACATTGTTAGTGATCGGGATCCCCGTTTCACTGGCAACTTCTAGACCGAGCTCTTCAAAATACTCGGCTCCAAACTAAATCTGAGCTCTAGTTATCATCCTCAGTCCGATGGCCAAACCGAGCGTTTTAATTCTATGTTGGAGGAATATCTTCGACACTTTGTTAGCGGTTCCCAGACGGATTGGGTGAAATTGTTGGATGTTGCTCAGTTGTGCTTCAATGCTCGAAAGTCCTCCGCCACAAATAAGAGTCCTTTCGAAGTTGTTACCGGGCAACAACCCTTGCTCCCTCATACGGTTGGCTCTCAACATTGTGTTAGATCCCCTCTAGCACGGGAATTCTCGCAGGAATGGAAAGAGAATGTGGAAATTGCTAGAAGCTGCCTGGAGAAGGCCCAAAAGCGGATGAAGAAAAATGCTGATACAAAACGCCGCTTTGTTGAGTACAACGTGGGTGATTTGGTGATGGTAAGGGTCCCGGATCCGCGTCTTTCTAAGGCGTCGAGGGGGAGAGATCCTCGATTGATGCAAAAATATATTGGACCGATCCCCATCATTAAACGCATCGGGAAAGTGGCTTACAGAGTCGAACTTCCATCCTGGTGCAAATTCCACAATGTCCTCCATGTTGGTCTACTAAAGCCTTATTTTGCAGACAAGGAGGAACCTGCTCGCAACAAACCCAGCCGTCCCGAGCTTCAACTGACAAAACCTAAGAAGAAGACGGTTGAAGCAATACTTAACCACCGAATCAGAAGAGTTTCAAGGAAGGATCGAGACGAATATCTGTTGAAGTGGAAAGGATGCAGCAGTGAAGAAAACACTTGGGAGCCGGTGACCACCCTCAAGGCGTTCACTAACCTCATAGAAGCCTTCAACGCTTCAAGAGCGCCGAGGACGTCGCTATCTCAGGTGGGGGAGAATGTCACGGGCCGCACTTCAACAATGCCCAAGCGCTCGACCTCTCGGTCTCATCGCTCGGTCATAACGCCCCCGTGACACCTATGAAGACCGCAGCGCACCAACGGACATGGGCCAGCATGCAACATAGTTAGGTCCTTAGGTGTAGTGGCATTTTTGTAATAAGAGTGAATAGTAATCGCTCATTTTTGTATAACTCTCTAGCTTTTCAATGTCTACTCCTCAGATTAGCTAGAATGTTTATTTAACATATATAGGGGGTAAGCTGTATTCAATCATCGACTGAGCCACGTCTTAGCATTTATCGGAGTCCGCCCCCTGCTCTGAGCTTCTGCGTGCTAGTCTTGTAATCTGCATATTATATTAATGAAGATGAGTTCGCATTATGTTCAATTGCGTTTCTGAGTTTTACGGTGCCTCTAAAGCGTCTCCCCGGACGTGATTGCGACGCAACCGCCTCGCTTTCGAGTATTCGGCTGAAGTAGTGAGCTACTAGCCGCACGGTGCCCCTTTTCAGTGTGTGAAGAAGGTTGCCCCGTGACACCTGGTCTAGGAGATTTTTCTAGACATTGTGGTTAAAAATATACCACATCATCATTGTGAGAGCACCACATCATCACAATTAATGATGTGGTGTAATTTCAACCAAGAGGTCTAGGAAATATCTCCTAAACCAGATCTAAGTAAGAATTTTCCGTGTTTATGTAATAATATTTTGGAATTGAAAATGAACCAAACACTCGTGAACAAAAAGCGACCGTTTTGAGCATGGGCCACGTGATATACAGATTAGTACTACTTAAGTCGATCCCTCGAAGAATCGAAAGTCTTTTCAGCACGTTGCAATTATATTCGATGGCTCCAAGTTCTAGATAAGTTATTTATTAAAAAATCATGCCTCTTCTCGGCTTTACACGATTTTAATGATTGACACGGCGGTGGTCAATTAAGTGGGACTAATATAAATTTCTAAAAAAATGATGGGGTTCTTATTATATTACTCCATCTGTTAATTTATGTGTCGTTTTAGGTATTTTTATACATATTAAGGCATCTACTAAATTGCCTCAATCTTAGGGAAAAAATAAATGATATTCCTAAAATACCCTTACATTCTCTCTCTTATTTTTCCTCTTAAAGAGAGAGTTTTAGATACATTAAATAAGGGCAAAATGGGAAAATATGTAATTAATAGTGCATTGAAATTCTAAAGTGACAAATAATTTGGGGAAAAAAAAATTCTCTAAAATGACATATAAATTGGGACAGATGGAGTAATTTATTATACGGGTAAAAAGTATAAGGGCCTGTTTGTTTGGTGTTTGGGAAAGTAGTTTGGGAGAGTTGTGGATGTTTGTGAAATAATCTCGATTTGCGTAATGTTGTTTGTTTGGGTTTTGAGAGAGTGGTTTGAGAAATAAAGTAGATGTAGGTTTTTTTTGGAAAAGTTAGGTTGTAGGTGTAAGATGTGTAAGACTTTATGTCAAATCATGTTTGTTGTGAGATAAATTGTATAAGAGATAAATTATTTTATGTCAAATCATAGTAGAGTTTGTATAGGTTTTGTTTAGAATTAAGAAAATAGTTGTTTGTTTGGGTTTTGAGAGAGTAGTTTAAGAAAATTGAAAGATGAAAATTTTATTTCAGAAAATAGAAAACATGTTTGTTGGGACATTATATTATGACTCTCCCCCATTCAAGAGTCACAAGATTTTATGCCCATTTTGGTGTACAGGGAGTACGGGTGTACGAACCTAGCAAAAAATCATGTACACATCAAATTATCCATTTTACCCCTCTCATATCATCCCCTCAATTTCTCTTTCATCCCTAATCCTTTCTAAACCCTTATCCTTTCCGGTGGCATAGTCAGGCATTCTAATCTTACCCGGCTAGTAATACTTACTACATAATGTGCCACTAGATCCCAGCACCGTATCCCGACCCAAAGCCATGAATTTTCCAAAAACTATAATATAGATTTGATTGAGGGTATATATGCGCACCCTGCTATCAATTAGTAGTTGCTACCCAAGTTAACTTGTCGCCGCTGTTCTCGCGCGTGCGACAAGAACAGCCATCGATTGGTCGATTTAATTTGGTTGAAACTTGTTAATTTTTCTCCATTTTTTCAAGAATCTCATTTTCAGATTTTGATTTCATAAGTTTTAGCCAGAGGACATGATTTTGGGGGCTGATTTGAGTAAAGAAACATGGAATTTTGAGTTAATATTTTTGGTACCTTCAACAATGGCTGTCCACCGGTGAAGAAGATGAACAGTGTTTTTTTTTTTTTTTTAAATTCCTTTTTCTTATATTTAATTGAAAACAATATTTTAACTAATTTTTGGTAAATAGGATGTGACATTAATATACTTAATGATATGCAATTATGTTACAAAATATTTAAATTATATGGAAAATTTTATTTTGGGTATTTCATCTGTTACTGTACGAAGTTGAAGTAGTGTTGAGGAAGATAACATATTTGCACATTCAGTCCCCAAGCTCTGTTCCTGGTCAAAATCGCCCCTCAAATATTCAATTTTGTTGAAAAATTAAAGATTTTCTATGATTTAATAAAGTTAAAATTTAATAACGTGATTAGTTTAAATATTGTTAGTTTTAATTTTAAAGTCTAAAATTTAAGAAATACGAAATAGTTAGTACGAATATAAAAAAATACGACTTAATTAGAATTTCTGAAAAAAAAACTTAAATAAATTTTAATTAATACATAACACATCTTAAATAAATTCACAACTGTTTTTTTTTTTTAAATAGATGGTGGATTTCCTTTCCTTTTGTTTTTTTTTTAAAAAATTCATTTTAGATGGTTGTAACACTAAGTACTTCGTAATTTGAAAATATATCGATAATTTTAAAAAAATTGATGACTCGATCATTATTTCGATCAAATTATCTAGCTATTAGATAGTTATGTAACACTATGTCCTCCGTAATTTAAAAATATATCAATAGTTTTTAAAATTTTGATGATTAAGTCATTATTTCGATCAAATTGTCTATTAGATGGTTATGTAACACTAAGTCCTCCGTAATTTGGAAATATATCGTTAATTTTTTAAAAATTAAATGACTAGATCTTTATTTCGATCAAATTGTTTTTTAGATGACTATGTATCTCTAACGTGTCCGTAATTTGAAAATATGTCGATAATTTAAAAAAAATCGATGATTCGATCATTATTTCGATAAAATTGTCTATTAGATGGTTATGTAACACTAACTCATCCATAATTTGAAAATATATCGATAATTTTTAAAAAATTGATGACTCGGTCATTATTCCGATAAAATTGTCTATTAGATTGTTATGTAACACTAAATTCTCCATAATTTCAACATATATCGATAATTTAAAAAAAATTGATGAGTCGGTCATTATTTCGTTCATATTGTCTATTAGATGGTTATGTAACACTAAGTCCTTCGTAATTTGAAAATATATCGACAATTTTTTAAAAAATTGATGTCTCGGTCATTATTTCGATCAAATCGTCTTTTATCACTAATTCCTCCATAATTTGAAAATATGTCAATAATTTAAAAAAAATTGATGAGTCGGTCATTATTTCGATTAAATTGTCTATTAGATGGTTATGTATCACTAACTCTTTCGTAATTTGAAAATATATTGACAATTTTAAAAAAATTGATGATTCAGTCATTATTTCGATCAAATTGTCTATTAGATGGTTAGGTAACACTATGTTCTCCGTAATTTGAAAATACATCGATAATTTTGAAAAATTTGATTCCGATCAAATTGTCTATTAGATGGTTATGTAACACTAAGTCCTTCGTAGTTTTAAAATATATCGATAATTTAAAAAAAAAAATTGATGATTCGATCATTATTTCGATCAAATTATCTTTTAGAAGACTATGTATCACAAACTCTGCCGTAATTTGAAAATATGTCGATAATTTCAAAAAAAATTGATGATTTGATCGAAATAATGACCGAGTCATCAGTTTTTTTTAAAATTATACATAACAATATAAAAGACAATTTGATCGAAATTATGATCGAGTCATTAATTTTTTTAAAATTAACGATATATTTTCAAATTACGGAGGACTTAGTGTTACATAACCATCTTATAGACAATTTGATCGAAATTATGACTGTCTCATCAATTTTTTTTAAATTATCGATATATGTTCAAATTATGGAGAATTTAGTGTTACATAACCATCTAATATACAATTTTATCGGAATAATGACCTAGTCATCAATTTTTTAAAAATTATCGATATATTTTCAAATTACGGATGAGTTAGTGTTACATAACCATCTAATAGACAATTTAATCGAAATAATGACAAAATCATCGATTTTTTTAAATTATCGACATATTTTCAAATTTCGGAGACGTTAGAGATACATAGTCATCTAAAAGATAATTTGATCGAAATAATGATCGAGTCATTAATTTTTTAAAAATTAACGATATATTTTCAAATTACGGAGGACTTAGTGTTACATAACCATCTAATAGACAATTTGATTGGAATAATGACCAAATCATTATATTTTTAAAAATTATCGATATATTTTCAAATTACGGAGGACATGGTGTTATATAACCATCTAATATACAATTTGATCGAAATAATGACTGAGTAATCAATTTATTTTAAAATTTTCGATATATTTTTAAATTACGAAGGACTTAGTGTTGCATAACGATCTAATAGACAATTTGATCAGAATAATGACCGAGTCATCAAATTTATTATCGATGTATTTTCAAATTACGGAGGACATAGTATTACATAATTATCTATTAGACAATTTGATCGAAATAATGACCGAATCATCATTTTTTTTAATATTATCAATATATTTTCAAATTACGGAGGAGTTAGTGTTACATACTTACAACTATCTAAAACGATTTTTCTTAAAAAAGAAAAGAAAAGGAAATTCACCATCTTAAAAAAAATAACAGATTTGTCTTTTATTTAAGATATGTTGTGTATTAATTAAGATTTATTTAATTTTTTTTCTTCAGAAATTCTAATTAAGTAGTAATTTTTTATAATCATACTAGCTATTTCGTATTTTTCAGATTTTAGACTTAAAAATTAAAACTAATCACATTATTAAATTTTAAACTTTATTAAATCTTACAAAATCTTTAATTTTTCTGCAAAATTGAAAATTTGAGGACGATTTTGATCAGGAACAGAGTCTGGGGGTTGAATGTGCAAATATGCCATCTTCCCCAAGACAATTTCGCACAGTAGCAGTTGAAATACCCCAAAATAAAATTTTAATATTAAAAAAATATCCCAAAAATCCTACCCAGCCTCAATGCCGTCACAATGAACACAATGAAGGATAGATCTGTGATAGAAAGTTCAAAAAATAGGTCTAACTGGTAAGGAATTTTGGGATTTATTGGAAAAAATTTAATTCGATAAATTATATGAATTAGTTCTCATAAACTTTTGATATGTTGGAAAAAATAGATCCATTCTTCACTGTGAAGGAAGGAAAATTCTTGCCAAGCCTGGCTTGGCCAAACCCATCCAACCACCAAGCAAGTGTATTGCACTTGCTTTGTGATTGGTCACTTTCCTGGAAGTTACATCCAATCCCAAAGCAAGTGTATTACACTTGTCATGTAATTAGTTTGGGTTCGATCAAATCCGGTCTGGGTAAGAATTTCCCGTGAAGGAAAACAATTAAAAGGGTAAATTACGAATATCCCCCTCAGGTAAGGTCAAATTACAAAAGTCACCCTCACGTATTGAATATTACAAAAATCCCCCTCAGGTTTATTACCTTCTTACAATTAACCCCTTATCCCTAAAATATTCCAATTTTGCCCTTGGAAGTTATTTGTAATGTTTATAATATGTTACAAATTTTTAAAATTGGGTGTTACTTGTTATATCTTGTAAATATAAAAATATTAATCATATATTTACCACCAAAATAATTGATATAATTTAATCTCTCATAAATTTCAATAAATATTTCAATTTATAATACAAGATAAACTTTAACAAATTAAATATCTTATTTATTATACAATATAATTTATTAAATTTACTAATTTATAAAATAAATTCATTTAACTAATATGTAAACAATTCATATTTATAAAGTTTATTATTAAAATTCTATTTAATTAATATTATACTAATAAATATATAAATACCCTTTTTTTGCAATTTTATTAAAACTTATGGGCAATTATAAATTTTATCAATTATTCTAATAGTAAATATATAATTATGTTTTTTTCTAATTTATAAGATATAATAATTAGATCTCAAGTTTTAACATTGATAAGACATTACAAACAATACAAATAACACCCAAGGGCAAAATTGGAATATTTTAGGGGCAAGGTGTTAATTGTAAGAATGTGACAAACCTGAGGGGGATTTTTGTAATACCCAATACGTGAGGGTGATTTTTGTAATTTGACCTTACCTGAGGGGGGTATTCGTAATTTACCCCAATTAAAAGATGGATTTGGTGTTATTTATGTGAGTATTTAAAATTGAAACATTTTTTCACCAAAGCAAATAAAGTAAATACGAATAAAAGAGCAGAGAAATCAATTTAAAGAGAAAAAAATGGTGGTCTTGGTCCCCAGTTCTTTCCCACCGGCGAAATGTGGGGGTGACGGCGGGGTTTGGATGGAGTGAGGGTTGGAGAATTAATTAGACTCAAGTTCTTATTTATGATTTTTTTTAAGTAAAGGTCATTTTGGTATTTAACCATTTTAAGTGTGGTTCGTACAGGGAAGAGGGGTGATGTTGTACAAGGACACTTGTCCAATTTTTTTTCAAACAACTTGGTGACTCTCAACGGGTGAGAGTCACCTTAGAGTATTCCATGTTTGTTTGGCATTTCTCAAACACGAATTTTTTTTGGGAAACACCAAACAAACAGGCCCTAAAATTCTGTTTTTTTTTTTGGCTTTACATGGTTAAATTTAATCTCTTTCGACGTCTGTCAAATATATTACTCTCATTATCTTAAATTATTTATCATTTTACATGTTTTCACATATATTAAGAAACTTATTAAATAATCTTAGTCTTAAGAAAAAACAAATTATATTTTTAAAATACCGATTATCTCACCATTAACTATTTACATTTTACACACTCTCTCTTACTTTCTTTCTTATTCTCTCTCTATCTTTCTCTTTCTATATCTCTCGGATTAAATCAAAAGACTCTTCGTATCCCTTTATTCTTCAACATATTCGGCTCCCTCTTCTAAATCTGTTGCAGAAATTTGACCGACAAAATATGTTTTCTTAATGTTATATATTTCTCCCAAAGAAAAAGCTTTAAGCAAAGCAGCAAGTGGAGTTGCGGGATTTGACAAAAATCAATTGTTTATCAGTTTATCCATGAAATAATTTATAACAACTCTGGCAAACAATTGTATATTCATCAAAAGTTAATGGCAATAGGATATCCCATCTAAAATGCCCTTTTAAAAAAAAATCCCATCTAAACTTGTAGAAAGATAATTATTATAAAATACCGCATGAAGTTTTCTGTAATTATAGTAAATTTCATAAGGTCCGAATATAAATCATCCAATTCAAAAATACATCTTGTATTTTGTCTAATTAGCAAAATCTCCCATGTGTTATTCTGAATACAAAAAATCCCCTTATTTGCACGAAATCCCTTGCATCGACATATTATAAGCTTAGTGTACCTATTCAAAATGTCATCGCTAGTCAAATAGGGGAGGTTTTTGTAAATTTCTTTAGCGAAATGAGATTATCGCCAATTTTCAAAGTTAATATAAGTACAATTGACAAAATATTAGGAATATTTTTTCATTTTACTCCCTTTTGAGGGGATAAAGGCTTAATTAAATGCCCAAAATATACATATTTAAATATAATACATCGAACTAGAGCAATACACTAATTAAGAGCAAGAGTAAAATTGATAAATTATCCAAAACATAACACCAAAAGTAATATTTTTATGTGAAATCTCCAACAATATGAGTTAGCGTTTATATGATTTCGTTTTTCACTCGATGAACTTCAAATCCAGAGCAAGATCATCGCCATTTTCTTATAATAAAAATGTAAGACTTAAATTAGAAAGCTCCCCGTTTGTGATTTTTAGAGTGTAAAATGGAAGTAAGCCAAGATTTACGCAAAAGAAGTACTTTACACATTAGAGCCGCTGCACGAAATACTCCGACCAGCGGGGAACTTATTCTAAAACACTAAACAAGTGAAAATGTTTTCTCCCAAAGCAGAGGTTTAAGCAAAGCAACAAGTGGAGTTGCGGGATTTGAGAAAAATCAATTGTTTATCAAGTTAATGTCAATTTACTTGAAATGAACAATATTCAATTTATCTTCTTAGACTGTGATTCGAAAAATAGTAATTTACCTTCTTCAGCTGTAAATTGAAAATGGACTTAAAAAGTATAATTGTAACATATGGGATAAATTATCACATTTATCATAACACATGAGTGTAAAACTATCATATTATATAAAAATGGCAGGGAGACGGTGTGAAACTTTTATAAGATTTCAGGAAGATAAAATGCTCTTTTTAAAATTTTTAAGAGGTAAATTGAACATTATAAATATCGCAGAGTGAATTGCCATTATTGTTTATCTATGAAACAATTTATTAAAAACTCTGACAAATTGTATATTCATAAAAAATTAATGGAAACAGACCCTACTTTAAATGCTTATCAAAAAGAAAAGGCATCCTATAAAAAATTATAAAAAAAAAGTAATGATTATATGTTGGCATTCCTTCCCATTTGTGATAATTATATTTCAATAATACATCTATAAGTATTGAGTACTGCAATCCTTAGAAGAAGCGCTAATTAGCCCTTCCACAAATTAAATGCCTTCTTCAACTCTATCAATCTTAATCCTTTTCTCTTTGTTAGTTTTATGCTCTTTTTCAAATGCTAAAAGAAGCTCCCAAAAACCCAAAGGCTTCATTTTCCCCATCAAGAAAAATGAAACTGTAAATCAATATTACACCTCTATTCAAATAGGTGCCAACAGCACAAAACTCAATGTAGTGATTGATATTAGTGGCAATTTCCTTTGGTTCAGTTCCGACGATTACTTTTCATCATCCTCAAGTTATCTCCCCATCCCATGCGAGTCTAAAGAATGCAATATCGCCAATGGTGTCGGCTGTATTTTATGCGAATTCCTGCCTCCGGTGCCCAAATGCATCACAAACATGTGCGCGGATTATGCCCTCAACCCATATTCCGGCACACAGGGGTATAATGGTCTTTCAACGGATGTGTTGCACGTGTACTCGACTCATGGACAAAGGTAGTGTTAGAGTTCATTATTATTTATATCTGACATATATTAAGTAGAAGGGTAATTTAGTCTTTTAACCTTTACTTTGTTTAACCTATTTAGGGGAAAAATCATTTAGATGGATCCACTGTCATGTGTATTCGTGGGCCCATACCAATTTTAAATTTGCACACTCGTGAACAGATTTATATGTGTGAAACTAAAATGTGATATAAGACTCATCCTGCTATTAATGTCTTTTTCTTGTCTTCTTTCATTTACACTTTTGCTTGTTTTCTTTGTATGATTTTAAGAACCCTAAACCCAAATACCCAATTTTTAAAAATCGGACCGGAATGACCTGTATGACCGGTTTAATCGGTAACCTGCTACTAATCTGGTCCGGTTAACTCTTCAAAACCAGTCATCTTCCTGCCTTGTTCGAATTGAAAAAAACCGATAAAATCAGTGAACCGATTAAACCACTTGTTCACTTATAACCAAAAAAAAAAAAAATCTTCTTCCCCAATTTCAAGTATTTGCATGTTTTTCAATAAAAGAATTTAGGTGACAAAATTCATTTAATTTTTTCTCTTTCTTACAAGTAATTAGTAATAAAATTATTATTGATATGTATATGGATCAAAGTTTGTAGTATATATTTCTTTGATATTATGTTATCATAGTTGTAATTTTAGATATTTTGTATTTATTTTTATTTAAGTTTATGTTTTGGATATATGGAGAGTTCTTTTTCTTCAAGATTGTAGAATGAAACAATTGTTTGAACATGCTATGTTGGATTCTGAATTACATAATTACTTTTGTTTGTTTTATATTTAGTAACATTAATGATTTGCTGTTAACTAGTTGTACTTTGTGAGATAATAATTAGATTATGAAAATAACTTGAAAGTTTTTGGATAAGAATTGATTTTTTAAATGGTTGGTTACATACATTAAAACTTAACTTAAATTATTATTTCGTAATGACGTCACACCGGTTGAACCAGTGATTAAAACAGTTCGATTCAACCAGTAACCAGTAAGGCTACCGCTTCGATGTCCAATCCGATTTTTAAAACATTGCCTAAACCTTGAACATTGGACTCTTCAACTAATGGCTTCCAACTTCATTCGATTCCTTTGATTTATCAGGTACAACGTGAGAGGATTCCCTTTCCAATATTCTGATACCGTTTTACGACAAGGCTTGGCTAGTTCGACACAAGGAGTTATTTCTCTAGGAAGGACTAGGATTTCTCTGCAGGCACAACTCGCATCCGCTTTCAAGATCCGCGAGAAATTTGCACTTTGTGTTCCATCTTCAGGCCATGTAGGCAATCTGATTATCGGTAATGTGGCCTACAACAAACCCATTGAAGCAATCTCGAAATCACTCATAAGCACACCCCTGATTAGAAATCCCATGAGCAATAACGGGGACAATGTGGTTGGTAATTTGTCAATCACGTACTTCATCGATGTAAAGTCCATTAGAGTAAACAACAAGACTCTCTCATTCAACAACTCTCTCCTTTCCATTGACGAGAGTACCGGATATGGAGGTACTAGTCTTCGCACTGTAAGGTCTTATACGAGTTTGCTTAAATCTATCTACAGAGCTTTGGTTAACGAGTTTGTAAAGGCGGCTGCATCACAGGGAATTAAGAGAGTGGCATCAGTGGCTCCATTTGGGGCATGTTTTTGTTGGTTTCTACAACATACATGCTCCAAATACACATAATCGAAGCAAATAAAATAAAAAGGGATCTTACTTAACTATTCGAACCGGCAATTGAATCACGAAATTCTGATTTCTGATTTCTGGTAGTTTTCCAACACTCTGGTCGGTCTCCGATCACGGACGGAAAGTAGACACAATTCACAGCCTAAGAACCCGGACTTGATGTTCTTGATTGATCAATTAACTCTCCCCAAAAAGGATTTTTTTCTCTCTTTTGTTTTTCTCTGTAAAACGTTTTTCCTGATTTCAAATTGTAATTGTGAAAACTGTCTTGTCTGAATGAGAGAGATAATAAACGTCTCTTCTAATTAACTGATAAGAAGAGAGAGGGGGGAGGGAGTTATCCCACAAAATAGGAGTGGGGAGTTAATTAAAACTCCCCCTAACCAACTGGATCCGGATCCGGTTCGGGTCAGCCCACATGGGCGAACCCGATCCGACCCGGCCCATTGGATCAGTCCAACATCTCCCACTCGCACGTGCGGGCTGACCCCGTGCTTTCAATGATCAATCCAATTTACATCCGAAGTTTCGTATGGGCAAATAGGCCGTGTGACCCGGCGAGTATACGAGCACGTTGCTATATACCTGTTAGGGTGATATAGCTGCTCAAGGAAACAAATTCCAGAAGAGGACTATTCTCGCTATTCCCTAGATATCTTTCGCACTACACCAGTCGACGTATCCCTTATCCCTCCAACCTTGGTTATAGGGCATACTCGGCTCTTTGGCCAATACTACTCTGTATTCACAATTACATCTCAAAACAATTAAGTTTAATGTAATTAGCTAGCTGGTGAATGCAAGTAGGGTGTAAGTCGAAGATAATCTTCCTTTCCTACAAGGATCTTCTGATTTCACTTTAGCAGCTTTCCTAGACACGCACCGCATCACCGTATGATTCATGGCTATTAGTAACGTGCTAAAGTAGCAACACCAATGGGAAACCATAAGAAACTGTCAAAAGTCTTAAGGGCATTAATTAGAGATTCCGTTGAACCTCAAGGTCTCACATAATGAGAAAGCAGGGATACATTTGCTCATTAACCTTTGTGGTCACCTTGCACACGTGGTACGAAAACACGTGTTACGATACTTTTCTTCCCGAGCAGAAGCGTATGTCATTTACAAAGGGATTTGTAAATCTGTATCGTACAGATCTCAGTTTAAGTATTCCTCGATACCCAAACCCGAGTTTTCTTCTTTCGTCGTCCTCGGCTCAACTCCCAAGAAAACTCATATCTGGCTTAAGATAAGTACAATGGATAGTGGGGAACCCATTTCGATTACTTTACATATATAGTAACCTCATCTCTGCATATTCCAAAATATCAGAGGCGATATCTCATGTGAACGAGCCAATTTCATCTGAATGAGAAAATCTCATCTCTGCACACTCCCAGTGTCAGAGGCGATTGCTCATGTGAGAGAGGCAATCTCTACTTATCCGACATACCTTTTAGTGAAGACATTTTAAAATAGATCTCAAAATATGTGTATATACATAAAAACATTAGTACATCAATGTTAGTGACAATAACATTCTTAACAGAATCTAGTACATCAAATTCTACGCAGTCCTAAAGACTTGGTATGACCTATGAAAGCCTCTTTAGCTATAGGTTTAGTGAAAGGATCAGCAACCATCTGATGCGTAGATATGTACTTGACAGTCACCTCTTTCTTCTCAATGATATCTCTTACAAAGTTATATCTCGTGTCAATGTGTTTGGTCAGTCCATGATATTTGGGATCTCTAGTGTAAGCCATAGCTGCTTGACTATCACAATAAATAGTCACAGCTCCTTCAGAATTACTTACTATCCCCAAATGCAGGAGAAATCTCCGCAACCAAACAGCTTCCTGTACTGCAGCTGAACATGCCACGAATTCTGATTCCATGGTTGATAGTGCTACACACTTTTGTTTCTTGCTGCTCCATGATATGGCGCCATCATTCAGTAAGAAAACATATCCGGAAGTGGACTTACGACGATCCAAGTCTCCACCCCAGTCAGCATCTGTGTAGCCTTTCAGCGATAATCCTTTTCCTTGAAAACAAAGGAAATAGTCTGCAGTACCCTTTAGGTATCTGAAAATCCTCTTTACAGCAACCCAGTGTCTTCTTCCGGGATTGGATTGATACCTACTGACCAGACCTACGGCATAACAAATGTCGGGGCGAGTACACATCATAGCATACATCAAGCTCCCTACAGCACTGGAATATGGTACTTTTGACATTTCTTGTTTCTCTGCTAAATCCGTTGGACACATCTCCTGACTCAGGCTGTCGCCTTTCATCACAGGAGTATCTATTGGCTTGCAATCGCTCATCCTAAATCTTTCTATGATCTTCCTTATATAAGATTCTTGAGAAAGAGCAAGGAGTTTCTTTGAACGATCTCTGTGAATCTTAACGCCTAGTATGAAATTTGCTTCACCCATATCTTTCATCTCGAAGTTAGATGATAACCATTCCTTGATGGTGTTTAAGAATCCTTTGTCATTTCCGGCTAACAAAATGTCATCGACATAGAGAGATAGTATTACAAAAAATTTGTTTGAACGTTTGACATAGACACAGTGGTCTTCATCCATCATAACGAAGTTATAAGAGATTACAGCCCGGTGAAATCTCAAATACCACTGTCTAGATGACTGCTTAAGGCCATAGATTGATCTTTTCAATTTACACACTTTGTGTTCTTGGCCTTTAAGAATAAATCCTACTGGTTGATCCATGTAGATTTCTTCTTCTAATTCTCCATTAAGAAAAGCAGTCTTAACGTCCATTTGATGTAATTCCAAATCTAAGTTAGCTACAATGGACAAAAGGAGGCGAATAGAGGCAAATCTCACTACTGGCGAGAAGGTTTCTTCGTAATCAATACCCTCAAGTTGAGTATATCCTTTAGCTACTAAACGAGCTTTATATCTATCAATGGTTCCATCTGCCTTCTGCTTAATCTTGAGAATCCATTTATTCCCGATAGATTTTCTGCCAGAAGGAAGATCGACCAACTCCCAGACTTGGTTCGATTTCATGGAATCCATTTCTTCTTCCATCGCTTTCTTCCATTCGTCCTTCTGAGGACATGACAGAGCTTCATCAAAAGATTTAGGCTCTTCATCTTCTATAGATGAAATGTTAAAAATATGTCCTTCTACGTCGTAATGACGTCTAGGAATATTTCCTCTAGAACTTTTCCTAAGTTGTGATTCAGTAATATCGTTCTGGGGTAAATTACTCCCACTCGGATCAAGTGGTCCAGTCGTATCATTTTCCACCAACGATTCGTCTAGCTCAATGCCATTCGCTGAATCAGTTAATTCGAATAGAGGTTCTCGACTTTTGATCTCACCTCTTTTAGGAAATTCGTTCTCTAAGAATGTCGCATCTCGTGAGTCGATTTCAGTGGTGCTACCCTCTTCATTTTCTCCTATGAACACGTAACCCTTAGAGTGTTGAGCATATCTTATAAAGATACATTTCTTTCCTCTGGGGCCAATCTTGCCATATTTGTTCGACGAGTCGAGCACGTAGGCAGCTGATCCCCAAGGTCTAAGGTTACTTAGATCAGGTTTCCTACCTGTCCAAAGTTCATATGGAGTGGTAGCCACTGATTTTGATGGCACTTTGTTCAGTATATAGGCAGCAGTTAACAAAGCATCTCCCCAAAAGGAAATAGGTAAGTTAGCTTGCGCCATCATGGACCTAGTCATTTCTAGCAATGTTCTATTCCTCCTCTCAGCAACTCCGTTCTGCTGAGGTGTGTTAGGATTAGTTAATTGCCTAGTTATCCCCTTTTCTTTACAAAAGTCCTTAAATTGACTTGATAGATATTCCCCGCCTCGATCAGTTCTGAAGGATTTGATCGTTCTGTCTAGTTGATTTTCTACCTCATTAAGGTAACGTCTAAAACACTCCAGTGCTTCAGACTTATGTGAAATCAAATAGACATACCCAAAGCGAGTGAAGTCATCTATGAAAGTAATGAAATAGGAGGCTCCATGTCTTGCCATAACACTAATCGGACCACAGATGTCTGAATGGACTAATTGCAATGGAAATTCAGCTCTAATAGCCTTTCCAAAAGGTTTACGAATAGATTTTCCAGCAAGACAATTTTGACAAGTAGGTAAATCGATTTTAGATATTGGACCCAATAGTCCTTCTCTAGCAAGACGATTCATTCTATCTTGTCCTATGTGACCTAATCTAGCATGCCAAGTATTAACATTCACAATAGAATTACTGGAGGAACAAGCATTCAAAACAGAACTACTATTAACATAAAAGTTAAAATTATGTCTGTTACAATCAAAAACCATAAAACCATCTCGAAGATGTCCAGAACCATAATAAACATTGTCTTGATAAACATGAACAGAATTATGACAGAAGTTCAAATTAAATCCTAATCTTAGAAGAGCAACAACTGAAACTAAATTCCGTCGAATTTCTGGAGCGAATAAGACATCTTGTAGGATCAGGGTTCGTCCACCATGCAAATCTAGTTTGCAAGTACCAATCCCTTTAACCTCCACTCTGGCGTTATTTCCTACATATATCCATCTTGTTCCAACAGGGACTCGACGAAACTCTACCAACGATTCACGGTCTCTAGTCACATGGTCTGTTGCACCTGAGTCAACAATCCACACAGGATATGATTCAGTTAATAAAACAGTACTAGATACATGAACAAAAGACAAAGACGAGTCATGGTATGCTACCTTATCCTTCTTAGGATTGGTACACTCTTGAGCAAAGTGCCCGAGTGCTCCACAGTTGAAGCACTTCATCTTGTTCTTGTCTTTCTTCTTCTTAGCAAAACGCTTACGTTTGCCGCCATGGTTGGGGTTGTTGTTCTTCTCACCAGTCTGCTTCCCAGGGTTGCCTTTCTTCCAGTTCCTCTTACGTTTGAAGCCCGAAGCTTTCTTGGAACTAGTCTCAGCAATGTAAGCACTTGACATGGATTTTGCAACTCCAAGTCGCTCATCCTCAAGTTCAACGTGGCGAGCAGCATCAGCAAAGGTTTTGATGCTATCATTATGAGTCAGATTGATTTTCAGATGCTCCCACTTGTCAGGAAGTGACCGGATTAAGGCTTGAACTTGCTGCTCATCAGAGAGGATATGGCCAGCTGACACAAGCTCCCTAATCATATTAGACATCACCCTAATGTGTTGCTTAATGTTATGATTGGGCAATTTCTTATAAGTGTCAAATTTGATTGTCAGCTGCCTCAGACGAGTGATTGTCGTACCCCCATATTTCTCCCTGAGAAACACCCATATGTCATGAGCGGTAGGGTGCTGCTCACACTCGTAAATCAGATCATCAATCACAGAGCTAACCAGGATTGCACGAGCAGTGGAATTTTTCTTTTTCCACGCCTGGTAAGCCTCTTGATCCCTTCTCTGCTGGACACTATTTCCAACACCTGGGTCATCCAAGATTCGGTTGATGCCGTCCAAAACATCTTGCTCATCGAGCACATACCAAATCTTATGACGCCAGATGTCATAGTTGTCACCGTTCAGTTTGTCACCTTTGTTAAGGTCAGCAATTATTGATTTAGATGCCATAGTCTGTTATGTAAGAGGTGATTAAATGTTAAAACCCTTATACACATATTTTATTTTATACTAAGTCAATTAAGCTCCATTAAGACTTGACACAAGCAATGGATTCGAAAGTTCACGCAATGTTCCCAATCATCATCCATTTACAAGTATCTCATAATTATGGACTTAATATCAAAAAGTATAAAAACTAAAGTTCTTGGTTATAGTCATTCTAAAACCTAAGAACTCCCACTGGAAAAGATGATCAAACATGCTAAAGCATAACAATACATATATGATCATAAATATGTAAGCAAACAAAGCATGCATTTCGAATCAAAACAACTAAGATTCATACAAACAGTCATCAAATCCAGTATCATGAAGAAAACAAACAAACAACATAGAATATCTTGAAATGGAAATGAAATTACAGAAATCATTCAAATCGGAAAAATCGACCCTCTGGTTCGATTGATTGCCAAGACTGAACAAAAGCTTCATTGGCAATGGCTTGAGACAGCCTGTCACAAGGTACTTGCTTCAAGGACCGATGAGTTGATTTCTTCCTCATACCGGACCTCAAGTTGCGGAGGTTAGAGTTCAGGCTAAGAAACAAAGTCTTTTCAGCCTTTTTCTTGAGGTATAATTTCCATCCATTATGCATGTTGTGAATAAAGTTTTCAATAGAGTTGTCTCTTCCAATATAGTTTCTCGCCTCTTCCCAAACTTTATGAAGTTCAACCGGAAGAGATTGCTTGAAGACATCACACCGTTTTTCAAACGGATGAATGTCAGTACCATAATAGTGAACGCGGCGGTGTAACTTTCTCATTACCCTCCAATGCTCTTTCAAAGAGTGTTTGGGATCCATTCGGTACGACACCAAATCTTCTATGACCCCCGGTAGCTCATGGATACGTCGCTCAAGGGCTTCTCCCCGAAGTACCCTATATCTGCTATAGATCAAAGGCATACCTGAAGGATGAGGGTAAATATTAAATGTTTGCGGAATTTTAATATTTTCAGTGATTGAAATATATTTTGATACTTTCAAGAATATTTTACTTTGCCAAATTACAAATAAAATGCGCGAAAAAAATAAATGCTCAAGCGAGAATAAACGAGCTTAATTTTCTAAAGTATCAAAAAATTCAATCTCAGTAGCCACCCATGAAGGACAATTTAATTTAAATTTTCTGGAAAAAATTTGGAATTTTCTGATGAAGAATTTTATTTTCTGTGAATTTCTAAAGATTTAAAAGACAATAAATCAAAATAAATTTTAAACAATGTTCAAAAAATTATTTTAATTCACAGATAAATCAGAAATAAAATTTCAAGTTTACAGAAAAAAATCCGGTCGAAACCGGCCGCCGGAAACCACCTCACGCGCCGACACGCGCCGGCGGTGGGTGAATTTTTTTTTTTTTTTTTTAAACAAGCTTCTGCTGCCACGTGGCAGTCCCTGACGTGGACACGTGGCATGTAACAGTGACATGGACACCCACGTCAGATGGACACGTCATCGACACGTGGCAGTGACGTGTCAAGATCGGTCTCGAAATCCTACGTGGCGCTGGCGTGGCAGACACGTGTGTCTGACGTGGACGCCACGTGGATGTCTGCGTGTGACTGGGCAGTTACAACTGTCCATGAATTGTCCCACTCGCGCGGGTGGCGCGTGTACCACACGCGCCGCCTTCCGCTCGTTTTCCGGCGTCGTCCTTTTGGCTACCCCCCCATTTTCGTGCCTTCCGAATCCATTGGTGCAATCAAATTTACGTTTTGAGCTCTCGACGTTGGAGTGTGCGTTACAACCATATTGGAAGAGAGTGGTGAGTGTATTATGCAATATGTGTTATTAAATTAATTTTCCAGATTATAAAAGTAATTAGGCAGAGACTTAACAGTCAATTTCCGAACGAAATATTTGGCCAAAAAATAATATGGGCACAGATCCAGAAAGCTTATTTCGAGAGGAACGTAAGCATATATGGTAGATCACATAATTCCAAGTAACACATCGGGAAAACGCATAATACGATTTTAAGAAAACAATTTTTCCAGAACAGAATATACGTCAAAAAATTCTGAAAAAATTCAGATAATTACTACATCATATAAGCATGCCTCAATAAAAGTTTCAGAATTATCCGACAACTATAGCATGCCTCGAAAATTAAAACAGTATAACCATAATTCCACAAATTCGAAAAAACATAACAAAAACAATTTGACAGGAATTACAAGGCACATACAGCATGATTTTCGAAAATAATCAGAGATTAAAGAATTTCGAACTCAATCGCAACAATGGCTCTGATACCAATGTTGGTTTCTACAACATACATGCTCCAAATACACATAATCGAAGCAAATAAAATAAAAAGGGATCTTACTTAACTATTCGAACCGGCAATTGAATCACGAAATTCTGATTTCTGATTTCTGGTAGTTTTCCAACACTCTGGTCGGTCTCCGATCACGGACGGAAAGTAGACACAATTCACAGCCTAAGAACCCGGACTTGATGTTCTTGATTGATCAATTAACTCTCCCCAAAAAGGATTTTTTTCTCTCTTTTGTTTTTCTCTGTAAAACGTTTTTCCTGATTTCAAATTGTAATTGTGAAAACTGTCTTGTCTGAATGAGAGAGATAATAAACGTCTCTTCTAATTAACTGATAAGAAGAGAGAGGGGGGAGGGAGTTATCCCACAAAATAGGAGTGGGGAGTTAATTAAAACTCCCCCTAACCAACTGGATCCGGATCCGGTTCGGGTCAGCCCACATGGGCGAACCCGATCCGACCCGGCCCATTGGATCAGTCCAACAGTTTTGATGCCAAAACTATTGCTAGTGGGAAGAATATAGGGCCTCGAGTGCCGACTATTGATCTGGTTATGAACGGCAAGAATGTGTTCTGGAGGTTTTACGGCTCAAATTCGATGGTTAGAGTTAGTCAAAACGTAATGTGCCTTGCGTTTGTAGAGGAGCTTCCTAATATAGCTGGGCCAACAACTTCAATAGTTGTAGGAGGTTATCAAATGGAGAATTATCTGCTCGAGTTTGATCTCACTTCTTCGAAGCTTAGGTTCAGCCCTTCACTTTTGCTAAGTGGTACAAGTTGTTCCCAATTCGGAGCTTTCTAATAATCTGCATTATTTCTGCTTTTGTTACGTTTGTTGTCCCTTCTTCGAGGCTCGGGTTTAGTCCTTTATTGATCTTATTGAATGGTATGGGGATTCGAACATGAATCCAGTACTGTAGATTTAGTCAAAATAAGTATTATACTATTATATGATATCATCCTCATCGTCATCTATTAAAATAACTTAATTATCCGACAACACATTTATAGGAGCGCTGCACCAAATAATATTCTTAGCTAAATATATACATAAGAAACTTATCTAAATATTTTGTTTATGTTAAATATTTTCTCCCAAAGCAAAAGCTTTAAGCAAAGCAACAAGTGTAGTGGCCGGATATGGGAAAAATCAATCGTTTATCTATGAAATAATTTATAATAACTCTTCACATATAATTGTATATTCATCAAAAGTCTAGTCAATGGCAATAAGACCCCATCTAACATGATCCAATCTAATATGAAGTAAGACTTATTGTATGTGTTTAATTAAAATCATTTATTCTTTGACCAAGAATGTTAATTTGGTCTTATTTCGAAATTTGGTTTCACATCGACATTTTGTACTCTCACAATATGAAAAGAAGAAAAAAAATCCATTTAAAATTGTAAAAAAGATAATGATTATATGTTGGCATTGCAATAGTACATCTATAAGTAATGAGTCCTGCAATCCTGAAATAGAAGCACTAATTAGCCCTTAAATTAAATGTCTTCTTCAACTCTATCAATCTTAATCCTTTTCTCTTTGTTAGTTTTATGCTCTATCTCAAATGCAAAAAGAAGCTCTCCAAAACCCGAAGGCTTCATTTTCCCCATCAAGAAAAATGAAACTGTTCATCAATATTACACCTCTATTCAAATAGGTGCCAACAGCACCAAACTCAATGTAGTGATTGATATTAGTGGCAATTTCCTTTGGTTCAGTTCCGACGAATACTTCTCATCCGCCTCAAATTATCTCCCCATCCCATGTGACAGTAAAGAATGCGGTATTGCCGATGGAAGCGGATGTATTTTATGCGAAAACCACCCTCCTGTGCCCAAGTGCATCACAAACATGTGTGCGAATGATGCCCTCAACCCGTATTCTGGCACACTTGGGTATAACGTGTTGTTAAATAAGTTTAAAACAATCTGTGTATATAAAATATTATAGAATATTTTATATTTCTAAGTACTATAGTGAATTATAAAATATTATAAAATACTTTATATTATAAAACTATAGTAAATTATTCCAACAGAATAATTATTTATAATTAACTCTAATTATAAATCTTAGTATAGTTTATTCTCGCAGAACAAACAAAATCAGAATTTAATAACAGTGTACTTACTGTAATAATTCTGAACCGTAAAATCGACCGAGGCTTGCAAATGCAATATCCTTAAGACAATATTTCTGGGCTGTCAAGGTGCAACAGTTCGTCTCAGTGGTCTCCCAAGATTCAACGGTCGGATACTTGTTTCTTTGCACTAAGAACAAGTCCACAGCGAACTTTAACAAATAGAATATTTAATTTGAGAGGAGAAGAATATAGAGAAGAATATATGATTATGCTTTGATTGCTAGAAAATGAGATGGGAGAATTGGCCAGATTCTCCCCCTATTTATAGCAAAAGAAGGGGTGTTGCTGGAGGGTCACAACTATTCGGATTTAAACCAAACAGTGGTTTGGTCCGAACGGGTGCCACCCGTTCGGTTCAAAATCCGATCAAACACACCCTTTTATTCAAAAATTGGGCGGGCGAACGGATCCTTGTCAGACCTTCTAGAAGTGAGTCTCGCGGATCTTTTTCGGATCACATGCGGATCCTGTTCGGATCACACATGGATCCTAACTGGATCACATGCGGATCCTAATCGGATCACCCAAGGATCTTTATTAAAAAAAATTAGACTTTAATAATTATTGGGCCCAGATATTACTCTAGGCCCACTCCTACAAAAAGCCTTACAACTTGAAAGCTAGGTGCCCTTTTTATAACAATTGTGTAGCTCAACTTTCTTCTTATTTTCCATGTGGGATAGAGACACTCAACTTCTCTTCTCATTTTATTCATTTAAGGTGTAATAATTAATATGGTTAATTCAATTTAATTAACTAATTTAATTACACCAACATAACGGTCTTTCCACGGATGTGTTGCACGTGTATTCGACCCATGGCCAATGGTACTGTTAGAGTATATTATTATTTATTTCTTGAACATATCAAGTAGAAGGGTAATTTAGTGTTTTATTCTATTTAGGGGCAAAAAAATCCTCTTAACACATTTTCTTGTGACATGATGCATCCACCTTTCAAGTGTATGTGAACCCACACAAAAATACAGATCTATATGCGTGACACCAAAATGCGACAGAAGATCCATCCCGCTATTTATAAATTTCGATCTCTTGTCCTTCACTTACCACTTCTGCTTATTCTCTTTTGTATGCTTTCAGCTAATGGCTTCCAACTCTATTCGATTTCTTTGATTTATCAGGTACAACTTCAGAAGATTCCCCTTCCAATATTCTGATACTGTTTTACGACAAGGCTTGGCTAGTTCAACACAAGGAGTTATTTCTCTAGGAAGGACTAGGATTTCTCTGCAGGCACAACTCGCATCCGCATTCAAGATCCGCGAGAAATTTGCACTATGCGTTCCATCTTCTGGCCATGAAGGCAATCTAATTATCGGTAACGTGGCCTACAACAAACCCATTGAAGCAATCTCGAAATCACTCATAAGCACACCCCTGATTAGAAATCCCGTGAGCAGTTACGCAAACGAGGTTATTGGTAATTTGACACTTACATACTTTATTAATGTAAAGTCTATTAGAGTCAACAACAAGACTCTCTCATTCAACGACTCTCTCCTTTCCATTGACGAGAGTACCGGAGAAGGAGGTACTAGTCTTCGCACTGTTAGGTCTTATACGAGTTTGCATAGATCTATCTACAGAGCTTTGGTTAATGAGTTTGTAAATGCGGCTGCATCACAAGGAATTAAAAGAGTGGCATCTGTGGCTCCATTTGGGGCATGTTTTGATGCGAATACTATTGCTAGTGGGAAGACTGTAGGGCCTCGAGTACCGACTATTGATCTGGTTATGAACGGGAAGAATGTGTTCTGGAGGCTTTATGGCTCAAACTCGATGGTTAGAGTTAGTCAAAACGTAAGGTGCCTTGCGTTTGTAGAGGAGGTTTTCGTAGGGCCAGCAACTTCGATAACTGTAGGAGGTTATCAAATGGAGAATTATTTGCTTGAGTTTGATCTCACTTCTTCAAAGCTCAGGTTCAGCCCTTTACTTTTGCTAAGTGGTACAAGTTGTTCCCAGCTCGTGGCTTTGTCAATATAAAATTTTGTTGTGATCAATCACTTTCAAGTTCAATTGTTGTTCACTTCAGCTCGGGTTCATCCCTTATTGATCTTTGTGCATGGTATATGTCGTTCCCAGTTGAGAGCTTCCCTTCCCTTTCATGAATTGCAAATCGTAAAACTACTCTACCAAAAGTTGCAATTCATGAAAAGGACGGGCCTTCTTCTTATCTTGTATCATAATAAAGGAATACATCTGGGTAGTGAATGAACTCCCATGATGAGCTTCATGATGTAATAAAGATCCAGGCGTGTTTGTTTGACATCTTCAAAAAATAATTATTTTGGAAAATGCGAGACAAATACAATTTTTACTTTGTGAAATAAATTTAGCTTCTGTCAATTTTCTCAAACTAGTCTCCCAAGAGTCAAACAAACAATAATTTTCTTATTTGTAGAAAAACCCCTACACAAAATCTACTTTGATTTGATATAAGGCCATCTCCAATGGGGGGATGGGGGGAGGGGCTCCGGAGCCCGGGGCTGGGCCCTGCCCCCACCCCGAGCCCTGTCTGGTCGTCTCCAATGGCAGGGCTCCAGAATAGAATTAATTCCATATTTTGAGCTTGCCCACTCTCACCATTAATATTATAGTTGTAATTTTATTTTTAATATTAAAATTTACTTTTCTTATCTATTTTAGTATGTATTTTAATATTTAATATAGATTAAGTATTAATCTAAATTATATATATAAGTGTTTAATTTTATATTAACTAATTCCGTATTTTTTAAAAAATATAGCTACCACCAATATTGTAGTTAAATGATCAAATTTTTAATTACAATAAAAGATATTAAAATAAAAATGGGCTATTTATTTATTAATTATTTGCCCATAAATAAATTTAATTATAATTCTAATAAATTATTAATGATTTTAATTTTAAAAAAAATTAATTTTATTATATTAAATAATCAAATTAATTTTTTTTTGCTACATATATTTATTAAATACTAGTAAATATACAATAAATATACTAAATAAATTTTATTAAATAATTCAATTCTACATATTTAATTTAATTAAGTAGGGAAATTTTTTCATTTTATTAATTATTTAAGTATATATATTAATTTCTTATTTTAATTCCCTAAATAAACATTTTTTTTTAAAAATATAACGGATCCAATCAGGGGACGCTAGGTGGGTCCCCTGACCTAATGAGGGGCGCGTGAAACCACGCACCCTTCTTTCTTCATTCTCTTACTCACACGGCCATGGGCCGCGGCCAAGGCTCCGCGGAGCCTTGGCTGCAGCTCGTTCCGGCTCTTGAGCCACCACGCCCCGCGCCCCTCGTCCACTAGAGATGACTCCTTTCCCGCAGCCCCACCCCGCCCCCAGCCCGGCCATCTCCATTGTAGATGGCCTAAAGTTGTACATATCTTACATCTACAATCTAAACTCTTTCAAGAAAACTACATCCACCTTATTTTTTAAATCACTCTCCCGAAATTCAAACAAACAATGTTACGCAAATCGAGGTTATTTCACAAACTCCACCACTCTCGCGTAAAGAGTAATAGACTATGAAGCACTGATACTTCAAATCGAGGTTATTTCACAAACTCCACCACGCTCGGACACGCGTCGGAGAGAAAATATGGTTTTGGACTCGATGGGGATATGGTCAAGGACTCCGTCAAATGCTCAGTCAAGGACTCGGACTCGGACTCGAACTCGGACTCGGTCTTAGACACGGCGGGGGTCTTTTTGCAATTTTTATCAAAATCGTGTGTTTAAATTGAAAATTTAAAACTTAATTAACAAAAATCAGAAAATACTTTTGTGAACTAGTCGATTAAACTTTTACAGAGTACTCTTCCTCTTCATTCCAAATACAAATGAAACAACTCCTAAACTCCCCAATTTCATTCATTTCATAAACCTTAGTTCAAGAATTCTTCCAATTTAGTCAAATTTACAGGTACTTCTCTTCCTCTCTACCTCATTTTTTGCATGTGAAACTTGTTTTGAATCATTTACGATATATGTGCTTAGCGTGAATTTCGATATCTTTTGTGATCTTTTCTTTTGATTTTGTGTTTAAAATATTAGAATGAATGTTAATTCATTGACTATGATACTAATTTATTTTATATTTATATAAAATGTATAGTTTTTTTTAATATACGTATCCATACCGTGTCGTATCTTGAATTTCTTTTAGAAAACGAGTCGCCGAATCCGAATCGTGTCAAGTCCAAGTCGCCGAGTCAGTATCTGTGCAACATAGATAATAGAGAGTAGAGTGAGATAATATCCTTTCATTTCATTATTGTTGGTGTTAGTATTTACAATACATGATAATGTTCTCTATTTATAGGATAAAAAACACCACAAGAAAAACAACATTTTTCGACTGATTTTTCGATAATATTCATCTGAAAATTGAATTTCCGACGTATTTAATCCGTCGGGAAATTGGCCGTTAAAAAATTTCCCGACGGGGTTTCTCAATCGGGGTTTGCCCGTAGGAAAATTTTCCGACTAGAGAATTTCTAACGAGGCTCCAATCGGAAATGAATTCGGACAAATTTTTTTTAATTAAAATTCCTATGGGTGAACCCGTCGGAAATTTCAAAAAAAAATTGGAAAAAAAGTTCTAAATTTCCGACAGGTTGTTCACATTGGAAATTTTTTTAAAAATTAAATAAAAAAATAAGAAAATAGAATTTTTTATTTTCCCTAATTTAAACCTATATCAATTAAATCATCAAATACCATATTAAAATCAACACATCTGACGGGTATTAAACTGCAAGAGTTGATGGATCAAAATTTCTAATTCTATAATTTAATTAATCAAAAAAATACCTAGAAAATGGAAATTTGATCCATGCTCAAATGTGGCACAGAATTTAACAAACCTAATAAATGTCAATTCACAATAGATATAAAATAAAAGTCAAGTACACCTTCATGGTAGGACTGTCAATCGGGCCTTGTGAGCCGAGCTTTAAATAGCTCAAACTCAAATACCATCGGGCTTCGTAGATATAGGCTCAAGCTTGACTCATAAATTTTTTAATTGTTTCGGCTCAAACTCAGCTCATGTAAAGTTTCGGGCTTCGGGTTTATATCGGGCTTATGTCGGTTTTATTAATACTAGCAAATGTTACTCCATAAATAAAAGAATTACGTACTAATATGAATAAACCACTCTTACTTAATACACATGAGACAATAATATGTAAATTCCACACTTGTTCTTCATAATATTAAACATTAAATAACATTAAATTGTATTACTGTATTAGATAAAAACTTTTCATCATCCTAGAAATAGAATTATTGATATACCTTTTTTTTACTCCAGGTAAGTAGAGTTTTAGTGTTCCAAGACTTCCAAATTCCCAATCTTGATCACTTTCTTTTATCTTTTTCCTTTTCTTTTTCCTTTATGTTTTTCATTTGGCTTGTACAATTGTATGTAATTGATTTTGATATTTGGTACATAGTAATTTTGATATAAATAATTAGCAGTAGTATTCGGTCGGGCTTTATTCGGGCTGAGCCTTATTAGGCTCAAACTCGGCTCATAAATTGATCGGGTTTAATATAATGGCTCAAAATCGGCCCGACACACAATTATTCGGGTTCGGGTCATATTTAATCGGGCCGAGCCATGGGGCTTCAGGTAGGCCCGGCTCAATTGACAGTCTTACTTCGTGGACTAAAATCAGTAACCATGTCCGACTCAGCAAACCCCGAAGGATAGAGGTAGAAAAAATGACCTCATCGTAGTCTTACAATGATACTTTACTATTTTCAGCTTATTGTTTCTTGGGAGCTTCTAAGGGCAGTTCACCTTGTGGAAAACTACTAACAGTTTTCCACAAAAATAAACTGATTTTTTATTTTTTTAATAATAAAAATGTCACTTGCCAAACCGGTTGAATATAGCAGGTCATAATTGCGGAACTTACTCTTTTGCCCTCTCCTTGTTAAAAAGAAAAATTAAAACTTTGGTCATCTTCTTCACCAAGCTCAAGCGAACATGTCGATCCCCAATTATGTCCACCTGATTTCTGGAGGTTTGTGGACAATTGCTGCTCGTTTCCTCTTCTCTAGGGCCTGGGTAGAGTGTTTCCGAAATTAATTTCGCATTACATACACTAATTAAGCTGAAATTTAATTCGGGCCGTGAAAACTTGAACGGGCCGTGAGATTTCTGTTCGATTTTGATTGGAAAACACTCCTGGAGTGTTTAATTGTTGTTTTCCATGTTCATTTAAGTGATTAAGAGATTCGGGCCCTCAAGAACTTAAACGGGCCGTGAATTCCATTCAAAATTGGTTCGGATTTCTTGAGGAATCTTCATCTTTTTGTTCGAAGGTTTGATTATAACCTATTTCTTACGCAATTAACAGCAACTCTTGTTGAATTTTACAAATTGGGCTTCAAATCAGATTTTGGGTTCATCGATTCTAGCGATTTTTTGAGTGTTTTTGTTCTTGATTCTTGTTCTATATTGATTGTTTTGATTCATAGTGTTTAATTTCAGTTGTTGTTTGCTTAAATTTAATGATTGATTAATTGGCAGACCATATTTTTCTTACTCTGTTTTTTTCAACATTTTTTTTTGAATGATTTTTTGTGCTGTTCATGATTTCAGTTAATTGAACATGATTGGCAGGCCCCGTATTGCAGTTGTTCATGATTTCAGTTAATTGCAAAATTAGACTAAAAGTTGATCAACATTAGGAGACTTACCTCAAAACTTCAATGAACTAACTTCAATACAAGAACAATTATTAATTTTAGCTAAACTTAAAAATGACAATGTTTTTGGAATCAATTCTGAAGTCTTAAAAACACTAAATCACCTACCAAGAACCACAATATTAGTGAAGAATTCTTCCAAAAATAGTTGGACCTTCAAGTTGGAGAGCAAATTAATTATCAAAAAAAAAAAAAGTTGGAGAGCAAATGGGTCTTCAAGGTGGAGAGCAAAATTGGGTAACAAGTCAGTGGAAATGATTTGTGTAGGAGAAGAAGAAGACATGGGCATAAAAGTCATTTCTTCAGTGGAAATAGTATAATTAATTGGGCAGGGTATAAAAGTCATTTCGATTTTGCCTATAGTGTATTTTTGCTTCCGGTAACAGGTGAAGGTTTTGCCACATGACATTCATTAAGTGATGAACTATGAGCAGTTTAGCCAAGGCTGAACTGCCCATAGCAAGACCGTTGTCTCTTTTCTCAGTTTCTTTTAGTTTTTCCTTTAATTCGCCAGTCTGCATGTCAAGGTAAGAGTTCAAGAGCAATTTGGACAATAAAACAAGAAGGGGCAGAATTGCATTTTAAGTCAGAGTGAATAGTAAATTAATTTCCTATGTTATTGTAAATAGGCAGTTTAACTTTCTGTGATAAATAAAAAGGTAAAATACATCCCTGTAATATTTTAAATAGGCAATTTAACTCCTTGTGATAATAAAAAGGGTAAAATATTTCCTTGTGTTTTTATAAAAGAATATTATTTCCCTCTAAATTGCTTATTAAATTCATATCAAAGGAAGTTAAATTGCTCATTATTTCATTTCACAGGTAGGTAAATTGCCTATTTTTATATCACAAGGAGGTATATTGCTCATTATTTTATTTTACAGGGAGTTAAGTTGCCTATTTTTATTTTACAGGGATGTAAACTGCCCATTAGACAAATCACAAGTAGTTAACTTGCAAAAACCCTTTTAAGTCATATGGGACATAAGAGTGAAACTGAAAATATTCTATGGACAAAGTGTGACATATTAAAAGACTGGGGGCTGAAAGTACAATATTATCGTAAAGTGCCATGTTATAAACTACCGAGCGTCAAGCCTTATGGGACAAAATATGCAGTCTTGCCAAACAAAAGATTAATTGACGAAAGTCAACTCTATTGACTATATGGTGATGTACAAAGGTTATTCGAAATCAAATTGATTCTTGATTCGGAATTAATTAATTAGTTGCCAATTCAAAAGTGTTGACTATATGATTATGTAAATTGAGTTTATTCGCAATCAGATCGTTCGTTTGATGGTTCTCAAAAAAAAAAAAAAAACATATATAATGAGAGAATTTCACTTTCAGTACCACAAGTAACCTACTTTAAGGTTGAGATAACATAACTTTAAAAACATACACATTTGATACCACAATCTAACGGTCCTCGATACATTTGATACTTCCGTTAACTTTTGTACAAATAGTTGATGAAAAATTTATAACATTGGTCTTATAATTATAGATTGTTTCCAATTTTTGCCCCACATATTTTATGGCAGACAAATTTACACCACAATTCACAAGTTTGTAGAATTTCAGTCCCAATTGCAAATATAATTAATTTAAATCCTACTTGTAAAAATATTATGTTATAATTATTAAATCTCTTACACTACTTAGATTTTATATATAATATATATAAACTAAATAATATTTTATATAAAATCCAAAAAAAATCAATTAAATTTCAGAAAAAAAAATCTTTTTATACTAATTAGATTTTATATTAACACATATAAATTAAATAATATTTTCTATAAAATTTGAAAAATAAATATCAATTAAATTATTAATTTTTTACAAAAATCTTTTAAAGTGAGTAGATAATATTATATACAAATTAGATAATATTTATTATAAAACCTGAAAAAGGACTTTTTAAAGATATATAAATTATTATAATTCTATTTAAAAAACAAAAATACTATCTAACTAGTTTAAAAGATTTTTTTTATTTAAAAAATTTAAAAATATATTCTTTTTTCAGGTTTTATATAATACATTATTTAATTTATATATATCATACATAAAAGATTATTTTTCGAAATTAAATAGTTCTAAAAAATTTAATTTATATTTTATTAGATTTTATATAAAATATTATTTAATTTATTTATATTATTAATATAATCTAATTAGTTTAAAAAATTTAATTATAACAATATATAAAATTTATAAAACTTGTGAACTTTGGGGTGAATTTATCGGTCAGGAAATATGTGGGACAAACTTTCGCAGTAATTTATAACTACATGACTAATTATGCAAATTTTTCATTAACTTTCCGTCCAAAATTGAGTTTTCCGTCCAAAAATTGACCGAAGTACGAAATCTGTCTAGGATAATTAACATTTTATACCAAATACGAATACTTTTAAAGTTATATTACCGTAACCTTAAAGTAAGATTAATTATGTTATCAAAAATAATATTCGATAAAATATATTGACTTGTTACACAGATTACATAGACTCATAGTGCAACACACTCTAATTAAACTTTTTTTTTTTGGATTGCATTAATTAAAATTTATCCGAAAGAAGTATTTACACATAATATAGGACCCACTGAACGAAATATTCTGACCAGCTAAATACATGGGGAACCTATTCTAAAACATATGTCTACCGACACAATAATTATATTTTAATACTAACTAATAAGCGGAAATGTTTTGTTTATGTTAAATATTTCTCCCAAAACCAATGTTGTTAAAACCGGACCGGACCGGCCGGTCCGACCGGTTCAACCGTGAAACGGAGGTTGGTCCGGTCCGGTTTACCTCCTAAAACCACCTTCATTAAAAACCAGTCTGAACCGGGTCGAACCGGTCCAAAACCGGTGAACCGGCGAACCGGTTCAACCCGGTTCCGAATTTTCTTTTTTTTTTTTTTAATTTTTTGATTTTTTTAAATGTTAAAATTAAACTAAAAATTCTTGTAAAATATGGGATTTGAACACCCAACCTCTTAGATGAAACATAACTATCTTACCACTTAAGCTACATCATTTTTGTTGAACTTTTAGTACAAATTAAAATTTATAAATATAAAAACTGTAGTCAAATTAACATTTTATACATTATGAATGAAAATTAATACTCAAGTAATAATTTGTTATTAAAATTTGTTCTATAAAATATTTATTTTCAATATTATTTTTAGGATAAAGAGTCAACTCGGTATATTATGCAGGTTTAACTTTGAATATTAGACTTTTATACATAACAATATTTTAAAAATGAATTTCTTAGTTTGTTGTATTTTTAACTTACACTTTTAAATTTTTATAAAGAATTGTAATCATATTATATTTATATGAGCATACAAATTAGTATCATATTACCGTTATGATATAAGTTAGATAAATATTATATGATTTAATTTAAATATATTATAAGATTTTGTATATTTTTAATCAGTTGTAGGATAATATTTAAATTTTATGCATATTACATATACTTTAAAATTAAATATATTTATTACATTATTATGACGTCATCCGGTCCGATCAGCGGTCCGACCGGTTCGACCAGTAAAACCACTAACCAGTCGGCTCACCGGTTCACTATCCGGTCCGGTTCTAAAAACATTGCCCAAAACATAAGCTTTAAGCAAAACAACAAGTGGAGTTGCGGGATATGGGAAAAGTCAATTGTTTATCTATAAAATAATTTATATAACTCTTCACATATAATTGTATATTAATCAAAAGTCTAGTCAATGGCAATAGGATCCCATCTAACATGATCCAATCTAATAGTATGAAATAAGACTTATTGTATGTGTTTAATTAAAATCATCTATTCTTTGACCAAGAAAGTTAAGTTGGTCTTATTTCAAAATTTGGTTTCACATCAACATTTTGTACTTTGATAATATTAATAGAAGAAAAAAAAAATCCATTTAAAATTGTAAAAAGATAATGATTATATGTTGGCATTGCAATAGTACATCTATAAGTAATGAGTCATGCAATCCTGAAATAGAAGCACTAATTAGCCCTTCCACAAATTATATGTCTTCTTCAACTCAATCAATCTTAATTCTTTTTTCTTTGTTAGTTTTATGCTCTTTTTCAAATGCAAAAAGAAGCTCTCCAAAACCCGAAGGCTTCATTTTCCCCATCAAGAAAACTGAAACTGTTAATCTTTTCCCCATCAAGAAAAATGAAACTGTTAATCAATATTACACCTCTATTCAAATAGGTGCCAACAGCACCAAACTCAATGTAGTTATTGATATTAGTGGCAATTTCCTTTGGTTCAGTTCCGACGACTACTTTTCATCATCCTCAAGTTATCTTCCCATCCCATGTGAGTCTAAAGAATGCAATATCGCCAATGGTGTCGGCTGTATTTTATGCGAATTCCTGCCTCCGGTGCCCAAATGCGTCACAAACATGTGCGCGGATTATGCCCTCAACCCATATTCTGGAACACGGGGGTATAATGGTCTTTCAACGGATGTATTTCACGTGTACTCGACTCGTGGACAAAGGTAGTGTTAGAGTTTATTATTATTTATATCTGACATATACTAAGTAGAAGGGTAATGTAGTCTTTTAACCTTAACTTTGTTTAACCTATTTATTTAGGGGGGAAAATCGATCATTTAGATGGATCCACCGTTATGTGTATTCGTGGGCCCATACCAATTTTAAATTTGCACACTTGTGAACAAATTTATGTGTGAAACTAAAATGTGATAAAAGACTCATCCTGCTATTTATGTCTTTCTCTTGTCTTCTTTCATTTACACTTTTGCTTGTTTTCTTTGTATGATTTCAAGAACCCCTTCCCAAATACCCAAGTTTTAAAATCGGACCGGAATGGTCTGTATGATCGGTAACCTGCTGCTAATCTGGTCCAGTTAACTCTCCAAAACCAACCATCTTCTGCTTTATTCGAATCGAAAAAAACTAATAAAATCAGTGAACCGATTAAACCACTTGTTCACTTGTAAGAAGAAAAAAAATTTCTTCCCCAATTTCAAGTATTTGCATGTTTTATTAATAAAAGAATTTAGGTGACAAAATTCATTCAATTTTTTTCTCTTTTCTATAGTTAATTAGTAATAAAATTATTATTGATATGTATATCGATCAAAGTTTGTATTATTCCTTTGATATTATGTTATCATAGTTGTAATTTTGGATATTTTGTATTTATTTTTATTTAATTTTATGTTTTGGATATATGGAGAGTTTTTTTTCTTCAAGCTTGTAGAATGAGATAATTCTTGTTTGAACATGTTATGTTGGATCCTGGATTACATAATTACTTTTGTTTGTTTTATGTTTAGTAAATTAATGATTTGGTAGTTGTACTTTGTGAGATAATATTTAGATTATGAAAATAACTTGAAAGTTTTTGGATAAGAATTGATTTTTAAATGGTTGGTTACATACATTAAAACTTAAATTATTATTTCGTAATGACGTCACACCGGTTAAACAAGGGGTTAAATCTATCCAACTAGTAACCAGTAAGCCTATCGGTTCGATGTCCAGTCTGATTTTTAAATCATTGCCTAAACCTTGTACATTGGACTCTTCAATTAATAGACTTCCAACTTTATTCGATTCCTTTGATTTATCAGGTACAATGTGACAAGATTCCCTTTCCAATATTCTGATATCGTTTTACGACAAGGCTTGGCTAGTTCAACACAAGGAGTTATTTCTCTAGGAAGGACTAGGATTTCTCTGCAGGCACAACTCGCATCCGCATTCAAGATCCGCGAGAAATTTGCACTTTGCGTTCCGTCATCTGGGCACGAAGGCAATCTAATTATTGGTAATGTGGCCTACAATAAACCCATTGAAGCAATCTCGAAATCACTCATAAGTACACCTCTGATTAGAAATCCCGTAAACAGTTACCCAAACGAGGTTATTGGTAATTTGTCACTTACATACTTTATTAATGTAAAGTCGATTAGAGTCAACAACAAGACTCTCTCATTCAACAACTCCCTCCTTTCCATTGACGAGAGTACCGGAGATGGAGGTACGTGTCTTCGCACTGTTAGGTCTTATACGAGGTTGCATAGATCTATCTACAGAGCTTTGGTTAATGAGTTTGTAAAGGCGGCTGCATCACAAGGAATTATAAGAGTGGCATCAGCGGCTCCATTTGGGGCATGTTTTGATGCGAATACTATTGCTAATGAGAAGACTGTAGGGCCTCGAGTGCCGACTATTGATCTGGTTATGAACGGCAAGAATGTGTTCTGGAGGTTTTATGGCTCAAACTCGATGGTTAGTGTTAGTAAAAACGTAATGTGCCTTGCGTTTGTAGAGGAGGTTACTCCTTTGGTTGGGCGAGCAACTTCGATAACTGTAGGAGGTTATCAAATGGAGAATTATTTGCTCGAGTTTGATCTCACTTCTTCAAAGCTAACGTTCAGCCCTTCACTTTTGCTAAGTGGTACAAGTTGTTCCCAGTTCGGAGCTTCGTCGAAATAATATTTGTTTGTGATCAATCACTCTCAAGTTCAATTGTTGTGGAGGTGAGATTTATTATGCTCTTGTTATGTTTGTTGTCCCTTTTTGAGGCTCGGGCTCATCCCTTTATTGATCTTTTTTGCGTGGTATAATTAAGACGTTCCTAGTTGAGAGCTTCCCTTCCCTTTCATGTAATAAAGATTCAGGTTTGTTTGTTTGGCATCTCCACAAAATAAATATTTGTGTTTGAAAAAAGCGAGACAAACACAATTTTTACTTTTTGAAATAAATATATCTTCTGTCAAGGGAAATTCTTACCTACACCGGGTTTAGCCGAGCCCAAAGTAACTACAAGGGAAGTGCAATACACTTGCTTTGGGATTGTATGTAATTCCCAGGAGAGTGATCAATCACAAAACAAGTGCAATACACTTCTTGATGGTTGGATGGGGCTTGGACAAAATTTTTCCTTATGTCAATTTTCCCAAACTCCTCTCCCAAAAGTCAAACAAACAATAATTTTCTTATTTATGAAAAAAAACCCCTACACAAAATATACTTTGATTTACCAACAAATTTCAATTTATTCATAGTTAAGAGCTTTTCTCAAAAATATAAAAAAAAAATAGTCATGATTTATGATAGCTGAATTTTAGTAATTGTGAGAAGACATGGATGGAAAGATTGCTAACATTAATAAATAATATATAGTTGATTCCACAAGTAAACAAACAGTTTGATAGGTTATTTTCATCTAAATCAAATGCTATTACTAAGCTCTAAGAACAGTTTGAGCCAATTGAATAATCTAAATACATGCCAGGCTAAATTCAAAAAATACATCTTGTATTTTGCCAAATCCACATGATCGGCATATTATAAGCTCAGTGCAACCACTTATAATATCATAATAAGTAAAATAGGGGGATTGTTGAGTGAAATGAGGTTATCGTCAAATTTTAAAATTAATATGGGTACAATTGCCAACTTGTTAGGTGAATAAGGGCTTTCCTTCACCTTTTATGATGGAATATAATTGTTATTTTTCATGCAAAATATGTACTCTAACTTGGAAAAGAAACATTTTAAATAAAAATAAAAACAGGGAGATCTTGTCGGTTAGACAAAATATAAGATGTAATTTTTACATTTTACTCCCTTTGAGGGGATAAAGACTTAAAAGAGAAAATTGCATTTTTCATATCAAACATGTACCTACTTTATATATTTGATACCAAACATTTGAAAAAGAAACATTTAATACCAGAATTGAAGGACTTTTTTCACATTTTATTGAGCTTTTTGGTATGCTTAAAATTATGTTCCAATTTTTTTACCATAGCATGCTTATATGCCCTATATTACATTTGAAAATTATTGTGGCATGATTCCTTGTAGATTATGCGATATGATTTAATTTTGATTAATATCTAGAAACTTCGTTAATTTTCTGCAAATTATTTATTACGTTTCATGAACTGAAACTTATACCATTAAAAAGCTCTCGTTAAGAGCTTTCAATCTATATAAAGAAACAAAATTTGGCCTTGTAAATTGACAGAGAAATAAAATGTGTAAAAAATCCTTCAATTTTAGTATTAAATGTGTTTTTTTCAGATGTTTAATACCAAATACATAAAGTAAGTAAACATTTGATATGAAAAATTAGGGGTGTTCGCGGTGCGGTCTAGTGCGATTTGGTACTTGCCCATACCCAACCCAATATTTGCGGGTTTTGAAATCTCTAGGCCAAACTCAACCCAACAAGTCTTGAGATTGCACTATGCGGTTCATTTGGGTTGGAGCGGTTTGGGGCGGGTTTTGCGGTCTCAATTATCAACTTTCTTGTATTTTTATTATTTGATGAGTTAAATATAAATGCACTAGTTAATTACAATTTTTTATTTTTATTAATAAATTTAGTAAACTTTCATAGATAATATAATGGAGATGATGTAAAATATCAATTAAAATATGATTTTCAATGACTATATAATTTAATGAAAGCTAAAAACAAACCCGAACACTAAATTAACAAGTTTTCATTACACAAAAATCAAATTGTTCCCAAAGAATAAAAAAAAGAGAAATATATATTTATATTTGAACTTGGAGTTGGTGGTTAATGGCCAATGAAAAGTTATGATTGATATTTTTTTTTGCTTTACTTTTTGTTTTTTGCAGAATACTTTTTAACTAATTTATTCTAGTTTTGGATCTATTTTTTATCTTTTTGACACTTAAAATTGGAGATTTACGTAAGATTGTAGGGTTTATCTAATATAATTGGAGTTTGTGTTGTGGAACACGACTAATTTATTAAAGTATATACTTATACTATATTTCTCATTTTCTTAAATTTAGGACTAAATTAAATGATAAAATAAAATAAAACATATATACATTAACATTTATATAAAGTGCGGTCGAATGCGGTTATGCGGTCTAAAAAAGTATAAAATCAAACCCGATCGAAAATTGCGGTCTTTTTTTTTATGATACCCAAGATCAACCCATCAAATCTTCAACCCGTAAAATTACGATCGGTTTGGATTGAATTGATCGATTGGGGCGATCTAGCGATTTCGTTGAACACCCCTATGAAAAATGCAGTTCCCTGAAGACTTAAATGCCCCAAAATTATATATTGAAATGTTACACAGATTATCACGTAGTGCAACACTCTAATTAAATTTTGTTTTTGGATTGCATTAATTAAAATTTACTCGAAAGAAGTATTTTACACAGATGTAGAACCCACTGAACGAAATAATGGGGAACTTATTATGTCTACCGACACAATACTTTAATTTTAATACTAACAAATAAGCGAAAATGTTTGTTTCTGTTAAATATTTTCTCCCAAAGCAACAAGTGGAGTAGCCGGATATGGGAAAAATCAATTGTTTATCTATGAAATAATTTATAATAACTCTTCACAAATAATTGTATATTCATCAAAAGTCAAGCCAATGGCAATAGGACCCCATCTAACATGATCCACTCTAACATGAAATAAGACTTATTGTATGTGTTTAATTAAAATCATTTATTCTTTGACCAAGAATGTTAATTTGGTCTTGTTTCAAAATTTGGTTTCACATCAACATTTTGTACTCTCACAATATGAATAGAAGAAAAAAAATCCATTTAAAATTGTAAAAAGATAATGATTATATGTTGGCATTGCAATAGTACATTTATAAGTAATGAGTCCTGCAATCCTGAAATAGAAGCACTAACTAGCCCTTACACGAATTAAATGTCTTCTTCAACTCTATCAATCTTAATCCTTTTCTCTTTGTTAGTTTTATGCTCTTTTTCAAATGCAAAAATAAGCTATCCAAAACCAGAAGGCTTCATTTTCCCCATCAAGAAGAATGAAACTGTTAATCAATATTACACCTCTATTCAAATAGGTGCCAACAGCACCAAACTCAATGTAGTGATTGATATTAGTGGCAATTTCCTTTGGTTCAGTTCCGAAGACTATTTCTCATCCGCCTCAAGTTACCTGCCCATCCCATGTGACAGTAAAGAATGCGGTATTGCCGATGGAAGCGGATGTATTTTATGCGAAAACCACCCTCCTGTGCCCAAGTGCTTCACAAACATGTGTGCGAATGATGCCCTCAACCCGTATTCCGGCACAATGGGGTATAACGGTCTTTCCACGGATGTGTTGCACGTGTATTCGACCCATGGACAATGGTACTGTTAGAGTTTATTATTATTTATTTCTTACACATATTAAGTAGAATGGTAATTTAGTGTTTTATTCTATTTATGGGCAAAAAAAACCTCTTAACATATTTTCTTTTGACATGATGGATCCACCTTTCAAGTGTATGTGAACCCACACAAAAATACAGATCTATTGCGTGACACAAAAATGCGATAGAAGATCCATCCCGCTATTTATATATTTCGATCTCTTGTCTTTTACCACTTTTTTGCTATTCTCTTTGTATATGCTTTCAGTTAATGGCTTCCAACTCTATTCGATTTCTTTGATTTATTAGGTACAACTTCAGAAGATTCCCCTTCCAATATTCTGATACCATTTTACGACAAGGCTTGGCTAGTTCAACACAAGGAGTTATTTCTCTAGGAAGGACTAGGATTTCTCTGCAGGCACAACTCGCATCCGCATTCAAGATCCGCGAGAAATTTGCACTTTGCGTTCCATCTTCTGGCCATGAAGGCAATCTAATTATCGGTAACGTGGCCTACAACAAACCCATTGAGGCAATCTCGAAATCACTCATAAGCACACCCCTGATTCGAAATCCCATGAGGAGTTACGCAAACGAGGTTATTGGTAATTTGACACTTACATACTTTATTAATGTAAAGTCTATTAGAGTCAACAACAAGACTCTCTCATTCAACAATTCCCTCCTTTCCATTGACGAGAGTACCGGAGAAGGAGGTACTAGTCTTCGCACTGTTAGGTCTTATACGAGTTTGCATAGATCTATCTACAGAGCTTTGGTTAATGAGTTTGTAAATGCGGCTGCATCACAAGGAATTAAAACAGTGGCATCAGTGGCACCATTTGGGGCATGTTTTGATGTGAATACCATTGCTAGTGGGAAGACTGTAGGGCCTCGAGTGCCGACTATTGATCTGGTTATGAACGGCAAGAATGTGTTCTGGAGGTTTTATGGCTCAAACTCGATGGTTAGAGTAAGTAAAAACGTAATTTGCCTTGCGTTTGTAGAGGAGGTTCTCGTGGGGCCAGCAACTTCGATAACTGTAGGAGGTTATCAAATGGAGAATTATTTGCTTGAGTTTGATCTCACTTCTTCAAAGCTCAGGTTCAGCCCTTCACTTTTGCTAAGTGGTACAAGTTGTTCCCAGTTCGGAGCTTCATCGATATAATATTTTGGAGTGAATAGCAAATTAACTCCCTGTGTTATTCTAAATAGGCAATTTAACTCCCCGTGATAAATAAAAGGGCAAAGTACCTTCATGTGATATCCTAAATAGGCAATTTAACTCGCTGTGATATGAAAAAAGGGCAAAATGCCTCCCTGTGTTTTTATAAAAGAAGCACATTGACTTCTGCTAAATTGCTCATTTATTCATATCATAGGGAGTTAAAATGCTCATTATTTCATTTCACAGGGAGGTAAATTTCCTATTTTGATATCACAAGGAGGTAAAATGCTCATTATTCATTTCACAGGGAGTTAAATTGCCTATTTTTATTTCACAGGGAGATAAATTGCTCATTAGACATATCACAGGGAGTTAACTTGCAAAAAACCCTAATATTTTGTTTGTGATCAATCACTCTCAAGTTGAATTGTTGTGGAGGTGAGATTTGTTATGCTCTTGTTAAGTTTGTTGTCCCTTTTTCGAGGCTCGGGTTCATCCCTTTATTGATCTGTTTTTGCGTGGTATAAGACGTTCCTAGTTGGGAGCTTCCCTTCCCTTTCATGAATTGCAAATGTATAATAAATTTCTTGTTTTGTATCACAATAAAGGAATACATCTGGTTAGTGAATGGACTCCCATGTTGAGCTTCATGCATGTAATGAAGATTCAGGTTTGTTTGTTTGGCTATTTCCACAAAATAATTCGTGTTTGGGAAAAGCGAGACAAACACAATTTTTACTTTTTGAAATAAATTTCTTGTCAGTTAGACAAAATATAAGAGGTAATTTTTACATTTTACTCCCTTTGAGGGGATAAAGACTTAAAGAGAAACTGCATTTTTCATACCAATCATTTACCTACTTTATATATTTGATTCTAAACCTTTGAAAAAAGAAACATTTAATACCAGCATTGAAGGACTTTTTTCACATTTTATTTAGCTTTTTGGTATGATTAATATTATGTTCCAAATTTTTTACCATAGCATCCTTATGTGGCCTATATTACATTTAAAAATTATTGTGACATGATTCCTTCTAGATTATGAAATATGATTTAATTTTAATTAATATCTCGAAACTTCGTTAATTTTCTGCGGATTATTTATTGCTTTTCATGAACTGGAACTTATACCATTAGAAAGCTCTCGCTAAGAGCTTTTCATCCATATTAAGAAATAAATTTGGCCTTGTAAACTGACAGAGAAATAAAATGTGCAAAAAATTCTTCAATTTTGATACTAAATGTGTTTTTTTCAAAAATTTAATACCGAATATATCAAGTAAAAGTTTGATATGAAAAATGCAGTTCCCTGAAGACTTAAATGCCCAAAAATTATATATTTAACATATACTAGAAAGGTACATGTGCGTTGCACGTGATTAACTAATTTTCTATATTAATTCCATCATATATATCACATTTTGATCATATTATCTTATAATTGAAATACATAATCAAATTTATTTAATATATTTCGAAGTAAAGTTGAAATCATAATTAACTAATACCAAACTTGAAAACAAAAAAAAAACAAAAAAACTATAATTACCAAGTATTTTTTATCCTAAAACTATTTGCCTATATACTATTATTCTAACAGTACCATTTGAGCGATTAAAAACATCAATTTTTTTCTTTTTTGACCTTGATATTTCCAAATGATAACTTCTCATTTGATTTGACCATATTATTTTTCTTTTTTGTCCTTAGAGCTACGCATAAGATGCAACTCGTTCTTGTTTTTTAGATTACATCCAAATGTGACAATAGAGTTTCCAAAATGTACAAGTCATTAAGCAGTATGCATTGACTTGGAGAAGATTTGACAATAGATTGTCGCGTGCACCCTACCAAGATAGTTTGATCCAAATTGGTACATATTTTTTCGAACACAATAAATTTTTTTTCAAACAAAGGGTGTGCGTGGTCAACGTCTAAACTGTAAACACCCACGTCATAAGGCGAACCGCTTGTGGGAAAGTAATTATCGGAGAAAAATATCAAATTACTATTGTAACTTGGGTAATCGGTACCTGAAATTGAGAAGTAGTAATTGCTGCCAACAAAAATAGACCAATTACCTAAAGTTTCTACTTCCTCAAACTTGTCATTGCATTTATCTAACTTGTAAACTCTAAAACCCAATGTTTCTGCATCTAAGGTATCGGCATCCTCAGTAGAAAACGTAAATCTTCTGATCACGTATATTTGCCCTCCTACCTCTGCAATATACGTTAAAGCTTCCGTTTTTAAGTGACTAGCTACCGTTTTTAAGTGACTTCCATTTGAATCGCATATTATAACATCTCCAAAATTACCAGCAACATAAAATTTCCTACCGAAATATATGGCATCATGGACAGCAACATGACCACATTATAACGGTGTCCAAGATTCACCTCCCGGCTTTGCAAAAGCCACATTATTGCCATTACAGATGGCCAAAACTACACAATCACCCAAAGATGAACCGGACGATATAACAACTTTGTCGACATTTATATCGCACAAATAAAGATTAGTGCAATCACTAATCTCGATGCTTACGTATTCAGACAGCGACGGCAGCAGAATTCGAACATGTGTTAGAGGATCCAATAAATGCAGTTCGTAGCTAAGACTCATAGTAACCAACCAACCATTAGATGAGCCCCAACACCGCCCATAATGGAGCTCCGGCAAGAAAATTGTGTAAGTCTTACCATTGAAAGGACTGAAAAATTTGCGTATGTCGCGTTTGCAATTTCCATTCTCATTCAGCATCAGCAAAGGAAGCAGTGAAGGAAGCAGCAAGCACGACCTATTATTTCTTTCAAGAGAATAAATTGCCCGCCACGACTGGCAGACCATAGAAAATCTTATAAAATCATCAGTAAAGTTTATTCGTCTTACAATAAGGACTAGAAGATCAAACGGTAACTTAGACCAATCTGCCATAATCTGAAAAGAGAAAAGTAATGATAGTCATAAAAATATTAGTAATTCTACAACTTGAGTAATTATGATAATGGGTAACTTGGATCCCATAATCTCGACTCTACGGATGGGAACTCGAGCTCAGGACGAAGTAAAGGTAACCGGGTCCATTGGATGCAACCACTGATTGATCGTTACTGTTGGGCCGATCCCAGGCCCATGACTATGGGCTGATCCTTACTCTCGGCTATAAATACCCCAAGCATTTATGACAGCACACACGCTTTCCCAGGTGCACTACGCTCGAAGCTATAGCTCGGATAGATTAGCTCGGCCATTTTATATGTATTTCACCTTCTAGCCTGTACGGCATCCTGTAATACTCGAATAGGACCTACAATATTTGTAAATTATATCTCTACGATCGGAATATACATTGGTCTTTCCTCAATATTATAGCGTTATTTGTGTTTATTTTGTTAATATCGATCAGACTACGAATTTGCGTAAGATCAATTGGCGCCCACCGTGGGGCCTTATTTGGGTATTAGATCGAAAAATGCCAACTACGAGGAGGAATACATATAACCGATGAGAACAATCCCATGTGGCAATATAGAATTCAGTCAACAATGAATCTGATAATCTATCCAGGGCGACTCAGTAACCAGAAACTCCGCCATTCATTTTGCAGGACGGTGCTCCGACCAGCGGAGCACTCGACAATTTGAGGTCGAAGTTAGGACCATATGATGCACCAACAATATTATAATCGCGCATTGGAGCTGCTGATGTCGATAAAAATACCGACGATTTTTATCACTATAATTTTTATTCGAACATTCCGAAGGATTCCTACAATAAATTATACGTAGCCGTCGGCAGGGTTGTTCTTAATAGACCGGGAAAAATGCTAATCGAGCTCTATATTATCTTCCCTTGATATGAGTTTAACAAGAAGCATGTTTCGGAAATGCGGGGTATTAGGATTGTCTATCTTATTGACGTATGGGAGTCTTATTCATGGTTTGGAACTATATTATTATAAGACGGGGAAAACTATACACAATCTTCGGGAATATCTGCCGTCTTGTCATCTCGTTTTGTCTTCGCTTATCTTATATCAACAATGATTATCTATTCAATGGAAAACTTATTCGTGAGTATTATTATTAATTCGATATATTGAAGGAATTTATTATGGCCATTATCTATAACTATCGATAAAAACGACTAAGGGTGAAAGCCGTTGCTATGCCCCTTAGATCGGATTAAATGATAAGGGTGAAAGCTGTTGCTATGACCGATAAAAACGACTAAGGGTGAAAGCCGTTGCTATGCCCCTTAGATCGGATTAAATGATAAGGGTGAAAGCTGTTGCTAAGACCCTCAGGTGAAAGCTGTTGCTATGACCGATAAAAATGACTAAGGGTGAAAGCCGTTGCTATGCCCCTTAGATCGGATTAAATGATAAGGGTGAAAGCTGTTGCTAAGACCCATAAGGTGAATTTTCGACCTTCAGATTGGTGGTTCTATTCTGCAATTGTCCAAATCATTTATTCCATTGTTGGATTTATTTTCCACAAATAATCAATTCTCTATTCATAAATGAATAAGAAGTTTCACAGATATCGTTCTCAACTAACTAACACATAATTAATCCAATCAGCTTGATCATCAGTTAACGACAATGGATTATGAGAGTTTTTGGAGTTACAGCCTATTAGTACTCGGGATTTATTTTTTTCGATTGTCAAATTTAATCTCGGAATAATTGTACGAGTAAATCACGATCGGAATTTATTTTTCCGAGCGTCGGGTTCGACAACTTCGGAATAATTATATAAATTATTTACTATCATCCCGGGTTCATTCACGATCGCTCACATAATTTATGTAGATTATTTATCTGATTATCAAATACTTCACTCGATCGACTGGGACAGAATTGATTTTGTTTTCTTGGTTGATGGCTATTTCTAAGTGGAGTAGATCCTACAAATAAAATATCAGTAAAGTCTGTTGGTACAATGGTAACAAATTATATAAATCCTCGAAGTTGCAACCTAATTTGGACTACCGTTCGACTACCAAGGAAAATTATGATTCCGAAGGAAAGGGTTTGATAACTTCAAGTTAACTACGTAAAGTTGCAATCAATCAAGTTCCAACTAATCTCACTTATATTCGACCAAAGAAATCGAGAAGATACCAAAGAATAAACGATGAAATTCGAGCAAAAAACAAAGCATTAATCATTCTTCGAACAAGTTACAAGTGAAGCCTCGAGTACAATATTAAAATACAGGCTCAAGAAATACAGTACAATCACTCCCACCGTACTACAAATTCTATGAGTAAAAGATAGACATGTTCGATCCACGTTCCCGAGATCGCTCCAGATGCAGAACTCAGCAGTGATTCTTCATGGCAGTCACTCGCCACGTGTCGCACATCCGTCTCAGAGCGGGATAGAAGCCGGATCGGGCCCATCTCCAGGTCCTTTAACGGACCTTAGGTCTTCATATGTAAATAATGATTGTTGGGTACAATCATTATCCACGACCTAATCCGATCCAGAGCAGCGGAGAGTTACCTCAGCGGAATTACTCCATGCAATCTCGAAGGAACTATACTTCAAGAAAGCCCTCGAGGAAGCCGGTGCTCAAGATTTAAAGAGCTCATCTGAGGTTAACCAACTGCCCGACCAGATGCTGTGCTAGAAAACCGGAATTTTAACCCGTTTCAGATAGGGTATATCTGAGAAAACAGGTCCCTGCCGGTATTCTAGGCGCAATTTCTTTTGCCTGTCGATATTCTAAGCGAAAAAGATTACACCGAAGGGACCAGGATCGGAAAACAGGGTCCGAATTCTAATCTCAAACTCGTTTATTTTAGAGGTAATACGAATCATTTTTACCTAAGGTAAAACTCGATCCATGGTGATCGAACGAAGCATAGAGGCAGAAGTGAAGAATGTCGCATAAACAAATTGGAACTATTTATAGCAGCGAAGGATTTGAACCAACGGCCCAGATAACAGATTGCGGACGATTATGATGTACATAATAAATGAACTGACCGATACATTTCCCAAGAGATAGGGTCCTGTTTGGTTAGAGAGAACAATCTAAAGGGCGCATAAAGGGGTCTTGTTCGAAAGAATCAGTCAACAAATTCTTATCCATCATCCTATTTGTAAGGCAACGTCGGAATCAGGAGTATTTGTTCAAAGTTCAACCCTTACGCGCCCGCTATTGAAAATATAAAATCGACTCGGAAAACTCATAGCATTATTATCGAGGAATAGCGATTCGGACACCGGCACAGTCTTCAACTATTTACGTTCATCTAATGATGCTAGAGCTAAAGAAAAGCTGTGATCTGTCCAGTCCTTCGATCACAACGAGCTGGACCTCAGAAACGGTTCAAGGGTTATTGTATATCTAAAATAATGAGTATTGGAAAAATAGTAATCTGAGCAAATAATACTCATTATTATCAAGGATTTATGATCGGTTAAAGACTCTCGAATTGAAGAGCTCGACCAACTTTGGAAATTTCGCACCGCCTAAGATCAATTGAATGCTAATATTTAGAAATTTTCAAAGGAGGATTAATTAATTGGTTAGCAGAATGCTTGTTTGTTACTCGCTCGAGAAAATGATGTCCGATTATTCCCTTAATTAATTTTAAGTATTTGAGATCGAGTTGTTGAAGATGAGAATTTATCTGAAGTTTCGAGCATTATTGGCATTATTGAATATTATTACAGAGATACAAATGTTCAAAGGAAAAATATTGGTACATTTCGAGCATAACACAAGCTAATATATTACAGAAGAATCCTGTTACTTTCTACAATCCTATGAAAATTTCGGTCTATTCTCCTATCGTTTATTCGGAGTAACTTAGCTCCGAGCATGGAATCTCCTTTGGACCCGCAGGCTTTTAACTTTATTTGCGATCCTCCGAAGACGAAGGGGCGAGCGCACGGTTTGTCGGGTAACTGTATTCTTCGTCGTTCCCTCCCCAGTATGTCTTCCTAAATGCATTGTGGCAATAGGTCCCTAATCGAAGACCTACGCGATAACCTGTAACTGTATTCTTCGTCGTTCCCTCCCCAGTATGTCTTCCTAAATGCATTGTGGCAATAGGTCCCTAATCGAAGACCTACGCGATAACCTGCGGACTCCATGGATTTTGCTTATTGGCCTTCCAGATGGAGATTATATTTGCCTGTCGATATTCTAAGCGGGGTCAAAAAGTAGTCCGTCTTCCGCTCGAAAAATGTTCGATGTCTGAGCTCAAAAAGTTGAATAAATTGAATAATGATCTTGATCACCATGATCGGACAAATAAAGTGCCAGTACGGTGAATGAGATAATTTCAAGGGTATGACAGCCTTTTATAGCAAAAAATGAAAGGAATCCAACGGCGGACAATCCGTGAAACGAATGGATAGGATTTGACGACCGTTGCAATTCCCGATAAATGAGGAACCGTTTGGAAAGTTCATACTTACCAAAATTAGGAGCATATACACAACAGCAAAAAACAAAGAGCATTAGATCAAACAAAGCACGAGCTTCGTGAAGAATATTTGAATAAGTAAAAATTACATTTCGATCTTATTACAAGCCATAAGAAGAAGGTTTCGTTTCTATTGCAGCTTACAAGAAGAAAATCTCGATCCTATTACAAGCTATGAATCCTATTATTGACTAAGCCCAATCCAGTTGATCCAACTTCCCTAGCTAGAAGGTCGAATAAGCTCTTCTTTAGGCTTGACAAGTGGGAGCTACCGAGCTCCTTAATCCATTAATAATTATTATAAGGGGAAAATTTGCGATAATACCCTTACTCAAAAGATTTACAAGGATAACGAATATTGGGTGTTGGTTGATAATCGAAAGAGAAAGTTAAAGGACTAGTTCGATGCTTGAGATCGAATAGCTCTGTCCGAACACCAACCCATTTATTTAATTTGCACCATCCCACACACTTAGCGGACTTTGGGGCAACAGCCTCCCCATGATGAGAACCGTGCCGGAGAAATAATGGCTTACTTTTCAAAGAACCAACGGAATTATCAGGGTCGTGGATGGTCAGCAATGCACCTTGTTGGCCTTCAAGGTCAAATATTTCTTCGTCTACAGATATCCTAGCCGATGATAAAATACTCAGTACTTTGTGATTTGCAAAATACGTTCTAACTCGAATTTCAAAGTCTTGGGATGAAGAAGAATATTCCATGATCGACGTGATCGAAGAGGACCCTTCTAAAAGGAGAAGGATCCATCTAAAGAAGGAGGAGGGCTCATTTATAGGAGCAATTTTACGAAATCCAACGGATGAGATGTAAAAATTTATACGGTCTGGATTAAGCAACTGTTTATCTTCCCGAGGAATAAGGTAATGTTTGGAGCATCGTGCAAACTATTATTAAGAAAAAGAAATTGTCAATACGGCTCATTATCTACTCGAAAATTCAACCTTCCGCTTGACCAACGATATTTTCTAACACAAATACACGGGACACTACCTTTTCAAAAAAAAAAAAAAAAAAAAAAAAAAAAAAAGAGAGAGAGAAAAGCCTATGGAAAGTTATGTTCGAAAAGGTCAATTTCAAAGAACGTGTGAAAACAGCTTGAAATGCAACCCCACGATTCAGCAAGCATCATGAGCTCTAAAAAGGTTTTCGCTATGGGAACAGGTAAAAGAAAAGGGAGTTGGATCGAAGAGTCTTTCGCTTAGACTTTTCTATTGACATAAGAAAACATGCAGCACGCCTGGAGATCGAATTTACGGCACGATCGAAAGAGCCCCGATCCCAACATTTGATATTACAACAAAGTAAGGAAAAGCGGCCTCACTATTTGGTAATAAGATCATTGCTCTTGTCAAAACATCAATTCGATTGAAGAAGTATAGGAGCAAATATACATATAGTTTTAAAAAAACAAGAGTACAAGAATCTACAAGATACGAATTCAGAAAAGATAAAGTCCTACGATGACTATCAATAATCAGATTTTTCGATTCGAGACCCTTCTCCATCTACTCATCTCCTTCCTCGGAATCACTTTCCGAGCTATCATCAGAGGTGCTGCTTGAACTTTCATTCCCTTCGCCGCTGCTCTGGTCGTCAGGACTGGGATCATTTGTCTTAGGAGAATCGATTTTCTCCCCTTCTGGCTCATCGAATTCGCCCTCAATATCGACATCCTCATCCTTCTCCTCCGAATTCTCCGTTTCAAGCATATCGGGATTAGGCATAGGAACACCAAATTCGGTAAGGAACGGAGCGAACTCATGATTGGCTAAGCCTTCGAGCTTGGGAAGAAGAGAAGAAGCCTTATAATGTTTCCCGAAAATGTTCTTATAAGGGTCCATGAAAGGAAGATAATCATCGATAGTGCCTTGAACCTTTCCGGCTATGATGAGCTGCTGAATTCCGTTATAATAGAAGGCTTGGTTGACTTCGCCCGATCGCAAACGAACCAAGGCATCGAGAAAGGGCGACTTTAAAAATTCCCTTATAGCATGTAGTCTGCCATCTTCTCGACCTCGAGCATACGCCTGATCGGATAATGCCTTAGCTTGCTCAAGATCCGAATTTAATTTGGCTACCTCTTCCTCGAGGGCTCTCTTTCCTTCAAGATCTTTCCTGGCGTCCTCGAGTTCCTTTTCAACCTTTGAGAGCTTAGCAGAGGACTCCTTCAACTCAACAGTTTTAACAGCTTCTTCTTCCAAAATACGGAGAAGAGCATTGTGGGTTTGCCGAGACTCCTCCTCCAGAATGGCCATTCGGTAAGTCTGATGAGTGAATAACTCACCAGCCTGCAAAAGAAAGCTGACTTAGGCAATGAAACAAGTTTTCGGAGAAAGGCTAGAGCAATCAAAAGAAAAGGATACCTTTTCGTGCACATAGGCATAATCGCCCATAATTTGGAAACCACCCCTCCGGAAGAGCTCGGTGTTGTCATCTTTAAATCTTGCGGCCATTAAGAGTCGGAGGGATTTGTCCACTGTATGCTCACCATTGGGACCAAGATCATCTTGGATGGTTCCATATTCTGGAAACCCAGCGGCCCTTGGACCACAAAGGTGATCCTCGATAAAGTCTACCAACTCAGGCTCTGAGCGGCCGGGTCGACATTGAATTGACCCTGGATTCCGACCAAACGGTCTTACTTTTCGAGAAGATTCGGAATCCTCACTACTCCTTTTTCTTGCCATTCGAGCTTCAGCAATCTCCTGGGACCGGATCTCCTGCAGCGTATAATAGCTGCACCCCGCAGCACTAGGATTAGAAGAATTGGTCGGAAAGACTGATCGAAGGGGAGCACTAGTTGGAGCTTGTAAAGTTCCCCCAGCAGTTATTTGAAGAGGGCCTGTAACCGCATTCGGAGCAGTAGAATCATCAATTCTGGCCTTGGTTGCCTCTATCATTAGAGTAGCTCTTGATTTCTTCTGTTTGCTAGGCAGACCTTGAGATTCCGTAGAGAATGAAGCAACAACCGAGCCAGCAACAGAAGTTCGAAACTTCTCAACAATTTCAGCTGAAAAATCGAGAAAAGTTTATTTAAGGTCGAGAAAAATGAACTAGTTCTACGAAAAAGGATAATGTACCTAAAGTGAGGGGAGCGGTTACGGCTGAAGCCCCCTCATCAGTTTGGGCAACTGGGGCGGCTGGATCGTCGGAAATCGTGAAGGAAGATTCTCCAAAACTAAGGGGAGGGGCGGGATAAGAACATGAACTGAGCCCTGCCATTCTCAAGACTCTCTCTTGAGTCAGTAAAGCGGTCTGATAAATGTCAGAGCAAATGGACTGAAGAAACGCGTCCGGAAGCTCATGACTCATCCGCCCCACAAGTTTTCGCCTACCATAAATCCAAGACCGCACTCCAGGCCACTCATAAGGGATCGTTTCGGGTGACTCAGCGGAGGGGGCAGTACAAGGGCCTCGAACAAAAAAGAACTCTTTTTTCCAGCCTTTAAGATTGCTCGAAACTGTGTTCGACAATATCGATCGATTAGGCCGCTGCGAGAAGTATACGTAACCTGCGTTCGAGGACGTAGAGGAGCTCACTTGAAAAACCCTCCAGAAATTCTAAAAAGCTGCTTTCTTCCCTTTGGCCTTCATCAACACGCTGAAGGCGATGATATACCTAATCGAATTGGGAAGGATTTGGGATGGAGACAGGCGAAAAGCCTTTAAAACGCTACGAATCAAAGGAGTGAAGGGTATCCGTAAGCCATAAAAGAATTGTCTAGTATAAAAAGCTTGACACCCCGGGGGAGGATTAGTAACTCGATCTTCGGGATCGGGACGACGATCGAAAATCCATCGCCCAGAAATTTACCAAAGTTGGCTTTCAAATCTTCTAGATGCTTTTCAGTATAGCGACAAACGGTTTCATCGGCTCTCTTCTTGGTTTTATTAAGTCGGGTGCTGGTCGAAGGTTTCGACCACTCGAAAATAGTAACGACAACGCCACTACCGATTACGTATCTGGCCTGCTCGTTCTTTCCCAAAGGAAGAGCATCATCCTCCGTGGCCTCTTCGTCAGTGCTCTCGCTCGAAGAATCGCTTTCACAACCCTCGGAACTAGGGTTAGATTCCTCTTCTCTATCAGAACCAGGGTTAGAGCTCGGAACCCTTGTGTTTTTCCCACCTGAAGAATGGACATTCTCGATCGGCATCTCGCCTGAACCACTCTCTGGCTCTTCCACGATCTTAGCTTTGCCCTTGGAGTCGCTAGGACTAGACATTATATCTTCGGGATGATCGGATAAATGTGTGGAATTTCTTATCAATCTATTTGCTCCGATCAAGGGTTACTTTAGGGATTGTTTGCGAAATAAACATCCCACGATCAGGCTATGTATATATATAAGGACAAAGCGGTAAAATTGCAATCCGGTCCCCGAGAAGTCGCAACGATTGAACTCCCAGAAGACGATTGTAAAACCTACTTTCTCTTTAAAATTGCATAAGAGACCCCTATACTCTCCGGATCAAAGGGCCATGGCCCAACACGAAGAGAAACACCACGCCCGAATATCAAAGATTTATTCACGTCTTTGGATCAATTTGCTGCCATATGACCGGAAAAGCAAAGTCAAGAAAGAATATTTATGCATCGTCAAGAACTCATTAAAAGTTTAGTGATGTGCACTCTTTTTCCCTAAGTTGGTTTTTATCCCATTGGGTTTTTCCAAGTTAGGTTTTTAACGAGGCACGTCCATAACAGACCGACATGTGATCCCGTCATCTCGATGTTTGAAATGAGACATACTTCTTCGAGCTTAAGTTTCTCTTTACGCTCGAGAAGTGGGGGAGTATTGATAATGGGTAACTTAGATCCCATAATCTCGACTCTACGGATGGGAACTCGAGCTCAGGACGAAGTAAAGGTAACCGGGTCCATTGGATGCAACCACTGATTGATCGTTACTGTTGGGCCGATCCCAGGCCCATAACTATGGCCTGATCCTTACTCTCGGCTATAAATACCCCAAGCATTTATGACAGCACACACGCTTTCCCAGGTGCACTACGCTCGAAGCTATAGCTCGGATAGATTAGCTCGGCCATTTTATATGTATTTCACCCTCTAGCCTGTACGGCATCCTGTAATACTCGAATAGGACCTACAATATTTGTAAATTATATCTCTACGATCGGAATATACATTGGTCTTTCCTCAATATTATAGCGTTATTTGTGTTTATTTTGTTAATATCGATCAGACTACGAATTTGCGTAAGATCAAATTATAATACGACGAAGAAACAGCTATAACATTCTCAATGCAGCAATTCTTTGATATCTTTGAAACAGAAAGCCTCTTCTTCAATCTGAAGAGGAAAAAGCCCCAACAGATACATACATACATACATAAGGACCACAAAATCCAATCTACGAATTACAAAAAAGCGAATCTAATCTCACAACTCCTAAACCGACCCAAAAAGAAAATACAATAACAAGGGGATGTGATATTAACTTACTTGGAGGCCGGAATTTAGACTGGCCACGAACGAACAATCTGATTTAACTTTTTTCTTTTTAGGTTGAAAAGACAGACGACTTCGACGGGAAAGGGGCAGTGGGTTCTCTCGACTTTTAACCTAACTGCGGTGTATGGGTCTTTTTGGCCCAAATATTTGGGCCAAAATCGAGCCTTTCCCAAATATATCTCAATATTTCTACAAAGTGGTGCACAAAATTCATGTGTCATGGGCTTCTTACTCAAATGTTATTGAAATAATGCAGGTCGAATATCATTGAAAGAGTGGCCCAATCCAGTGGTACGCAAAAGATATCGTGAAGTAGGGCTGTCAATGTGGCGGATTTCAATCCGGATCCGATTTATTAGGATAATTGTCCGATTAGTAATCCAATGGACCTGATCCGAATTATATAGAGCGAATGTGGATCTAGATTGATCCAATCCGTTACAGATCCGTATCCGATATATATTATTATATGTTGTTATGTATTATGTATTTGAACCAGAAACAAAATAAAATTACTTATGTTCCACTAAAATCTTTTACTATATTAAAAATAATCTTCAAAAGAAATGCATGAGAGGTACTGTTGGACTGACCTAATAACTAACTGGGCCTAAATCATATTAATTAATGCTATTTATTAGGAAAAATCAAAACCATAACCATTCATTTATGTAGTAGCCATCACCTCCCTCTACTTTTGTGTCCAATTTTTTTCTTCTATTCCATTATTGGGTTTTAATTTAAGTTTTTTTTTGTGAAGACAAAAATGCCCTTATTCAAGTTGTAAAATATATTAATAAAATATAATTAGACATTAATTTTCCTTAAATTTTCTTATCAAAACTTTGGTAGGAAAATATTTTAAGAAAGTTTGTAACTTCCTTGTCTCTTAACCAAAAACCATGAATATGGAAGAAAAATAAAAGTATATTCAAATTAGATATCAAGTCTTATCATGGTTATTTCTTACATTAACTTCAATAATTAAGAAATTAACTCCTAAATCACTTTTACACTTCCATTATTGTCCTCCTATAACACATAAAAATGAAGATTAAAACTATTATTTTGAACTATTGTGAAAAAATTATTTGTTTCATTTAAAGATTTAGTACAATATGTCACTTCTTAGAAAACTCAAATTATCTTAAATATCATAAAATATGTTAAAGTAGAATTGCATCTACCTATGAATGAACAAAAATGCTTATGACTAAGTGAACTGAATAATCTTTATTTGACATGAGAACGTTACCTCAAATATTCGTGAAAATCTTTTCGAGAAAACGTGTGAAATAAGTTAAAAAACGGATGAAAATCAATGAAAATTGGTGAAATCGATCTAATAAATTTTATGTAATTGATGAAAACATGTGAAATCGATCAAGATAAAATTTATGAATGCTGGTGAAGAAGGTGAAAAAATGGGTGAAATCGGTATTAAAAAGCGCCGATTGAATAGATAAATACATGTGAAATCTATGAAAATTCGGGTGACATTTCTGAAAAATGGGAAACAAATTGGTGAAATCAATGAATAATGGGTGAAATATATGAAGAATGAGTTAAATCACTGTAAAAATGTTAAAATTTGTGAAATAACGTGAAATCAATGAATATTCAAGTGAAATTGTAAAAAAAAAGAGAAATATAAGTTAAACTGATAAAATAAATAAAATCTAAAAAAGAAAAAAAAAGTTCAACCAACAAAAACAATGTTAATCCAATTGAAAATTGGTTTGAAACAAAAAAACTAAATAAATCGATGAAAATACCCATTGTGAAGTTAATATATTGAATAACAGTCATTAATATATGCTATTTTATGACAAAATGAAGTTAATTTTACTCTGATTTACAACAAAATACCACATAAATTAAATAGACACGTACAATGTATGTGCACTTTAAACCGGTGAAAAAAATGAATGTGAAATCTTAAATACATTTGAAATCGATAAAAAAAATAAAAAAAAAGAGGATAAAATTTGTGAAAAATGGATGAAAACGGATAAAATCGGTTAAAATAGAGGCAAAGTTGGTTAAAATATGTGAAACTGATGGAAAGAATGAAAATTCTAAGAAAAATGATGAAACTAGTGAAATCTAATAAAATTGGGTAAGGCTTGCTAAAAGAGGATAAAATTGGTCAAAACGTAAGGTTGGTAAGAACATATTTAATCAATGAAAAATTCAGGTGAATAACATGTGAAATTAGTGAAAATAAACATGAAAAATAGATAAAAACTGGGTTAAATGGTAAAAACTAGTGAAATCAGTTAAAAAAGAGTTTAACTGGTGAAATCGATGAAAAATTAGTTTAAATTGAAGAAAAAAGCCAAAGAAATCAACAAAAAATGAGAAAACAATGAAAAATGTTATAACCGATAAAAAAAGGATAAATCGCTAAAAAAATCGGGTAAACAAAATTTAGACAGTGAAAACATAAGAATCGGTGAAAGTTTGGATGAAATTTGTAAAGAAACAAATAAAATCAATCAAAATAGCTTAAAGTCGGTGAAAACATGTTTAATCAATGAAAAATTTGGGTGAATAGCATGTGAAATAGGTGAAAACGAGTTAAATTTTATCCAATAAAAACAATGTGAAATCGGAAGAAAAGGGTTTAAATTGGAAAAAAAGATCGAAAAATATGGAAAAACAATGAAAAATGTTATAATCGATTAAAAGAGGAAAACTAGATAAAAAAATTAAACAGCGAAAACATATGAACATGTGAAACTTCGGGTGAAATTGGTAAAATATGGTGAAGTTGGTGAAAATACTGGTGAAATCAGCAAGAAAAAATGCTCGTGAAATCGTTAAACTTTATGTAGAAACGGATGAAACCTTTGTCATTGATGAATAACGGATAACCTTGACATGAAAACTACTATTCTGAAATGCACTAAATAATATTTTTATGATCTTATTTTAGAACAAATTTTGTTAAACATAATGACTAAATCAGTCATCATTATATATTTTATTACAACTATTCAACGCCATTATTTTTTTTATAAACCAATAATAATTAATAAAAATAAATCTCAATAAAATAAATTGATCAGTCATAAATTTATGATATTCTATGACGTAAAAGTGGCTAATTTTACACTAATTTATGAAGAAAAATACTTTGAAATTAAAACTAGACAAGACACGTACAACGTATGTGCACTTTTCTAGTTTACTAAGTGTCTCTTGGTCACTCAAAATTTCAATCGGGACGAAGTCTTCTTTGACCTTCTTTGTGATTTGCCTTTTCTTTCTTTCAGTAGTTTCTACATCAATTATAACCTTCTTTCCATTGATGTCCTTTGTTGTGTCATCGACATCTTGAGCTTCGTTTGGAGTTTCAGTGGGGATGTAGTCATATTTTTTCTTTTTTGTGATTCGTCTTTTCTTTTTTTTAGTAGTTTGTACATCTTTCAGAACTTTTTTCACATTTGTGTCCTTTGTAGTGTGATCACCATCTTGAGCATCCATTGAAATTTCAGTGGGAATGTAGTTTTTCTTTTTTTGTGATTCGCTTTTTCTTCTACAGTATTTTTTCGACTGATCACAACTTCTTCTGCATTGATGTCATTTGGTATATCATCGTCAGTTGCCTCACTTCTCTCTTGATGGTCACATGTTGCTCTATAATCTGTATTTTCTATTTCATGCAATGTTGGTTGCATATTTTCTATTGCATCCGCTACAAGATTAAGTTGTCTATTTGTTGTTTGTATTTTTGATGGGTTAACCATAGAAATATATTCATATTCAGAATGCAAGCTTAATCTCTTGTAATAATTGGATTTATCTTCTCCCTTAAAAAATATTAACACATTATTAATTTATGAATACTACATATTTCGGGAAAATAACTGAATTTATATAATATATATATATATATATATATATATATATATATATATATATATATATATATATATATATATATATATATATAGAAGTTAAGACAAAGTACCTCATCCATCGATGGATCTTATGTATTCTTCCGGAAGACATTCAGTATATAATATAGCTGCATCATCAAACAATGTGATTCGAACATTGTCATCTCCTTGTACGACATTTAGAACCACTCTATATATGTAATTAATTAATTAGCATATAAAATTATATTTTATAAATATATTATAAGAAATAACATTTGCCATATATAGTAAATATAGGTAGATGTGTTATAACCTTGTTGTTGTTTCTATTTCTTCATTGATGCACCTTTTGCAAATTATGTTATCTTCAACTTTGAAAACTGAAGAATAACACTTATCGCACGAATCTTAGCACAATGAAGATATATTTTCGACCTTGTCAACCATTCCCTTAAAAGAGAAATACTCATCCTGCAAAATAAATTATATTTAACATTAAACTTGTTTTGCTAATATAACATAGAAGGAACTTGTTGGTAAAAAGATACCTTAGGATGTGAATCAATGTCATGTAATATATCTTTCAATGTTACTTCCATTGCATTTTTTATTCTCCGTTTCATTGTGAGTTGTGTATTTTCAGCGGATCACGTGGCATACATAACCTGCATAATTGAAAAGTATATGTATATTTGATGTATAATGTATTTTCTATTTCATTTACCATTTATGCATGTCTATATCTTCTTCAGATGTTGGATTTATTTGCATTATTGATGCCGATATTGCTTGCAACTGCACCTCACCTAAACTAAATATATAGATTAGAATATAATATTAATTAAATAGAATAGAATAATTCTATAACTACATATGATAAAAAAATTACCTAAGTATTTTTTTGCTTTGACTTTTGCAATGGTAACTATTGGTCTTTTCTCGATAAATTGTTGAAGTTCATTTCCTTCATGTATTGCCATATCTTCCCAAGAGTAACCACCAAAGGTTGATATCTAAATATGAAAGTATTAAATGTGTATATAGATTTTATATTTTTTTTAATAATTGTTTTTCTGAAACAATTTGTAGAAAAATTGATAACAACTACTGTATGACATAATTGACTATTATCAATCAACTAATAAAATTATAGATGCATAGAAAGAAAGTATAAATATATATTTCAAAATAGCTATTGTCCTAATTTTGATAAATTATAATAAATACAAAATTGTATCGTGATATGAAACTTACTCTTCGTCGATAATTGGTATTTCCCTCACATGTTTTGGTGTTCCCTTAGAAGGTGTCGTCATTCTGATTTGTTTGACTTTAGTGACAAGTCCACAATGTTGGGATTCGGTAAGATAAACAGCCCTAGGCACAGCGGAATATAAAAATTTTACGACCTCTTACGGAATCTTGCCAGGATACTCTCTAGTTGTATATATATGAATAAATAAAACGATAGTATAAGTTTGCACGTTATACCTATCTCCTTGCAAATCCAAGTTGGAAGTCAGCAAAATGGACTCTGAAATTCTCCTCAGCAAAATCGACCCAAGCTCTGCAGTAGCGCCCCACGTGTTGCGCCTCTACGGGTTGATACACCACAATTACACGAAAATAATAAATCTTGATCAGCTAGAACACAAGATATATTATGATCTAGGATTTAGGAACGATTTAGGAACAAAGTCGAAAACGAAAAATTCTTCCAAAAGGAAGACAGGGTTCGGTCGACTACACAGGGAGAGGGGAGAGAGAATTTTTTGCTCTTGCTCAATTTTTGCTTTTTGAGTTGTGTGAAAAATAACTACAAGATAGCTACTTATAGTTATCTCCCTAACCTAGTCCTATTAGGACTAGGGCTCTTCTCTCCTACATGGGCCATGGCCCTCTTTAATTGGAAGACCAAGTCTTCTAATTAATTCATGGCCCAGTTAATTAATTTGACCAGGCTTTATTTAATCTCCCAATTAAATAGCCCAATTAATTAACTTAATCTCCCATTTAATTAAATTAGACTCTAAGCCCATTTAATTAAAATCCCTTCTAATTAATTAAATCCAACTTAATTAATTAATCCACAAATTAAATTCCAATTTAATTTATGATCCTGATCCAATTCCAATTGGATCCCAATTTGTTCCAATTGGGTCGACCCAGTCGACCCACCCATAATAATCGACCCAGTCGATTATTCACCCAGTCGACCCAGTCGACTCGGTCGTTCTTATTTCCTCGCTTTCGCTTCATGTGTATTGTGTATGCCCCCGTAGGTTCACCACATAATTGGCCGTGGGTTATAATTAAATATTATTATTCGAGTAAGATTTACTCTAAATCAATCGAACACTCTGTCGATTGACCATTCCAAAATTAGCACCCCTGCCAATTTGGGAATTCTCCCACACTCCACGGTCGATGTCCAGCCACAAGCCCATGGAGCCCAATCACTGGTGAATTAATTCAGTGAACCTTTTATCTCATTTACAATTTCCATATACGACATAATCTCTCCATCGATCAATCTCCCAGTCGAGACTTAAGGGTATGGTCTTTCATCGGTTTCCCTTTTCTTTTGTCTTGACCTTATGCATTCTGGTCTCGAAATAATTCTCTTTGACTTAATCTTTATGAGCTACTTACATAAAGCCGTCAGATACCTCGGCCGAGGATTTTACCAGAATTAATTTCTCACAGAAATCCATAGGAGAATTTCCCAACCTATCAAGTCGGGTCAATGGATCCTTTGTTGATGATATGAATCTGCATACGAGTTCCTCTATACCCAACATGAGTCCACAGAGACTTTCTGGCGATCTCCAGTCAGTCGGGACTCATATCAAAGCATAGACGTTCTCGCACCAGATAAACCCTATCATCTCAAGTAGTTAGGGATCGTTCCTCGTATACTATTGTAAATTGGAATAACTTCAACCCCGATATGCGACTACCGTTTCCATGGTGAGTTATTTCCTAATTGGGGTATTCAGTGCACTTGCCATCCCAGCAAGCCACCCACTTATGTGTATCGACTATCACAGTCACGCTCGTGGACCCCAGCGTTCTCCAGTTCATCGGAGTATACACAATAGTGAGAGTCTAACCGAATCCAATGATGTCCTATCTCTATTGGATTCTACGACTCTTGAATATATTCTAGATCACGGCCTTGGAGATCAGTCCACGGGTTGTCCCATAGCCCTGTGATCTAAGGACTTCTATCCTTATGCGTAGATAATTATTACATAAGATAAAGTTGACCATATATATAAATGCATTTATTAATCCAATCGAATGGTCCTTTCAATTAAATGCAGCCAAAACAGTTGGCTTGCAGGACACTATTCTATCAATCTCCCACTTGTACTAAAGCCAACTTTTCACACTTCTGATTCCCATCTTAGACAGATGTTTTCGGATGCCTTTGAGGCAATGGCTTAGATAGCGGGTCCGTCGTATTATCCCTTGAGGTGACACGTTCCATCTTTATGTCTCCTCTACCAATGATATAAATATCAAATGGTATCGTCTTAGTTCGTGCTTGGATTCTGATGAGATCTCGACTCCTTCGCTTGCGAGATAGCTCCATTATTATCACAGAAGATAGTAATGGCTCGACAATGCTAGGTATCACATCCAATTCCTGGATGAAGTTTTTCATCCAAACACCTTCATTTGCTGCTTCACTCGCGGCAATGTATTCTGTCTCGGTGGTTGAATCTGCGATAGTGTTTTGCTTGGAGCTCTTCCAGCTTACCGCACCACTATTGAGGCAGAACACGTATCCATATGTCGACTTGAAGTTGTCTACATCACATTGGAAGCTAGAATCAGTATAGCCTTCCAATTTCAATTCTCCTCCACCGTATACCAAGAACAATTCCTTAGTCCTTCTCAGGTACTTCAGAATTGCCTTTACGGCTATCCAGTGCTGCTCACCTGGATCAGACTGGTAGCAACTTGTAACGCTTAAAGCGTATGCTACGTCTGGTCTCGTACATAACATACCATTCATTATGCTTCCTATTGCGGATGCATATGGTACTCGAGACATATTGCTTCTCTCTTTAGGCGTCTTTGGGGCCATAGACTTAGAGAGTACAATCCCATGTCTCATTGGAAGCAATCCTCTCTTGGATTCTTCCATATTAAATCTCTTCAAGATTTTATCTATGTACTGGGAATGGGAGAGGCCCAGCAGTCCTTTTGATCTATCTCGGTAGATCCTTATACCTAGTACAAAGGATGCTTCTCCCAAATCCTTCATTGAGAATTGTGTAGATAACCATGCTTTAGTTTCGGACAACACTTTCACATTCCAATGAGAAGAATGTCATCAACGTAAAGCACCAAAAATTCAACTGTACTCCCACTGATCTTCTTGTACACGCAAGGTTCGAACACGTTTTTGATGAATCCAAAAGTTTGGATTGTTTTATCGAAACGGATGTTCCAACTTCGGGAAGCTTGCTTCAGCCCATAAATGGACCTCTGGAGTTTGCACACCTTGTGTTCACCTCCTTTGGATGCATATCCTTTTAGTTGCTTCATGTAGATCTCCTTGTCAATGTCCCCATTGAGAAAGGCAGTCTTTACATCCATCCGTCATATCTCGTAGTTATACTACGCAGCTATGGCCAGCAAGATTCGAATGGATTTAGGCATTGCGATGGGCGAGAAGGTCTCCTCAAAGCCGATGCTTGGCCTTTGAGTGTATCATTTTTGCCACTAGTCGCGCCTTGTAGGTTATTACCTTTCCGTTCACTCCAAGCTTTCGCTTATAGATCCGCTTGCAACCCACGGGAGCTACTCCCACTGGTGGATCTACCAAGGCCCAGACCTTGTTCGAGTGCATGGAGTCCAATTCGAATTCCATGGCTTCACGCCACTTTCCCGAGTCTATGCCTAGCATAGCCTCTTCGTAAGTCCTTGGGTTGGTTAGAGACTGTCTAGTCTCATGCAGCAGACCGTAGTACCTCTCGGGTTCTCTACGTTGTCTTTCTGACCTACGAAGTATCGGTGTACTCTCTGATGTACTTTCATGCTCTTGTTCTTCCACTGCCTGTGGTGATGGGTCAGCTTGATCGACCTCTTTGGTCTTTTCAGCTTCAGTGACCTCATCTAGTTCTACGTTGTGTTCCTTCTTGCCTAGCAAGAAATCCTTCTCCAAGAAGTGTGCGTTCCTTGAGACAAACGTAGTTTATCTTGTAGGATCGTAGAACTTGTATCCTATAGAGTTTTCTGGATACCCCTCGAATTGCATAAGATGGACTTTACGTCCAACTTATCTCCCACCAGCTTATTTACATAAGCGGGAGACCCCATATGCGCATGAATGCATATGAAGGTACAATACCAAAACTCATATAACGTGATATGTTTTGGATCTGGCTTCAGAGATACTTAGCTCAGTATCTTCGATTTTCTCGATCAAGTTTCATTTGTTTGAATAAGGAATTTCATGTAAGATTTCTTAATGGACATTTACATGTCCAAAATGCTCAACAACTGACAATGTTTTGAGCGAGTCTTACATTTCGAGAATCTAATTCTCTATTAAATAATCAATTGCGTGCATGTTCGATTTTGAATTGATCCAAATCTCTTACATGCTTTCATTGATTAGGCTCTCTTCTTTTATTCCAAAAGTAATTTGGAATTGTACATCATAACGTACTTTTTACCCATGAGGGTACTAGAGACGCCTTATCTCCCACTAATGCTTTAGCGTTTCTACACACTTATAAATGGATTAAATCCATTGCATTTGTTTATGCCTCTTGGTTGCCTAGCAACCAACTACTAAATCTAATTTCTATTAAGCAAGATTCGAAAGTCGGTTACTATGTACAGCATCCCAGTCAAGCTCGACCCAGTCGAGCTCAGTCTTTGAATCTTTTAATTCGGAAATATGTTTTAGTATTTGTGTATCGCCTTTCGGTTTTTACAACGACTCAAGTGTGTGAAATCTTGATTATTTATATTTTATTGACTATGCATATTTTATTTAGTCGATATATGAGTATCCATACTCATTTGCTTATGTACACCTTTTGCGTATAAATCTTATAGCGCAATCAGTTCCAACCATTATGGAACTATCACATCCCTTAAGACAAGGGATGGTATAAGCAAATTCCAATGGTCTAAATAATTCATGGCTTTAGATGCATTAAATGCATCAATGAGTGCTTCATCGGGCATCCAACACCCTTATGCATTACTTTAACCATAAGGTTAAGTTCAATAAATTTGATCATCCCTTATGGGATGAATAGGTTCAATTCCCTCTTTCCCTTGATCTTAATCCATGGAAGAATCATTTTGATTGACTTTTCAACTTATCATCCTTACAGAAAAACCTCCAAGGTTATTTCCCTTTAGAGAGGATACATTCCTCTTCTTCCATCTCTCGAGTCTTTTGAGGCCTTTTCACAAGATGTTACTTCCCATTCATGGGAGACTTCATGTTTGCCTTCAAGAAAATTTGGGCTTGAAAACCATCCTCAACCCTCTGGTGAAACTTATCACCTTTCTTATTTGAAGAGTAACTTCAAAAAGGCAGCTTGGTGAAACCTATCACCATTCCAGTCGAAGTGTAACTTCGAAAGGAAAAACAATGAAATCTTTGTAAGGAGATTAGTCCTTGCTTGGACTCGAGAATAATTTCTCAAGTTTTGAAGTCATTCAAAATCCATTTGGGTTCAGTCAATTTATTTGATTCAAGTATGATGGTAAATATTCATGGATACATAACTTATGATAAACTATCATAAACATGACGATAAATACGCGGCAGATTAATATCAATGCATAATTTACAAACATGGTTTTCATTTGTAAATTACTCCCACTATTTTTGTCGAATACTTATGCCCCCACATAAGGTTCGGGAAATAAAAATTTCCTAATGGGCTCAAGGCCCAAATGCAATCGCTCAGTACCCACGACTCGTTGGCCATACCAATCGATCCACTTGGTGGGCGATCACGTCGCCGGTTAACCATCCCAGCTAACCCTTGAGTTCATTTAGCCTCGGTTTTCGTTATGGACCCACGACTCGTGAGACATCCATACTTACTCGCGTTAAATCATGTCCAATACTCGTGAAGAGAAATAGTTCAATCCTAGACGCCCCACGACTCGTGAGACAGCGCCTAGAACCTTGCTATCCCCTCCCTTGGCACAAAACTGTGCATCGAGGCAATAGACATATCATCTTCCTATAGCTCGACCCACGACTCGTGAGACATCGAGATATATTTGTACAATATGCCTAAGACCTAGTAATTGGATAGGCTCGGACCATATACACCATTCATATGCGCCCGTTAATCGATTTAATATTCTAATTGAGTTTTTAAGTTCAATTGGAGGTTTTAAGTTTTCTTCGTGCGAGGTCTCATCAGATTAGCTTTATCTTGTTTACGTGATCTATTCTAAGCATGCAAGACATACATCAAAGAATAATAGTAAACGGATGTTCCAACTTCGGGAAGCTTGCTTCAGCCCATAAATGGACCTCTGGAGTTTGCACACCTTGTGTTCACCTCCTTTGGATGCATATCCTTTTAGTTGCTTCATGTAGATCTCCTTGTCAATGTCCCCATTGAGAAAGGCAGTCTTTACATCCATCCGTCATATCTCGTAGTTATACTACGCAGCTATGGCCAGCAAGATTCGAATGGATTTAGGCATTGCGATGGGCGAGAAGGTCTCCTCAAAGCCGATGCTTGGCCTTTGAGTGTATCATTTTTGCCACTAGTCGCGCCTTGTAGGTTATTACCTTTCCGTTCACTCCAAGCTTTCGCTTATAGATCCGCTTGCAACCCACGGGAGCTACTCCCACTGGTGGATCTACCAAGGCCCAGACCTTGTTCGAGTGCATGGAGTCCAATTCGAATTCCATGGCTTCACGCCACTTTCCCGAGTCTATGCCTAGCATAGCCTCTTCGTAAGTCCTTGGGTTGGTTAGAGACTGTCTAGTCTCATGCAGCAGACCGTAGTACCTCTCGGGTTCTCTACGTTGTCTTTCTGACCTACGAAGTATCGGTGTACTCTCTGATGTACTTTCATGCTCTTGTTCTTCCACTGCCTGTGGTGATGGGTCAGCTTGATCGACCTCTTTGGTCTTTTCAGCTTCAGTGACCTCATCTAGTTCTACGTTGTGTTCCTTCTTGCCTAGCAAGAAATCCTTCTCCAAGAAGTGTGCGTTCCTTGAGACAAACGTAGTTTATCTTGTAGGATCGTAGAACTTGTATCCTATAGAGTTTTCTGGATACCCCTCGAATTGCATAAGATGGACTTTACGTCCAACTTATCTCCCACCAGCTTATTTACATAAGCGGGAGACCCCATATGCGCATGAATGCATATGAAGGTACAATACCAAAACTCATATAACGTGATATGTTTTGGATCTGGCTTCAGAGATACTTAGCTCAGTATCTTCGATTTTCTCGATCAAGTTTCATTTGTTTGAATAAGGAATTTCATGTAAGATTTCTTAATGGACATTTACATGTCCAAAATGCTCAACAACTGACAATGTTTTGAGCGAGTCTTACATTTCGAGAATCTAATTCTCTATTAAATAATCAATTGCGTGCATGTTCGATTTTGAATTGATCCAAATCTCTTACATGCTTTCATTGATTAGGCTCTCTTCTTTTATTCCAAAAGTAATTTGGAATTGTACATCATAACGTACTTTTTACCCATGAGGGTACTAGAGACGCCTTATCTCCCACTAATGCTTTAGCGTTTCTACACACTTATAAATGGATTAAATCCATTGCATTTGTTTATGCCTCTTGGTTGCCTAGCAACCAACTACTAAATCTAATTTCTATTAAGCAAGATTCGAAAGTCGGTTACTATGTACAGCATCCCAGTCAAGCTCGACCCAGTCGAGCTCAGTCTTTGAATCTTTTAATTCGGAAATATGTTTTAGTATTTGTGTATCGCCTTTCGGTTTTTACAACGACTCAAGTGTGTGAAATCTTGATTATTTATATTTTATTGACTATGCATATTTTATTTAGTCGATATATGAGTATCCATACTCATTTGCTTATGTACACCTTTTGCGTATAAATCTTATAGCGCAATCAGTTCCAACCATTATGGAACTATCACATCCCTTAAGACAAGGGATGGTATAAGCAAATTCCAATGGTCTAAATAATTCATGGCTTTAGATGCATTAAATGCATCAATGAGTGCTTCATCGGGCATCCAACACCCTTATGCATTACTTTAACCATAAGGTTAAGTTCAATAAATTTGATCATCCCTTATGGGATGAATAGGTTCAATTCCCTCTTTCCCTTGATCTTAATCCATGGAAGAATCATTTTGATTGACTTTTCAACTTATCATCCTTACAGAAAAACCTCCAAGGTTATTTCCCTTTAGAGAGGATACATTCCTCTTCTTCCATCTCTCGAGTCTTTTGAGGCCTTTTCACAAGATGTTACTTCCCATTCATGGGAGACTTCATGTTTGCCTTCAAGAAAATTTGGGCTTGAAAACCATCCTCAACCCTCTGGTGAAACTTATCACCTTTCTTATTTGAAGAGTAACTTCAAAAAGGCAGCTTGGTGAAACCTATCACCATTCCAGTCGAAGTGTAACTTCGAAAGGAAAAACAATGAAATCTTTGTAAGGAGATTAGTCCTTGCTTGGACTCGAGAATAATTTCTCAAGTTTTGAAGTCATTCAAAATCCATTTGGGTTCAGTCAATTTATTTGATTCAAGTATGATGGTAAATATTCATGGATACATAACTTATGATAAACTATCATAAACATGACGATAAATACGCAGCAGATTAATATCAATGCATAATTTACAAACATGGTTTTCATTTGTAAATTACTCCCACTATTTTTGTCGAATACTTATGCCCCCACATAAGGTTCGGGAAATAAAAATTTCCTAATGGGCTCAAGGCCCAAATGCAATCGCTCAGTACCCACGACTCGTTGGCCATACCAATCGATCCACTTGGTGGGCGATCACGTCGCCGGTTAACCATCCCAGCTAACCCTTGAGTTCATTTAGCCTCGGTTTTCGTTATGGACCCACGACTCGTGAGACATCCATACTTACTCGCGTTAAATCATGTCCAATACTCGTGAAGAGAAATAGTTCAATCCTAGACGCCCCACGACTCGTGAGACAGCGCCTAGAACCTTGCTATCCCCTCCCTTGGCACAAAACTGTGCATCGAGGCAATAGACATATCATCTTCCTATAGCTCGACCCACGACTCGTGAGACATCGAGATATATTTGTACAATATGCCTAAGACCTAGTAATTGGATAGGCTCGGACCATATACACCATTCATATGCGCCCGTTAATCGATTTAATATTCTAATTGAGTTTTTAAGTTCAATTGGAGGTTTTAAGTTTTCTTCGTGCGAGGTCTCATCAGATTAGCTTTATCTTGTTTACGTGATCTATTCTAAGCATGCAAGACATACATCAAAGAATAATAGTAAACATATATCACCTAGCATTGCACATATGATTGGTCGATTGCCCATCCTATGCGATCCATCACGAGCCACATGATGGACCAATTGGTCAGTCTAGGGTGGAAATTAAATGTCCTAACTATTACAATTTTCAAACCCATACATCATGGGCCTTCTTGTAATATCCACCTTGATTGGGCCTCCATGTAATGAATTGGGCCTCCATGTCCTCCAAGGTAATGGGCCTCCATGTGGATCTCCAAGTCTTCATGAGGTCTTCTTGGCTCCAAGCATAATCTAAGCCTAGCTTATAAAAATAAAGGCCCTATTCTATTACATTCGTTTGCGCAAGCAAGGGCACCAATCAGGCCCATTTAATTACAACCCATAAAATAAATAAACCAAAACTACACAGGGCTTAAGGGCAAAATCGACAAATCCACATATTCACTCAAGAACATGCATAAATTCACATAAGGGCATAAATGTAAATTTACCGGCTTCTTTAATTTTAATTCACAAAAATTATCCAAGTTAATTTAATTTTGAATCATCAATTAATCTCTAAGATTAATTAACTCTTACTTGAGTTCTAAGTAATCAACAATTCTTATCTTGATAAAGTTGGTTAATTAAGATAGTTTCAAATCTTCCAAGATTACTATCTTATCCAAAACTCTAAGTTAGTTAACTAAGGTAGTGTCCAAATCCACCAAGATTTCTACCTTATCCAAAACTCCAAGTTTCCTAATTTAATAAGATCTCTAAGATCTTTAATCTTGGTAACTTACTAGAAGACATTAATTATAATTAAATGTCTTATCTCAAATGAAACTCTAAGTTTCCTTGTTAAATAAGATCTCTAAGATCTTTAATCTTGGTAATTAACTACAAGACATTAATTTTAATTAAATGTCTTATATTAAATAAAACTCTAAGTTTCCTTGTTTAATTAGATCTCTAAGATCAATCCAAGATTCACCAAGATTCACCAAGATTCCATAACAACCAAATCTCCAAGATTTTCAGATTTATCAAAATAGGCAAAATTAGAGTCCAACCGAAAGTCAGCTTATATGTGACCAATCGAGGATTGCCACGTGGCCAACACACGCGACCACAAAGTCCGCGCGTGGGCTGTCTGTGGCAGCCGCGGCTGCGCGTAGCAGTGCACGGCGGCGCACGGCTGTGCGTGACAGCATGCGGCAGACAGCCCATGGGCTGCTGTCGTGTGCCGCACGCGCAGCCAGTGTGCTGCTCGCAAGCTGCTGTGGGCAGCAGCTCGCAGGTGGTCGCCCAGCCGCGGTGCGTTGCCGCGCACCGCCGCGTGCCACCGCGGTTGGATCCATAAATTTTTTTTTTGTTTGTGTTTCGATTACTTTTGATTTAATTAAACAGATCCAATTAATTAAATCACAATCCAAAATAAAAATTAACGCGATAAAATTTCGAATCAAAATTTTACATTAACTCTAAGTTAACATATCTATGTTCTAAAACATGCAAAGTTAAAGAACTAGCCACATAAATCAAACATATGATTTAAATCACAAAATTTGCAAATTCATATATATACAAAGCCTAGAGTTGGCTCTGATACCACTGTTGGGATTCGGTAAGATAAACAGCCCTAGGCACAGCGGAATATAAAAATTTTAGGACCTCTTACGGAATCTTGCCAGGATACTCTCTAGTTGTATATATATGAATAAATAAAACGATAGTATAAGTTTGCACGTTATACCTATCTCCTTGCAAATCCAAGTTGGCAGTCAGCAAAATGGACTCTGAAATTCTCCTCAGCAAAATCGACCCAAGCTCTGCAGTAGCGCCCCACGTGTTGCGCCTCTACGGGTTGATACACCACAATTACACGAAAATAATAAATCTTGATCAGCTAGAACACAAGATATATTATGATCTAGGATTTAGGAACGATTTAGGAACAAAGTCGAAAACGAAAAATTCTTCCAAAAGGAAGACAGGGTTCGGTCGACTACACAGGGAGAGGGGAGAGAGAATTTTTTGCTCTTGCTCAATTTTTGCTTTTTGAGTTGTGTGAAAAATAACTACAAGATAGCTACTTATAGTTATCTCCCTAACCTAGTCCTATTAGGACTAGGGCTCTTCTCTCCTACATGGGCCATGACCCTCTTTAATTGGAAGACCAAGTCTTCTAATTAATTCATGGCCCAGTTAATTAATTTGACCAGGCTTTATTTAATCTCCCAATTAAATAGCCCAATTAATTAACTTAATCTCCCATTTAATTAAATTAGACTCTAAGCCCATTTAATTAAAATCCCTTCTAATTAATTAAATCCAACTTAATTAATTAATCCACAAATTAAATTCCAATTTAATTTATGATCCTGATCCAATTCCAATTGGATCCCAATTTGTTCCAATTGGGTCGACCCAGTCGACCCACCCATAATAATCGACCCAGTCGATTATTCACCCAGTCGACCCAGTCGACTCGGTCGTTCTTATTTCCTCGCTTTCGCTTCATGTGTATTGTGTATGCCCCCGTAGGTTCACCACATAATTGGCCGTGGGTTATAATTAAATATTATTATTCGAGTAAGATTTACTCTAAATCAATCGAACACTCTGTCGATTGACCATTCCAAAATTAGCACCCCTGCCAATTTGGGAATTCTCCCACACTCCACGGTCGATGTCCAGCCACAAGCCCATGGAGCCCAATCACTGGTGAATTAATTCAGTGAACCTTTTATCTCATTTACAATTTCCATATACGACATAATCTCTCCATCGATCAATCTCCCAGTCGAGACTTAAGGGTATGGTCTTTCATCGGTTTCCCTTTTCTTTTGTCTTGACCTTATGCATTCTGGTCTCGAAATAATTCTCTTTGACTTAATCTTTATGAGCTACTTACATAAAGCCGTCAGATACCTCGGCCGAGGATTTTACCAGAATTAATTTCTCACAGAAATCCATAGGAGAATTTCCCAACCTATCAAGTCGGGTCAATGGATCCTTTGTTGATGATATGAATCTGCATACGAGTTCCTCTATACCCAACATGAGTCCACAGAGACTTTTTGGCGATCTCCAGTCAGTCGGGACTCATATCAAAGCATAGACGTTCTCGCACCAGATAAACCCTATCATCTCAAGTAGTTAGGGATCGTTCCTCGTATACTATTGTAAATTGGAATAACTTCAACCCCGATATGCGACTACCGCTTCCATGGTGAGTTATTTCCTAATTGGGGTATTCAGTGCACTTGCCATCCCAGCAAGCCACCCACTTATGTGTATCGACTATCACAGTCACGCTCGTGGACCCCAGCGTTCTCCAGTTCATCGGAGTATACACAATAGTGAGAGTCTAACCGAATCCAATGATGTCCTATCTCTATTGGATTCTACGACTCTTGAATATATTCTAGATCACGGCCTTGGAGATCAGTCCACGGGTTGTCCCATAGCCCTGTGATCTAAGGACTTCTATCCTTATGCGTAGATAATTATTACATAAGATAAAGTTGACCATATATATAAATGCATTTATTAATCCAATCGAATGGTCCTTTCAATTAAATGCAGCCAAAACAGTTGGCTTGCAGGACACTATTCTATCACACAAATATATATATATATATATATATATATATATATATATATATATATATATATATTGTGGAAATAATATAATTTATTAAAAAAATTAAAGAAACCAATTGCTTCCTAGCTTGTCGTGAATATCAAGATTAATGCTTTTAAAATCCATGAATTTGTAGCAGACTTTGATAGTAAGAAGCTTCTTCCACCTTTGAATACTTCTTTAATATCAACTCAATGTAAGGGTGTACATTGAAGTATGTAGGGTTACTCTTTTGAACATATCCATTTTTAATTATGTAGATTTTGTGGAGCAAGAATATTTTGTCGAATAGTTGGATATCATCATTAACTATAACTATTCCAATTCTTGTTCCCTGACATAAAAATAAAAGAATTTTTCTTTGATTAAAATAATATAATATTGAATATGATTCTCATCAATATATATTGATATGTTATGTTCATGATTTCAATATATTTAATTAATACTTACTTCGTCGTCCATCATTATCATCTTAAACAAATATTCATTTGGAAGGGGTTTAAATAGGAGATTTGGAACATCCCTCCAAAACATAGGAAATAATAATTTGAATGATTCAAATATTCCTATTCTAGAAAATACATAATATTGACTTTGACTCATAAAATTATTAAACATGACCTTAATGTCTTATAACAATTATAATATTTCGAAAATAGGTTAATAAACCAAGTTACCAAAAGACATAAATAATGTTGTTTCCCGAGTGCAATCTGGCAGCCTTTAGTAAAATGAACATAACTTTATCCATAGACCTTCTTTTCGTAAACTATTTATTGATATGAAAACTAGACCTTTTTGACTTTCCAACCATGTATCACACTCCTTATAATTCATTGTAAATAGAAAATTATTATTGTTCAAAGTTACCCCATCTGCTTGAACATATTCTGAAATTGCTCCTGCATCAGGGCCTTCTTCTTATCAATAAAGGAATACATTTGGTTAGTGAATTAACTCCCATGATGAGCTTCATGATGTAATAAAGATTCAGGCGTGTGTGTTTGGCATCTCCAAAAAATAATTATTTTGGAAAAAGCGAGACAAATACAATTTTTACTTTATGAAATACATTTATCTTCTGTCAATTTTCTCAAACTACTCTCCCAAAAGTCAAACAAACAATAGTTTTCTTATTTGTAGAAAAACCCCTACACAAAATCTACATTGATTTGATATAAGGCCATCTCCAATGGAGAGGGCCTTCGGCAGGGCGGGGCGGAGGAGAACTCATCTCCAATGGACAGGGGCGGTAGTGCGGGGCGACTGGAGGGGCGGAACGGGCTCGGCGGAGCCCTGCGCCCAGCCCTAGGCTCGCGTCGGTTTTGTGAAGAAGAAGAGACACGCGCCCCTCTTTAAAACAGGTGTCGCGACACCTGAGTGGTTCATTTCCTTTTTTTTTTTTATTTCTTTTAATTAGTTAGTTGATGATAATTAATGAGCCTTAATTAGTTGCATAGTTAATGATAATTAAATGAGATGGCCTTAATTAATGTGATAGGTTTTTATTTAATGTGTTATTTATGTTAGTTAGTTGCATACTTAATGTGTTACTTTAATTAATGTGATAGGTTTTAATAAATGTGTTATATACTATATATATATATATTTAATGTGTTACTTTATATAATTATGATATACTTATAGATATAGTAAATAATATGATTAATTATTTAAAGTAATTTTTAATAAAATTAAAATTTCCTCCTAATTAAACTAAATTTGTAGAATTGAATTATTTAATAAAACGAGTTAGTATATTTATTGTACATATTTAATAAATATACGTAGTCACCAATTTTTAATTTGATTATTTAATATAATAAAATATAATTAGAATTTTTAAAATGAAAATCATTACTAATTTATTAGAATTGTAATTAAATTTATTTATGGACAAATGATTAATAAATAAATAGCCCATTTTATTTTAATATCTTTTATTGTAATTAAAAATTTAATCATTTAACTACAATATCGGTGGTGACTATAATTTTTAAAATTACGGAATCAGTTAAAAATAATTTCAAGGACTAATAATTATTACAATTATTAATATTAATATTAATATTAAAGACAAAATTAAAGCTAAAAGTATAAGTGAGAGTGGGCAAGTGTTGAAAATGGAATTAATTCCATTTCGAAACCCTACCATTAGAGACGACCAGACAGGGCTAAGGGCTCCAGAGCCTCGGGGTTAGCCCTCTCCATTGGGCCATCTCCAATGGCGGAGGAAGAGGGGCTCCGGAGCCCCAGGGCTGACCCTGCCTGGTCGTCTCCAATGGCAGGGCTCCAGAATAAAATTAATTCCATTTTTCGAGTTTGGTCATTCTCATCATTAATATTATAGTTGTAATTTAGTTTTAGTTATTAATATTTACTTTTCTTGTCTATTTTAGTATGTATTTTAAATAATTAATTTAGATTAAGTATTAATCTAAATTTGTTGTATAAGTTTTTAATTTTATTTTTAAACTAGTTTCGTATTTTTAAAAAAATATAGCTACCACCAATATTGTAGTTAAATGATTAAATTTTTAATTACAATATTAAAATAAAATGGACTATTTATTTATTAATGATTTGCCCATACTAAATTTAATTACAATTCTAATAAATTATTAATTATTTTAATTTTGAAAAAATTAATTTTATTATATTAAATAATCAAATAATTTTTTTGCTACATATATTTATTAAATACTAGTAAATATACAATAAATATACTAAATAAACTTTATTAAATAACTCAATTCCTACATATTTAATTTAATTAAGTAGGGAAATTTTTTCATTTTATTAATTATTTTAGTATATATATTAATTTCTTATTTTAATTCCCTAAATAAACAATTAAATAAAAAAAGGGATCCAATCAGGGGACGCCAAGTGTTGTCCCCTGACTTAAGGAGGGGCGCGTGGTTTCTTTCTCCATCCTCTAACTCACGCGGCCATTGGCTGTGGCCAAGGCTCCGCGTGTTGGGATTCGGTAAGAAAAACAGCCCTAGACACAGCGGAATATAAAAATTTTCTAGGGCCTCTTAAAGAATCTTGCCAGGATATTCTCTAGTTGTATATATATGAATATAAATAAATGACAGTATAAGTTTTCTCGTTTATACCTGTCTCCTTGCAAATCCTTGTTGGCTAAAACGAACTCTGAACTCTCCTCCACAGAAATCGATCCAAGCCCTGCAGTAGCGCCCCACGTGTTGCGCCTCTACGGATTGATACACCACAATATCACGAAAATAATATAACCTAATCGACTAGAACATAGGCTATATTAATTCAGGACTTTAAGAACGACTTTGGGAACTAAAAGATCAAAACCGAAAATTCTTCCTAATTTTGCACAGGGTTCGGCCGATCACACTTGGGAGGGGAGAGAGAATTTTTGTTTTTCTTATTTTGCTTGAAGAGTTGTGTGTGAGATATGAGACCTAGTCTCTTATTTATAGATATCTCATAAAACCTAATCCTTCTAGGATTAGGATACTAATTCTCCTACATGGGCCATGACCCTCTTAATTAGAAGACTAAGTCTTCTAATTAATTCATGGCCCATATTAATTAATCTTTCAGGGATTTATTTAATCTCCCAATTAAATAGCCCAATTAATTAAATCATCTCCCAATTAATTAATTAAACTCCAAGTCTAATTAATTAATTATTCCATTAATTAATTAAATCCTAATTAATTAATTTACTCATAAATTAAATTCCAATTTAATTTATAATCTTGATCCAATTCCAATTGGATCCAATTTCGTTCCACATGGGTCGACCCAGTCGACCCACCCATTTAATCGACCCAGTCGATTTTGACTCAGTCGACCCAGTCGACTCGTTCGTTCTTGTTTCCTCGCTTTCGCTTCATGTGTATTGTGTATGCCCCCGTAGGTTCACCACATAATTGGCCGCGGGTTGTAATTAAATATTATTTAATTACTCGAGCATTTAATTACTCTAAATTAATCTAACACTCTGTCGATTAATCATTCCAAAATTAGCACCCCTGCTAATTTAGGAATTCTCCCACACTCCACGGTCGATGTCCAGTCACAAGCCCATGGAGCCCAATCACTGGTGAATTAATTCAGTGAACCTTTTATCATTTACAATTTCCATATACGACAAAATCTCTCCATCGATCAATCTCCCAGTCGAGACTTAAGGGTATGGTCTTTTATCGGATTCCCTTTTCTTTTGTCTTGACCTTATGTACTCTGGTCTCGAAATAAATTCCCTTTGACTTAATCTTTATGAGCTACTTACATAAAGTCGTCAGATACCTTGGCCAAGGATTTTACCAGAATTAATTTCTCACAGAAATCCATAGGAGAATTTCCCAACCTATCAAGTCGGGTCAATGGATCCTTTGTTGATGATATGAATCTGCATACGAGTTCCTCTATACCCAACATGAGTCCACGGAGACTTTCTGGCGATCCCCAGTCAGTCGGAACTCATATCAAAGTATAGACGTTCTCGCACCAGATAAACCCTATCATCTCAAGTTGTTAGGGATCGTTCCTCGTATACTATTGCAAATTGGAATAACTACAACCCCGATATGCGACTACCGCTTCCATGGTGAGTTATTTCCTAATTGGGGTATTCAGTGCGCTTGCCATCCCAGCAAGCCACCCACTTATGTGTATCGACTATCCCAGTCACGCTCGTGGACCCCAGCGTTCTCCAGTTCATCGGAGTATACACAATAGTGAGAGTCTAACCGAATCCAACGATGTCCTATCTCGATTGGATTCTACGACTCTTGAATATGTTCTAGATCACGGCCTTGGAGATCAGTCCACATGTTGTCCCATAACCCTGTGATCTAAGGACTTCTATCCTTATGCGTAGATAAATATTACATAAGATAAAGTTGACCATTTAATAAAAGTGCATTTATTAATCTAAATTGAATAGTTCCTCATTAATTACAATTAATGCTAGCCATACAGCTGGCTTGCAGGACACTATTTCTATCAATCTCCCACTTGTCCTAAAGCCAGTCTTTTATGTTCTTGAGTCCCATCTTATGCAGATGTTTCTCAAATGCCTTTTTAGGCAGAGGCTTCGTTAGCGGGTCCGCCGTATTATCTTCTGAGTCGACACGTTCCATCTTAATGTCTCCTCTACCAATGATATCTCTTATCACATGGTATCGTCTTTGTACGTGCTTGGATTTCTGATGAGATCTCGGCTCCTTTGCTTGCGCTATTGCCCCATTATTATCGCAGAAGATAGTAATGGGCTCAGCGATGCTAGGTATCACATCCAATTCCTGGATGAAGTTCCTCATCCAAACACCTTCCTTTGCTGCGTCACTCGCGGCAATGTATTCTGCTTCGGTGGTTGAATCCGCGGTTGTTTCCTGCTTGGAGCTCTTCCAGCTAACCGCACCACCATTGAGGCAGAAAACGTATCCTGATGTCGACTTGAAGTCGTCTACATCACATTGGAAGGTCGAGTCTGTATAGCCTTCCAATTTCAATTCTCCTCCACCGTATACCAAGAACAATTCCTTAGTCCTTCTCAGGTACTTCAGAATTGCCTTTACGGCTATCCAGTGCTGCTCACCTGGATCAGACTGGTAGCGACTTGTAACGCTTAAAGCGTACGCTACGTCTGGTCTTGTACATAGCATACCATACATTATGCTTCCTATAGCGGATGCATATGGTACTCGAGACATATTGCTTCTCTCTTCAGGCGTCTTTGGGGCCATAGACTTGGAGAGTGCAATTCCATGTCTCATTGGAAGCAATCCTCTCTTGGATTCTTCCATGCTAAATCTTTTCAAGATTTTATCTATGTACTGGGATTGGGAGAGGCCCAGCAGTCCTTTTGATCTATCTCGGTAGATCCTTATACCTAGTACAAAGGATGCTTCTCCCATATCCTTCATCGAGAATTGTGTAGATAACCATGCTTTAGTTTCAGACAACGCTTTCACATTGTTTCCAATGAGGAGAATGTCGTCAACGTAAAGCACCAAAAATTCAACTGTACTCCCACTGATCTTCTTGTACACGCAAGGTTCGAACATGTTCTTGATGAATCCAAAAGTTTGGATTGTCTCATCAAAACGAATGTTCCAACTTCGGGAAGCTTGCTTCAGTCCATAAATGGACCTCTGGAGTTTGCACACCTTGTGTTCATCTCCTTTGGATGCATATCCTTTTGGTTGTTCCATGTAGATCTCCTTATCAATGTCTCCATTGAGAAAGGCAGTCTTTACATCCATCTGCCATATCTCGTAGTTATACCACGCAGCTATGGCCAGCAAGATCCGAATGGATTTGGGCATTGCGACGGGCGAGAAGGTCTCCTCAAAGTCGATACCTGGTCTTTGAGTGTATCATTTCGCCACTAGTCGCGCCTTGTAGGTAATCACCTCCCCGTTCACTCCAAGCTTTCGCTTATAGATCCACTTGCAACCCACGGGAGCCACTCCCACTGGTGGATCTACCAAGGCCCAGACCTTGTTTGAGTGCATGGAGTCCAGTTCGGATTCCATGGCTTCGCGCCACCTTCCCGAGTCTATGTCTAGCATAGCCTCTTCGTAAGTCCTTGGGTTGGTTAGAGACTGTCCAGTCTCATGCAGCAGACCGTAGTACCTCTCGGGTTCTCTACGTTGTCTTTCTGACCTACGAAGTATCGGTGTACTTTCTGGTGCACTTTCATGCTCTTGTTCTCCCACTGCCTGTGGTGACGGGTCAGCTCGATTGACCTCTAAGGCCTTTTCAGCTACAGTGACCTCATCTAGTTCTACGTTATTTTCTTTCTTGTCCACCGAGAAATCCTTCTCCAAGAAGTGAGCGTTCCTCGAGACAAACGTTGTTTGTCTTGTAGGATCGTAGAACTCGTATCCTATTGAGTTTTCTGGATACCCCACGAATTTGTACAAAGTGGATTTAGTTTCCAATTTATCTCCCACTAACTTTTTAACGTAAGCGGGAGATCCCCATATGCGCATGAATGCGTATGAGGGTGCCTTGCCAAACCATAGTTCGTATGGTGTCTTTTCTACGGATTTCGAAGGTACCATATTCAGTATCTTCGTTGCCGTGAGGAGGGCATGTCCCCAAAATGAAAGAGGAAGGTCAGTGGCACTCATCATGGATCGAACCATGTCCATCAAGGTTCGATTCCTTCTCTCTGCTACTCCATTTAACTGGGGTGTTGCAGGAGGAGTCCACTGCGATAATATTCCATGCTCTACAAGATAATTCAGAAATTCGTTACTAAGAAATTCTCCACCTCGGTCAGAACGAAGAGCCTTTATCGTATGACCAAGTTGATTCTCTACTTCCATCTTGAATTCTTTGAATCGCTCAAAGGCTTCAGACTTGTGTTTCAACAAGAACACATATACATAACGACTAAAGTCGTCAGTGAAAGTGATGAAGTAGTCATAGCCCCCTCGGGCGCTTTTTCTTAGTGGTCCACATACGTCAGTATGTATTAAGTCCAATGTTTGCTTGACTCGCTCAGGGTTTCCCTTAAACGGAAACTTAGCCATTTTACCCTTTAAACATGGTTCACATGTTGGCATTTCATCAATGCGATTGATTTCAATCGCGCCAGATGATGCTAACTTTTGAATCCTTGACTTAGATATATGTCCAAGTCTAGCGTGCCATAATTGGGCAGATATTTCATTATCTTGTTTCCTTTTGTTTTGTTGTACGTGCATGACTTAACTTAGGTGGTTTTATGATGTAAAGTCAATAATTCAATGTACCAAAATGAAAAAAAAAACAGGAGCTTTTATTAAAATCAACATTATTCAATAACATGAATAAAAAGTTTTTCATTAAAAACTAGGTACATAAATGAAAGTTTCCTAATGACTTTATCAAACCACCTAAATCTACTTTTGCCTATGGCCTTGGTAGCAGCTCCAGCTCCATTGCCTAATTCAAGGATCCAATCCTCAGGCTCCAGTTTCCTTAATGCTCCCATCACCTACAAGGATGAGAACTCCAGTCAGTGTCTAACACCAAAAATGCACAGTTAATTGTAAAATTAACTTCAACAAGGAATATACCTGTTCGAACTCTCCATAGGTTCGAATTTAATTCTTTCCCTTGACCTTGTGCAGTAAGGAGCTCTGGTTTCCATTTGCTTTGGTTTTGAACGCCGCCCAGTCCTTTCGCCAACCCTCGCTTTCTTTCCAAAAGAAGCTTCGTGTTCCTCGAGCATTTGTCGCAGGACATGCACAGTTATCTCTCGCCTCTGGAGATTCAAGTCCGCGATAAATCGGTCATATGATCTAGGAAGAGATTGTAGAATAATATCCACTCGGAAATCATTGTCCATCACGACACCCATATCATCGAGTTCATATAGAAGTCGAATCATCTTGTGTACGTGGATTCCGACAGGAGTTTCCCTTCTCTTTCTTGCTTGCAAGAGTTCCCTCGTGATCGCGAATCTGCGACGACCATCTCTAATCCCATAAAGGAATTTGAGATTCGAGAGAATCTCTTTCGCAGATGCCATATGCTCATGTTGCAAACGCAGATCAAGTGACATATATTCCAACATGTATTCACGAGCTAAGCCATCATCCAGTTTCCACTTGGTGATGCTTTTACGGAGCTCATCAGGAACGTCATGTGAAATAGTAATGGGTGGTGGCACAGACAAAACATAGGTTATGTTTTCAGCTTCAAATAATCCATTCAAATGATGCGTCCAGAAATATTACGTTCAAGTGATGAGATGGACAAATCTCTAAGTGCTCTAAGCTCTTTTGACATCATATCTATAAAACGACGAGAGAAGAAATAAATACGCGAAAGATTAATTTAAAATGCACAATTTACAAACATGGTTTTTTATTTGTAAATTACTCCCACTATTTTAATCAAAATCTTATGCCCCCACATAAGTTTCGGGAATTTAAAATATCCTAGCGGGCTTAAGGCCCAAATGCAATCTCCTAGTACCCACGACTCGTTGGCCATACTATTTGATTCACTTGGTGGTCGACAACGTCAACGGTTAACCATCGCAGCTAACCCTTAAGTTCATTTAGCCTCGGTTTTCGATATGGACCCACGACTCGTGAGACATCCATACTTACTAGCGTTAAATCATGTCCAATACTCGTGGAGAGAAATAGTTCAATCCTAGACGCCCCACGACTCGTGAGACAGCGCCTAAAACCTTGCTATCCCCTCCCTTGGCACTAAACTTGTGCATCGAGGCAATAGACATATCATCTTCCTATAGCTCGACCCACGACTCGTGAGACATCGAGATATATTCGTACAATATGCCTAAGACCTAGTAATTGGATAGGCTCGGACCATAGACACCATTCATATGCGCCCGTTATTCGATTTAATATTCTAATTGAATTTTAAGTTCAATTGGAGGTTTCTAAGTGTGCGAGGTCTCATCAGATTATGCTTATCTTGTTTACGTTTTCTATCCTAAGCATGCATCTCATACATCAAAGAATAATGTGCGAAAAAGTAAACATTCATCACCTAGCAAGATATGATTGGTCGATTGCCCATCCTATGCGATCCATCACGAGCCACGTGATGAACCAATTGGTCAGTCTAGGGTGAAAAATAAATGTCCTAACTATTACAATTTGCAAACCCATACATCATGGGCCTTCTTGTAATATCCAGCTTGATTGGGCCTCCATGTAATGAATTGGGCCTCCATGTCCTCCAAGGTAAATGGGCCTCCATGTGGATCTCCAAGTCTTCATGAGGTCTTCTCGGCTCCAAGCCTAAACTAAGTCTAACTTATAAAAATAAATGGCCTATTCTATTACATTCGTTTGCGCAAGCAAGGGCACCAATCAGGCCCATTTAATTACAACCCAAAAATAAATAAACCAAAAACAACACAGGGCTTAAGGGCAAAATCGACCAATCCACATATTCACTCAAGAACATGCATAAATTCACATAAGGGCAAAAATGTAAATTTACCGGCTCCTTTTAATTTTTAATTCATAAAATTTATCCAAGTTAATTAATTTTGAATTAACAATTAACCTCTAAGATTAATTAGCTCTTACTTGAGCTCCAAGTAATCTACAAATCCTATCTTGATTAAGATTGGTTAATTAAGGTAATCTAAATCTCTAAGATTCTTACCTTATCCAAAACTCTAAGTTTCCCAATATTTCCAAATCTCCAAGATTCTCAAGATAATCCTATTTTGACTAGATTAGTTAATTAAGGT
>CM064884.1:70977047-71067715 GCA_003313485.2 Penstemon barbatus | reverse complement strand
GTTTCCCTTAAACGGAAACTTAGCCATTTTACCCTTTAAACATGGTTCACATGTTGGCATTTCATCAATGCGATTGATTTCAATCGCGCCAGATGATGCTAACTTTTGAATCCTTGACTTAGATATATGTCCAAGTCTAGCGTGCCATAATTGGGCAGATATTTCATTATCTTGTTTCCTTTTGTTTTGTTGTACGTGCATGACTTAACTTAGGTGGTTTTATGATGTAAAGTCAATAATTCAATGTACCAAAATGAAAAAAAAAACAGGAGCTTTTATTAAAATCAACATTATTCAATAACATGAATAAAAAGTTTTTCATTAAAAACTAGGTACATAAATGAAAGTTTCCTAATGACTTTATCAAACCACCTAAATCTACTTTTGCCTATGGCCTTGGTAGCAGCTCCAGCTCCATTGCCTAATTCAAGGATCCAATCCTCAGGCTCCAGTTTCCTTAATGCTCCCATCACCTACAAGGATGAGAACTCCAGTCAGTGTCTAACACCAAAAATGCACAGTTAATTGTAAAATTAACTTCAACAAGGAATATACCTGTTCGAACTCTCCATAGGTTCGAATTTAATTCTTTCCCTTGACCTTGTGCAGTAAGGAGCTCTGGTTTCCATTTGCTTTGGTTTTGAACGCCGCCCAGTCCTTTCGCCAACCCTCGCTTTCTTTCCAAAAGAAGCTTCGTGTTCCTCGAGCATTTGTCGCAGGACATGCACAGTTATCTCTCGCCTCTGGAGATTCAAGTCCGCGATAAATCGGTCATATGATCTAGGAAGAGATTGTAGAATAATATCCACTCGGAAATCATTGTCCATCACGACACCCATATCATCGAGTTCATATAGAAGTCGAATCATCTTGTGTACGTGGATTCCGACAGGAGTTTCCCTTCTCTTTCTTGCTTGCAAGAGTTCCCTCGTGATCGCGAATCTGCGACGACCATCTCTAATCCCATAAAGGAATTTGAGATTCGAGAGAATCTCTTTCGCAGATGCCATATGCTCATGTTGCAAACGCAGATCAAGTGACATATATTCCAACATGTATTCACGAGCTAAGCCATCATCCAGTTTCCACTTGGTGATGCTTTTACGGAGCTCATCAGGAACGTCATGTGAAATAGTAATGGGTGGTGGCACAGACAAAACATAGGTTATGTTTTCAGCTTCAAATAATCCATTCAAATGATGCGTCCAGAAATATTACGTTCAAGTGATGAGATGGACAAATCTCTAAGTGCTCTAAGCTCTTTTGACATCATATCTATAAAACGACGAGAGAAGAAATAAATACGCGAAAGATTAATTTAAAATGCACAATTTACAAACATGGTTTTTTATTTGTAAATTACTCCCACTATTTTAATCAAAATCTTATGCCCCCACATAAGTTTCGGGAATTTAAAATATCCTAGCGGGCTTAAGGCCCAAATGCAATCTCCTAGTACCCACGACTCGTTGGCCATACTATTTGATTCACTTGGTGGTCGACAACGTCAACGGTTAACCATCGCAGCTAACCCTTAAGTTCATTTAGCCTCGGTTTTCGATATGGACCCACGACTCGTGAGACATCCATACTTACTAGCGTTAAATCATGTCCAATACTCGTGGAGAGAAATAGTTCAATCCTAGACGCCCCACGACTCGTGAGACAGCGCCTAAAACCTTGCTATCCCCTCCCTTGGCACTAAACTTGTGCATCGAGGCAATAGACATATCATCTTCCTATAGCTCGACCCACGACTCGTGAGACATCGAGATATATTCGTACAATATGCCTAAGACCTAGTAATTGGATAGGCTCGGACCATAGACACCATTCATATGCGCCCGTTATTCGATTTAATATTCTAATTGAATTTTAAGTTCAATTGGAGGTTTCTAAGTGTGCGAGGTCTCATCAGATTATGCTTATCTTGTTTACGTTTTCTATCCTAAGCATGCATCTCATACATCAAAGAATAATGTGCGAAAAAGTAAACATTCATCACCTAGCAAGATATGATTGGTCGATTGCCCATCCTATGCGATCCATCACGAGCCACGTGATGAACCAATTGGTCAGTCTAGGGTGAAAAATAAATGTCCTAACTATTACAATTTGCAAACCCATACATCATGGGCCTTCTTGTAATATCCAGCTTGATTGGGCCTCCATGTAATGAATTGGGCCTCCATGTCCTCCAAGGTAAATGGGCCTCCATGTGGATCTCCAAGTCTTCATGAGGTCTTCTCGGCTCCAAGCCTAAACTAAGTCTAACTTATAAAAATAAATGGCCTATTCTATTACATTCGTTTGCGCAAGCAAGGGCACCAATCAGGCCCATTTAATTACAACCCAAAAATAAATAAACCAAAAACAACACAGGGCTTAAGGGCAAAATCGACCAATCCACATATTCACTCAAGAACATGCATAAATTCACATAAGGGCAAAAATGTAAATTTACCGGCTCCTTTTAATTTTTAATTCATAAAATTTATCCAAGTTAATTAATTTTGAATTAACAATTAACCTCTAAGATTAATTAGCTCTTACTTGAGCTCCAAGTAATCTACAAATCCTATCTTGATTAAGATTGGTTAATTAAGGTAATCTAAATCTCTAAGATTCTTACCTTATCCAAAACTCTAAGTTTCCCAATATTTCCAAATCTCCAAGATTCTCAAGATAATCCTATTTTGACTAGATTAGTTAATTAAGGTAGGGGAAAATTGCAAAATTGGTCCCGTAACTATTGCTCGCTGGCAAAAAAGTCCTGTAACTTTTCGGACTGGCAAAAACATCCTGTAACTATTATATTTTGGCAAATTAGTCCTATTTTAGCCCGAATTGCCAACGTATCTGCCAAGTCAAGCCCCTTTGCTGACCTGGAAATGGGAAAATTGCAAAATTGGTCCCGTAACTATTGCTCGCTGGCAAAAAAGTCCTGTAATTTTTTAGGCTGGCAAAAACATCCTGTAACTATTATATTTTGGCAAATTAGTCCTATTTTAGCACGAACTGCCAACGTATCTGCCAAGTCACGCCCCTTTGCTGACTTGGAAAGTAAAACCCCCTTGTTGACATGGAAAAATAGCAAAAAATGGTTCCATTACTAACGATCACTAGCAAAAAAGTCCTTTAATTTTTTGGGTTGGCAAAAAAGTCCTATAATTAAATTATTCAGCAATTTAATCCTATTTGGTCCAAATTGTGATTTTTTTCCCACCCATTTCAAACGAAAAATTAACCATATCTAACATACTTTAACTTAGAAGTAATTTAGACTCATGATAATATTGAAAGGCACTTTATCACATTGCACCAAGGCACATATTGAACAAGAATCAATCTTCGACAATTAAAAAAAAAATCCCAGATTATCGAATAACGATGACAGAATTAATGCTTTGTACAGCACTTTATCACATTGCACCAAGGCACATATTGAACAAGAATCAATCTTCGACAATTAAAAAAAAAATCCCAGATTATCGAATAACGATGACAGAATTAATGCTTTGTACAAAGCATTAATTCTGTCATCGTTATTCGATAATCTGGGATTTTTTTTTTAATTGTCAAAGATTGATTCTTGTTCAATATGTGCCTTGGTGCAATGTGATAAAGTGCCTTTCAATATTATCATGAGTCTAAATTACTTCTAAGTTAAAGTATGTTAGATATGGTTAATTTTTCGTTTGAAATGGGTGGGAAAAAAATCACAATTTGGACCAAATAGGATTAAATTGCTGAATAATTTAATTATAGGACTTTTTTGCCAACCCAAAAAGTTAAAGGACTTTTTTGCTAGTGATCGTTAGTAATGGAACCATTTTTTGCTATTTTTCCATGTCAACAAGGGGGTTTTACTTTCCAGGTCAGCAAATGGGTGTGACTTGGCAGATACGTTGGCAGTTCGGTCTAAAATAGGACTAATTTGCCAAAATATAATAGTTACAGGATGTTTTTGCCAGCCCGAAAAGTTACAGGACTTTTTTGCCAGCGAGCAATAGTTACGGGACCAATTTTGCAATTTTCCCATTTCCAGGTCGGCAAAGGGGCGTGACTTGGCAGATACGTTGGCAGTTCGGGCTAAAATAGGACTAATTTGCCAAAAATATAATAGTTACAGGATGTTTTTGCCAGCCCGAAAAGTTATAGGACTTTTTTGCCAGCGAGCAATAGTTACGGGACCAATTTTGCAATTTTCCCATTAAGGTAGTGTTTAAGTTTAACAAAGTAACTACCTTATCCAAAAACTCCAAGTTTCCTAATCTTCCAAAATTCTCCAAGATTTTCAGGACTTTCAAAATAGGTGTGTTTGAGATCAACCAAAATTCAGCCAAGTGATGACGAATTGGACACCGCCACGTGGCAGCACACACGCGACCACGAAGGCCGCGCGTGAGCCGCACGCAGCGGCTGCTGCCGCGCGTAACAGACGCAGCAGCGTGCTGCTGCGCGTTGCCAGCACGCGGCAGACTGCCCGAAGGCAGCTGCCGTGTGCTGCACGCGCAGACATCGCGCTGTTTACGCGCTGCTGCTCGCGGCAGCTCGCGGTGGCCGCACAGCCGCGGTGCGCTGCCGCGCACCGCCGCGTGCCACCGCGGTTGAACTCAAAATAATTTTTTTTTTTGTTTTGATTACTTATGTGATTTAATTAAAAACAGTCCCAATCAAATCACTATCCAAAATTAAAAATAACATGATAAAGATACGAATCTAAAATTACCATTAACTCTAAGTTAACAATAAAGTCCTATAACATGCAAAGTTAAAGAACTAGCCACATAAATCAAACATATGATTTATTAAACACAGAATTTGCAAATTCATATATATACAAAGCCTAGAGTTGGCTCTGATACCACTGTTGGGATTCGGTAAGAAAAACAGCCCTAGGCACAGCGGAATATAAAAATTTTCTAGGGCCTCTTAAAGAATCTTGCCAGGATATTCTCTAGTTGTATATATATGAATATAAATAAATGACAGTATAAGTTTTCTCGTTTATACCTGTCTCCTTGCAAATCCTTGTTGGCTAAAACGAACTCTGAACTCTCCTCCACAGAAATCGATCCAAGCCCTGCAGTAGCGCCCCACGTGTTGCGCCTCTACGGATTGATACACCACAATATCACGAAAATAATATAACCTAATCGACTAGAACATAGGCTATATTAATTCAGGACTTTAAGAACGACTTTGGGAACTAAAAGATCAAAACCGAAAATTCTTCCTAATTTTGCACAGGGTTCGGCCGATCACACTTGGGAGGGGAGAGAGAATTTTTGCTTTTCTTATTTTGCTTGAAGAGTTGTGTGTGAGATATGAGATCTAGTCTCTTATTTATAGATATCTCATAAAACCTAATCCTTCTAGGATTAGGATACTAATTCTCCTACATGGGCCATGGCCCTCTTAATTAGAAGACTAAGTCTTCTAATTAATTCATGGCCCATATTAATTAATCTTTCAGGGCTTTATTTAATCTCCCAATTAAATAGCCCAATTAATTAAATCATCTCCCAATTAATTAATTAAACTCCAAGTCTAATTAATTAATTATTCCATTAATTAATTAAATCCTAATTAATTAATTTACTCATGAATTAAATTCCAATTTAATTTATAATCTTGATCCAATTCCAATTGGATCCAATTTCGTTCCACATGGGTCGACCCAGTCGACCCACCCATTTAATCGACCCAGTCGATTTTGACTCAGTCGACCCAGTCGACTCGTTCGTTCTTGTTTCCTCGCTTTCACTTCATGTGTATTGTGTATGCCCCCGTAGGTTCACCACATAATTGGCCGCGGGTTGTAATTAAATATTATTTAATTACTCGAGCATTTAATTACTCTAAATTAATTGAACACTCTGTCGATTAATCATTCCAAAATTAGCACCCCTGCTAATTTAGGAATTCTCCCACACTCCATGGTCGATGTCCAGTCACAAGCCCATGGAGCCCAATCACTGGTGAATTAATTCAGTGAACCTTTTATCATTTACAATTTCCATATACGACAAAATCTCTCCATCGATCAATCTCCCAGTCGGGACTTAAGGGTATGGTCTTTTATCGGATTCCCTTTTCTTTTGTCTTGACCTTATGTACTCTGGTCTCGAAATAAATTCCCTTTGACTTAATCTTTATGAGCTACTTACATAAAGTCGTCAGATACCTTGGCCAAGGATTTTACCAGAATTAATTTCTCACAGAAATCCATAGGAGAATTTCCCAACCTATCAAGTCGGGTCAATGGATCCTTTGTTGATGATATGAATCTGCATACGAGTTCCTCTATACCCAACATGAGTCCAAAGAGACTTTCTGGCGATCCCCAGTCAGTCGGAACTCATATCAAAATATAGACGTTCTTGCACCAGATAAACCCTATCATCTCAAGTTGTTAGGGATCGTTCCTCGTATACTATTGCAAATTGGAATAACTTCAACCCCGATATGCGACTACCGCTTCCATGGTGAGTTATTTCCTAATTGGGGTATTCAGTGCGCTTGCCATCCCAGCAAGCCACCCACTTATGTGTATCGACTATCCCAGTCACGCTCGTGGACCCCAGCGTTGTCCAGTTCATCGGAGTATACACAATAGTGAGAGTCTAACCGAATCCAACGATGTCCTATCTCGATTGGATTCTACGACTCTTGAATATGTTCTAGATCACGGCCTTGGAGATCAGTCCACGGGTTGTCCCATAGCCCTGTGATCTAAGGACTTCTATCCTTATGCGTAGATAAATATTACATAAGATAAAGTTGACCATTTAATAAAAGTGCATTTATTAATCTAAATTGAATAGTTCCTCATTAATTACAATTAATGCTAGCCATACAGCTGGCTTGCAGGACACTATTTCTATCACCGCGGAGCCCCGAATGCAGCCCATTCCCGCTCTCTAGTCGCCCCGCCCAGCGCCTCTCATCCACTGGAGATTACTCCTTACCCGCTGCCCCCAGCACGGCCATCTCCATTGGAGATGGCCTAAAGTCTTACACATCTTAGATCTTCAATCTAAACTCTTCCAAAAAAACCACACCCACCTTATTTCCTAAATCACTCTCCCGAAATTCAAACAATCAACATTTCACAAATCGAAGTTATTTCACAAACACCACCACTCTCACGTAAAGAGTAATAGAGGGTAAATAGAGATATTATCCTTTCATTTCATTATTGTTGGTGTTAGTATTTATAATACATGATAATGTTCACTATTTATAGGATAAAAAACACCACAAGAAAAACAACATTGTCCGACGAAATTTTCGATAAAATTCGTCGGAAAATTGAATTTCCGTGCCCTTACAAAATTTCCCGACAGGGTCTGCCAGTAGGAAAAAATTTCGACTGGAGAATTTTCGATGTGGTTCCCGTCAGAAATGAATTCGGGCAAAAAAATTTTAATTAAAATTCCGACGGTTGAACCCGTCAAAAATTTCAAAAAAAATTTAGAAAAGAAAGTTCTAAATTTTCGACGGGTTGTTCCCGTTGGAAATTTTTTAAAAATTAAATAAAAAAATTAAAAAAATGGAATTTTTTTATTTTCCCTGATTTAAACTTATAACAATTAAATCATCAAATACCATACAAAAACAACAAATCCAACGGGTATTAAATTGCAAGAGTTCATGGAATCAAAATTTCAAATTCTAAAATTTAATTGATCGAAAGATACCTAGAAAATGGAAATTTGATCCATGCTCAAATGTGGCACAAAATTTAACAAACCAAATAAATATCAATTCACAATAGATTTAAATAAAAGCTAAGTACACCTTATTCACCTTCATGGAATAAAATTACTAAATCAGTAACTATGTGCGACTCAGCAAACCCGAAGGAGAGGTTTCGAGGTAGAAAAAGAGACCTCATCGTAGTCTTACAATTATACTTTACTATCTTCAGCTTATTGTTTCTTTTCTGCAGTTTCTATTAGTTTTTCCTTAAATTCGCCAGTCTGCACGTCAAGGTAAGAGTTCAAGAGCATTTTGGACAATAAAACAAGAAGGGGCAGAAGTGCATTTTAAGTCATATGGGACATAAGAGTGAAACTGAAAAAATTCTATGAACAAAGTGCAACATATTAAAAGACTGGGGGCTGAAAGTACAATATCGTAAAATGCAGCATTAAAAGTGCCATGTTATAAACTACCGAGCGTCAAGCCTTATGGGACTAAACATGCAATCTTGCCAAACAAAAGATTAATTGACCAAAGTCAGCCCTATTGATTATATGGTTATGTTCATTGAGGTATGGAAAATTAAATTGATTCTTGACTAGGATTTAATTAATTAGTTGTCAATTCAAAAGTGTTGACTACATGGTTATGTACATTGAGTTTATTCGCAATCAGATCGATCGACTTATGGTTCTCACAAAAAAAAAAAAAAAAAAAGATCGATTGATTAATCGTTTCTTGATTAGTAACATTAATTGACCAAAATCAACATTGTTGACTATATGATTATGTACATTGATGTTATTCGAAATCAAATCGATACTTGACTCGAAATTAAATAATTAGTTTCTAATTCAAAACTGTTGATTATATGGTTATGTACATTGAAGTTATTTGCAATCAGATCGATACATGACTCGAAATTATTTAATTAGTCTCTAATTTAAAATTGTTGACTATATGGAAGTTATTCGATATCAAATCGACCATTACTAAATGGCTTAGAATTAACCAATCACTAATTCAAAATTGTTTACCTTAGGGCTTATTAACAATGAGTTTATTCGAAACGAAATAGATGTATAGTTAATAGATTATTTTAAATTGAATTTCCGACGGGTAATACCCGTGGAAAAATTTAATAATTAATTTTTTCTTTTCTTTTTAAATTTTTCGACGGGACTCACCCGTCGGAAATTAAATAATTATTTTTTATTTTTTTAAATGAATATTTCCACCGGGTATTAGTCGTCGGAAATTTAATAATCATTTTTACTCTTTTTAAAATGAATTATCTGACAGGTATTTCCCTTCAGAAAATTAAATAATTATTTTATATTTTTTTAAATGAATATTTCCGAGGGGTAATAGCCGTTGGAAAATAAAATAATTTTTTAATTTTTTTATTGAGTTTTCTGATAGGTAATTCCAGTTGGAAATTTAATAATTATTTTTTCTTATTTTCTTTTTTAAAAATGAATTATCCGACGAACCGTCGGAATATTAAAGAATTCTTTTTTTTTTTTAATTTTAGTTTTTCGACGTGTGTTACTCGTAGGAAAATTTAATAATTTTTTTTTTTTTAATTTTCCAACGGAACTTAAACCCGTAAAAAATTAAATAATTATTTTTTATTTTTATAAAATTAAGTTTCCGATGGCTAACACCCGTCAGAAATCTAATAATAATTTTTAATCACTTTTTATGTATTTTTCAACGGATTATGCAACAATTTTTCTAATATTTATTTAATTTTAACAAAATTTTCGACGAGTTTCATCCTCAGTCGAAAATCACTCTTAATTTTTGACAGATCTTAACCCATCGAAATTTTTCATCGGAAAAAACTGCCATTCTTATAGTGAAAAAAAGTAAAAAAATTAATAGAATCATTAGCCACATTATTACACGAGTCACAATTAGTCTTTATTGGTGGGGGCTACAAAATTCTTGGGAATTATAAACTCTCATGGACATCCACCAATATGTGTCTAGATTCATAAAAAATAGTTTATTATACAATCAGGTTGTTACTGTTTTGACGAGTTTATTTATTAGTGAATAGCAATTGAACTTAGGGCTGTCAATGGGGCGGATTTCAATCCGAATCCGTCCGAATTCGATCCGATTTATTAGGATAATTGTCCGATTAGAGATTCGATGGACCTGATCCGATTATAAAGATCCGAAATCCGAAACTCGTGGAGCGAATATGGATTTAGGTCGATCCGATCCGTTGAAGATCCGTATCCGACAACAAATAAAAAGAAAGATATATATACAAAATGATTTATAAAAATAAGTATCATTAATAATATTTCAACGTCAATTTAAGAAGATAGTAATTTATAATTCGTTTATAAATTTATTTAAACCAATATATTCATTCTACAAATATGAATATAGTAAAGAAACTTTGAAAATGTGAGCTAAAATGAAATAAAATTGAAAAGATAATAAACTTATTTTAGGAAAAAATATTAATTTAACTTTTTAAACACAATTTATTGGATCTGAAAAATATCCGATATCCGGCCAAATTCGACCAAGATCCGTTGGATTCAAAAAATCTAGATCCGAGCACAATCCGAGCAAGATCCGAATCCGACAGGATTCGATCCGATATAAATGGAGCCGGATCTGGACGAGCCTGATTCGACCAGAATCCGACCCATTGACATCCCTAATTGAACTCCGTTAGAAACGTTCTTGGGAGTTTATTTAGGAAGATTCTTCCCCGGACCTGGTCCAGGAGTTACTGGACCATGTGGTCCAGGATTTTTCTTCCTTTTCTATTTTTTTTTCTTTTCTCTTTCTTCTTTTCTTTTTTTTTTCATCATTAATAACTAAAATTGTTTTATACAATTAAAAAAAATTGATATATTTTGTGTTGTAAATTTATAATATGATGTTTGTTTCTATCAAAATTATTATTTGCATTTTCACGCATTATTTCTTCTTTAAAAATATTTAATGTTTAAATTAATTCTATAAAAAAAATATCAATCTTAATTATTGTTGGGATTCGGTAAGATAAACAGCCCTAGGCACAACGAAATTTAATAGTTTTAGGACCTCTTACGGAATCTTCCAGAATACTACTCTAGTTGTATATATATGAATATTAAACAAACGATAGTATAAACAATTGCACGTTATACATATCTCCTTGCAAATCCAAGTTGGCAGACGAAGTCAAGTTTCTCCCTCAGTTGGTCGATCCTATGCCCTGCAGTAGCGCCCCACGTGTTGCGCCTCTATGGGTTGATACACCACAATTACACGAAATATAATATACCCTGATCGGCTAGAACACATGATATATTAAGATCTGGGTTTATGAAACGAGTTTGGAACAAGAACGAAATCGAAAAATTCTTCCTAAGGAAGAAAGGGTGTTGGCCGATTTCACTAGGGAGAGGAGAGGGAGAGTTTTCCTTGACTTGGTTTTTTGGCTCTTGAAAGTTGTGTGTGAGATATGACATCAAGTCCCCTATTTATAGGTATCTCATTAACCTAATCCTCCTAGGACTAGGACTCCAAGTCTCCTACTGATAGAAATAGTGTCCTGCAAGCCAGCTGTATGGCTAGCATTAATTGTAATTAATGAGGAACTATTCAATTTAGATTAATAAATGCACTTTTATTAAATGGTCAACTTTATCTTATGTAATATTTGTCTACGCATAAGGATAGAAGTCCTTAGATCACAGGGCTATGGGACAACCCGTGGACTGATCTCTAAGGCCGTGATCTAGAACATATTCAAGAGTCGTAGAATCCAATCGAGATAGGACATCGTTGGATTCGGTTAGACTCTCACTATTGTGTATACTCCGATGAACTGGAGGACGCTGGGGTCCACGAGCGTGACTGGGATAGTCGATACACATAAGTGGGTGGCTTGCTGGGATGGCAAGTGCACTGAATACCCCAATTAGGAAATAACTCACCATGGAAGCGGTAGTCGCATATCGGGGTTGAAGTTATTCCAATTTACAATAGTATACGAGGAACGATCCCTAACAACTTGAGATGATAGGGTTTATCTGGTGCGAGAACATCTATACTTTGATATGAGTTCCGACTGACTGGGGATCGCCAGAAAGTCTCTGTGGACTCATGTTGGGTATAGAGGAACTCGTATGCAGATTCATATCATCAACAAAGGATCCATTGACCCGACTTGATAGGTTGGGAAATTCTCCTATGGATTTCTGTGAGAAATTAATTCTGGTAAAATCCTTGGCCAAGGTATCTGACGACTTTATGTAAGTAGCTCATAAAGATTAAGTCAAAGAGAATTTATTTCGAGACCAGAGTACATAATGTCAAGACAAAAGAAAAGGGAATCCGATAAAAGACCATACCCTTAAGTCTCGACTGGGAGATTGATCGATGGAGAGATTTTGTCGTATATGGAAATTGTAAATGATAAAAGGTTCACTGAATTAATTCACCAGTGATTGGGCTCCATGGGCTTGTGGCTGGACATCGACCGTGGAGTGTGGGAGAATTCCCAAATTAGCAGGGGTGCTAATTTTGGAATGATTAATCGACAGAGTGTTCGATTAATTTAGAGTATTAATTGCTCGAGTAATTAAATAATATTTAATTACAACCCACGGCCAATTATGTGGTGAACCTACGGGGGCATACACAATACACAAGTAGCGAAAGCGAGGAAACAGGAACGAACCAGTCGACTGGGTCGACTGGGTCAAAAATCGACTGGGTCGATTAAATGGGTGGGTCGACTGGGTCGACCCATATGGAACGAAAATGGATCCAATTGGAATTGGATCAAGATTATAAATTAAATTGGAATTTAATTTATGAGTAAGTTAATTAATTAGGATTTAATTAATTAATGGAATAATTAATTTAATTAGACTTGGAGTTTAATTAATTAATTGGGAGATGATTTAATTAATTGGGCTATTTAATTGGGAGATTAAATAAAGCCCTGAATAATTAATTAATATGGGCCATGAATTAATTAGAAGACTTAGTCTTCTAATTAAAGAGAGCCATGGCCCATGTAGGAGAGAGAAGACCTAGTCCTAATAGGACTAGGATAGAAAGAAAACTATAAATAGCTTTCTTCTAGTTATTTTTCACACAACTCCTTAAGCAAAAATTGAGCAAAGCAAAATTCTCTCTCCCTCTCCCTACCAGATCGGCCGAACTGTTCTTCCCTGTGGAAGAATTTTTTCGTCTTCGTTTTTGTTCCCAAATCGTTCATAAAACTTAGATATTAATATAGCCTATGTTCTAGTCGATTAGGTATATTAATTTTCGTGATATTGTGGTGTATCAACTCGTAGAGGCGCAACACGTGGGGCGCTACCAAAAGGTGTGAGTCGATCAACCGGGGTCAGAATTCAGAGCTCATATTGCTAGCCTAGGATTTGCAAGGAGACAGGTATAAACAAGAAAACTTATACTGTCATTAATTTATGTTCATATATATACAACTAGAGAATATCCTGGCAAGATTCTTTAAGAGGCCCTAGAAATTTTTTATATTCCGCTGTGCCTAGGGCTGTTTTTCTTACCGAATCCCAACAGTGGTATCAGAGCCAACTCTAGGCTTTGTATATATATGAATTTGCGAATTCTGTGTTTGTTAAATCATATGTTTGATTTATGTGGCTAGTTCTATTACTTTGCATGTTTTAGGACTTTATTATTAACTTGGAGTTAATGTTTAATTTAGGATTCGAAAATTTTATCATGTTGATGTTATTTTGAATTAGGATTTAATTGACTGGGTCTGTTTTAATTAAATCATAAAAGTAATCAAAACAAAAAAAATTTTTTTGAGCCAACCCTGCGGTGGCACGCGGCGGTGCGCGGCAGCGCACCGCGGCTGGGCGGCCACCGCAAAGCCGCGGCATGCGGCAGCATGCGGACAGCATGCTGTCCGCGCACGCTGCGCACAGCAGCAGCCCACGGGCTGCTGTCTGCGCGTGGCTGTGCGCGGCAGCCTGCTGCCGCGCGCTGTCACGCGCCGCGGCTGCTGCCCGTGGCAGCTCACGCGCCCCTGCGGGGTCGCGCGTGGGTTGTCCGCGTGGCAGCTCCTGATTGGCTTCGACTGGTCATGTTTGGGTTGGACTCTAATTCTGCCTATTTTGAAAATTCTGGAAATTTAGAATTTTGGGAAGATTAGGAAACTTGGAGTTTTTGGATAAGGTAGTTATTCTGTTAGAATTGATCACTACCTTAATTAAACTAATCTAATCAAAATAGGATTATCTTGAGAATCTTGGAGATTTAGGAATATTGGGAAACTTAGAGTTTTGGATAAGGTAAGAATCTTAGAGATTTAGATTACCTTAATTAACCAATCTTGATCAAGATAGGATTTATAGATTACTTGGAGCTCAAGTAAGAGCTAATTAATCTTAGAGGTTAATTGTTAATTCAAAATTAATTAACTTGGATAAATTTTATGAATTAAAATTAAAGGAGCCGGTAAATTTACATTTTTGCCCTTATGTGAATTTATGCATGTTCTTGAGTGAATGTGTGGATTGGTCGATTTTGCCCTTAAGCCCTGTGTTGTTTTTGGTTTATTTAATCTTGGGTTGTAATTAAATGGGCCTGATTGGTGCCCTTGCTTGCGCAAACAAATGTAATAGAATAGGACCATTTAAATTATGTAAGCTAGGCTTAGATTAGGCTTGGAGCCGAGAAGACCTCATGAAGACTTGGAGATCCACATGGAGGCCCATTTACCTTGGAGGACATGGAGGCCCAATTCATTACATGGAGGCCCAATCAAGCTGGATATTACAAGAAGGCCCATGATGTATGGGTTTGAAAATTGTAATAGTTAGGACATTTAATTTTCACCCTAGACTGACCAATTGATTCATCACAAGGCTCGTGATGGATCGCATAGGATGGGTAATCGACCAATCATATCTTGCTAGGTGATGAATGTTTACTTTTTCGCACATTATTCTTTGATGTATGAGATGCATGCTTAGGATAGAAAACGTAAACAAGATAAGCATAATCTGATGAGACCTCGCACACTTAGAAACCTCCAATTGAACTTAAAATTCAATTAGAATATTAAATCGAATAACGGGCGCATATGAATAGTGTCTATGGTCCGAGCCTATCCAATTACTAGGTCTTAGGCATATTGTACGAATATATCTCGATGTCTCACGAGTCGTGGGTCGAGCTATAGGAAGATAATATGTCTATTGCCTCGATGCACGAGTTTAGTGCCAAGGGAGGGGATAGCAAGGTTTTAGGCGCTGTCTCACGAGTCGTGGGGCGTCTAGGATTGAACTATTTCTCTTCACGAGTATTGGACATGATTTAACGCTAGTAAATATGGATGTCTCACGAGTCGTGGGTCCATATCGAAAAACGAGGCTAAATGAACTTAAGGGTTAGCTGCGATGGTTAACCGTTGACGTAGTCGACCACCAAGTGGATCAAATAGTATGGCCAACGAGTCGTGGGTACTAGGAGATTGCATTTGGGCCTTAAGCCCGCTAGGATATTTTAAATTCCCGAAACTTATGTGGGGGCATAAGATTTTGATTAAAATAGTGGGAGTAATTTGCAAATAAAATCCATGTTTGTGAATTGTGCATTTTAAATTATTCTTTCGCGTATTTATTTCTTCTATCGTCGTTTTATAGATATGATGTCAAAAGAGCTTAGAGCACTTAGAGATTTGTCCATCTCATCACTTGAACGTAATATTTTAACTGGACCCAACTTGCATTTCTGGACGCATCATTTGAATGGATTATTTGAAGCTGAAAACATATCCTATGTTTTGTCTGTGCCACCACCCATTACTATTTCACATGACGTTCCTGATGAGCTCCGTAAAAGCATCACCAAATGGAAATTAGATGATGGCTTAGCTCGTGAATACATGTTGGAATATATGTCACTTGATCTGCGTTTGCAACATGAGCATATGGCATCCGCGAAAGAGATTCTCTCGAATCTCAAATTCCTTTATGGGATTAGAGATGGTCGTCGCAGATTCGCGATCACGAGGGAACTCTTGCAAGCAAGAAAGAGAAGGGAAACTCCTGTCGGAATCCACGTACACAAGATGATTCGACTTCTGTCTGAACTCGATGATATGGGTGTCGTGATGGACAATGATTTCCGAGTGGATATTATTCTACAATCTCTTCCTAGATCATATGACCGATTTATCGCGGACTTGAATCTCCAGAGGCGAGAGATCACTGTGCATGTCCTGCGACAAATGCTCGAGGAACACGAAGCTTCTTTTGGAAAGAAAGCAAGGGTTGGCGAAAAGACTGGGCGGCGTTCAAAACCAAGACAAATGGAAACCAGAGCTCCTTACTGCACAAGGTCAAAGGAAAGGATTAAATTCGAACCTATGGAGAGTTCGAACAGGTATATTCCTTGTTAAAGTTAATTTTACAATTAACTGTGCATTTTTGGTGTTAGACACTGACTGGAGTTCTCATCCTTGTAGGTGATGGGAGCATTAAGGAAACTGGAGCCTGAGGATTGGATCCTTGAATAAAGGCAATGGAGCTGGAGCTGCTACCAAGGCCGTAGGCAAAAGTAGATTTAGGTGGTTTGATAAAGTCATTAGGAAACTTTCATTTATGTACCTAGTTTTTTAAATGAGAAACTTTTTATTCATATTTTTGAATAATGTTGATTTTAATAAAAGCTCCTGTTTTTGTTTTTCATTTGGTACATTGAATTATTGACTTTACATCATAAAACCACCTAAGTTAAGTCATGCACGTACAACAAAACAAAAGGAAACAAGATAATGAAATATCTGCCCAATTATGGCACGCTAGACTTGGACATCTAAGTCAAGGATTCAAAAGTTAGCATCATCTGGCGCGATTGAAATCAATCGCATTGATGAAATGCCAACATGTGAACCATGTTTAAAGGGTAAAATGGCTAAGTTGCCGTTTAAGGGAAACCCTGAGCGAGCCAAGCAAACATTGGACTTAATACATACTGACGTATGTGGACCACTAAGAAAAAGCGCCCGAGGTGGCTATGACTACTTCATCACTTTCACTGACGACTTTAGTCGTTATGGATATGTGTTCTTGTTGAAACACAAGTCTGAAGCCTTTGAGCGATTCAAAGAATTCAAGATGGAAGTAGAGAATCAACTTGGTCATACGATAAAGGCTCTTCGTTCTGACCGAGGTGGAGAATTTCTTAGTAACGAATTTCTGAATTATCTTGTAGAGCATGGAATATTATCGCAGTGGACTCCTCCTGCAACACCCCAATTAAATGGAGTAGCAGAGAGAAGGAATCGAACCTTGATGGACATGGTTCGATCCATGATGAGTGCCACTGACTTACCTCTTTCATTTTGGGGACATGCCCTCCTCACGGCAACGAAGATACTGAATATGGTACCTTCGAAATCCGTAGAAAAGACACCATACGAACTATAGTTTGGCAAGGCACCCTCATACGCATTCATGCGCATATGGGGATCTCCCGCTTACGTTAAAAAGCTAGTGGGAGATAAATTGGAAACAAAATCCACTTTGTGCAAATTCGTGGGGTATCCGGAAAACTCAATAGGATACGAGTTCTACGATCCTACAAGACAAACAACGTTTGTCTCGAGGAACGCTCACTTCTTGGAGAAGGATTTCTTGGTGGACAAGAAAGAAAATAACGTAGAACTGGATGAGGTCACTGAAGCTGAAAAGGCCTTAGAGGTCGATCGAGCTGACCCGTCACCACAGGCAGTGGGAGAACAAGAGCATGAAAGTGCACCAGAAAGTACACCGATACTTCGTAGGTCAGAAAGACAACGTAGAGAACCCGAGAGGTACTACGGTCTGCTGCATGAGACTGGACAGTCTCTAACTGACCCAAGGACTTACGAAGAGGCTATGCTAGACATAGACTCGGGAAAGTGGCGCGAAGCCATGGAATCCGAACTGGACTCCATGCACTCAAACAAGGTCTGGGCCTTGGTAGATCCACCAGTGGGAGTGGCTCCCGTGGGTTGCAAGTGGATCTATAAGCGAAAGCTTGGAGTGAACGGAGAGGTAATAACCTACAAGGCGCGACTAGTGGCAAAAGGATACACTCAAAGACCAGGTATCGACTTTGAGGAGACCTTCTCGCCCGTCGCAATGCCCAAATCCATTCGGATCTTGCTGGCCATAGCTGCATGGTATAACTACGAGATATGGCAAATGGATGTAAAGACTGCCTTTCTCAATGGAGACATTGATAAGGAGATCTACATGGAGCAACCAAAAGGATATGCATCCAAAGGAGATGAACACAAGGTGTGCAAACTCCAGAGGTCCATTTATGGACTGAAGCAAGCTTCCCGAAGTTGGAACATTCGATTTGATGAGACAATCCGAACTTTTGGATTCATCAAGAACATGTTCGAACCTTGCGTGTACAAGAAGATCAGTGGGAGTACAGTTGAATTTTTGGTGCTTTACGTTGACGACATTCTTCTCATTGGAAACAATGTGAAAGCATTGTCTGAAACTAAAGCATGGTTGTCTACACAATTCTCGATGAAGGATATGGGAGAAGCATCCTTTGTACTAGGTATAAGGATCTACCGAGATAGATCAAAAGGACTGCTGGGCCTCTCCCAATCCCAGTACATAGATAAAGTCTTGAAAAGATTTAGCATGGAAGAATCCAAGAGAGGATTGCTTCCAATGAGACATGGGATTGCACTCTCCAAGTCTATGGCCCCAAAGACGCCTGAAGAGAGAAGCAATATGTCTCGAGTACCATATGCATCCGCGATAGGAAGCATAATGTATGGTATGATATGTACGAGACCAGACGTAGCGTACGCTCTTAGCGTAACAAGTCGCTACCAGTCTGATCCAGGTGAGCAGCACTGGATAGCCGTAAAGGCAATTCTGAAGTACCTGAGAAGGACTAAGGAATTGTTCTTGGTATACGGCGGAGGAGAATTGAAATTGGAAGGCTATACAGACTCGAGCTTCCAATGTGATGTAGACGACTTCAAGTCGACATCAGGATACGTTTTCTGCCTCAATGGTGGTGCGGTTAGCTGGAAGAGCTCCAAGCAGGAAACAACCGCGGATTCAACCACTGAAGCAGAATACATTGCCGCGAGTGACGCAGCAAAGGAAGGTGTTTGGATGAGGAACTTCATCCAGGAATTGGATGTGATACCTAGCATTGCTGAGCCCATTGCTATCTTCTGCGATAATAATGGGGCAATAGCGCAAGCAAAGGAGCCGAGATCTCATCAGAAATCCAAGCACGTACAGAGACGATACCACGTGATAAGAGATATCATTGGTAGAGGAGACATTAAGATGGAACGTGTCAACTCAGAAGATAATACGGCGGACCCACTAACGAAGCCTCTGCCTCAAAAGGCATTTGAGAAACATCTGCATAAGATGGGACTCAAGAACGTAAAAGACTGGCTTTAGGACAAGTGGGAGATTGATAGAAATAGTGTCCTGCAAGCCAGCTGTATGGCTAGCATTAATTGTAATTAATGAGGAACTATTCAATTTAGATTAATAAATGCACTTTTATTAAATGGTCAACTTTATCTTATGTAATATTTGTCTACGCATAAGGATAGAAGTCCTTAGATCACAGGGCTATGGGACAACCCGTGGACTGATCTCTAAGGCCGTGATCTAGAACATATTCAAGAGTCGTAGAATCCAATCGAGATAGGACATCGTTGGATTCGGTTAGACTCTCACTATTGTGTATACTCCGATGAACTGGAGGACGCTGGGGTCCACGAGCGTGACTGGGATAGTCGATACACATAAGTGGGTGGCTTGCTGGGATGGCAAGTGCACTGAATACCCCAATTAGGAAATAACTCACCATGGAAGCGGTAGTCGCATATCGGGGTTGAAGTTATTCCAATTTACAATAGTATACGAGGAACGATCCCTAACAACTTGAGATGATAGGGTTTATCTGGTGCGAGAACATCTATACTTTGATATGAGTTCCGACTGACTGGGGATCGCCAGAAAGTCTCTGTGGACTCATGTTGGGTATAGAGGAACTCGTATGCAGATTCATATCATCAACAAAGGATCCATTGACCCGACTTGATAGGTTGGGAAATTCTCCTATGGATTTCTGTGAGAAATTAATTCTGGTAAAATCCTTGGCCAAGGTATCTGACGACTTTATGTAAGTAGCTCATAAAGATTAAGTCAAAGAGAATTTATTTCGAGACCAGAGTACATAATGTCAAGACAAAAGAAAAGGGAATCCGATAAAAGACCATACCCTTAAGTCTCGACTGGGAGATTGATCGATGGAGAGATTTTGTCGTATATGGAAATTGTAAATGATAAAAGGTTCACTGAATTAATTCACCAGTGATTGGGCTCCATGGGCTTGTGGCTGGACATCGACCGTGGAGTGTGGGAGAATTCCCAAATTAGCAGGGGTGCTAATTTTGGAATGATTAATCGACAGAGTGTTCGATTAATTTAGAGTATTAATTGCTCGAGTAATTAAATAATATTTAATTACAACCCACGGCCAATTATGTGGTGAACCTACGGGGGCATACACAATACACAAGTAGCGAAAGCGAGGAAACAGGAACGAACCAGTCGACTGGGTCGACTGGGTCAAAAATCGACTGGGTCGATTAAATGGGTGGGTCGACTGGGTCGACCCATATGGAACGAAAATGGATCCAATTGTAATTGGATCAAGATTATAAATTAAATTGGAATTTAATTTATGAGTAAGTTAATTAATTAGGATTTAATTAATTAATGGAATAATTAATTTAATTAGACTTGGAGTTTAATTAATTAATTGGGAGATGATTTAATTAATTGGGCTATTTAATTGGGAGATTAAATAAAGCCCTGAATAATTAATTAATATGGGCCATGAATTAATTAGAAGACTTAGTCTTCTAATTAAAGAGAGTCATGGCCCATGTAGGAGAGAGAAGACCTAGTCCTAATAGGACTAGGATAGAAAGAAAACTATAAATAGCTTTCTTCTAGTTATTTTTCACACAACTCCTTAAGCAAAAATTGAGCAAAGCAAAATTCTCTCTCCCTCTCCCTACCAGATCGGCCGAACTGTTCTTCCCTGTGGAAGAATTTTTTCGTCTTCGTTTTTGTTCCCAAATCGTTCCTAAAACTTAGATATTAATATAGCCTATGTTCTAGTCGATTAGGTATATTAATTTTCGTGATATTGTGGTGTATCAACTCGTAGAGGCGCAACACGTGGGGCGCTACCAAAAGGTGTGAGTCGATCAACCGGGGTCAGAATTCAGAGCTCATATTGCTAGCCTAGGATTTGCAAGGAGACAGGTATAAACAAGAAAACTTATACTGTCATTAATTTATGTTCATATATATACAACTAGAGAATATCCTGGCAAGATTCTTTAAGAGGCCCTAGAAATTTTTTATATTCCGCTGTGCCTAGGGCTGTTTTTCTTACCGAATCCCAACACCTACATGGGTCATGACCCTTTTAATTAGAAGACTAAAATTTTCAATTAATTCATGGCCCAGTTAATTAATTTAATCAGACTTTATTTAATCTCCCAATTAAATAGCCCCAATTAATTAACTATTCTCCCAATTAATTAAATCAGACTCCAAGTCTATTTAATTAAATCTTTCTATAATTAATTAAATCCAACTTAATAAATTAACTTACAAATTAAATTCTAATTTAATTTTAATCTTGATCCAATTCCAATTGGATCCAATTTGTTCCAATTGGGTCAACCCAGTCGACCCAGTCACCAATCGACCCAGTCAATTTTTCAGACCCAGTCGACCCAATCGACCAAGTCGATTCGGTCGATCGACCCAGTTGTTTCCTTTTCCTTCGCTTTCGCGTCATGGGTATTGTGTATGCCCCCATAGGTTCACCACATAATTGGCCGTGGGTTATAATTAAATATTAATTCAATTATTCAAGCATTAAATACTTTTAAATCAGTCGAACACTCTGTCGACTGACCATTCCAAAATTAGCACCCCTTCTAATATAGGAATTCTCCCACACTCCACGGTCGATGTCTGGCCACAAGCCCATGGAGCCCAATCACTGGTGAATTAATTCAGTGAACCTTTTATCATTTACAATTACCATATACGCCACAATATCTCCATCAATCAATCTCCCAGTCGAGACTTAAGGGTATGGTCTTTTATCGGTTTCCCTTTTTCTTATGTCTTGACCTTATGCATTCTGGTCTCGAAATAATTCTCTTTGACTTAATCTTTATGAGCTACTTACATAAAGTCGTCAGATACCTCGGCCGAGGATTTTATGAGAATTAATTTCTCACAGAAATCTATAGGAGAATTTCCCAACCTATCAAGTCGGGTCAATGGATCATTTTTTGATGATATGAACCTACATACGAGTTCCTCTATACCCAACATGAGTCCACAGAGACCTTCTGGTAATCTCCAGTCAGTCGGAACTCACATCAAAGCATAGACGTTCTTGCACCAGATAAACTCTATCACCAGATAAACTCTATCACCTCAAGCATAGACCTTCTGGTAAACTCTATCAAGTAGGAACTCGTATACTATCGTAAATTGGAATAACTTCAACCCCGATATGCGACTACCGCTTCCATGGTGAGTTATTTCCTAATTAGGGTATTTAGTGCACTTGCCATCTCAGCAAGCCACCCACTTATGTGTATCGACTATCCCAGTCACGCTCGTGGACCCCAGCGTTCTCCAGTTCATCGGAGTATACACAATAGTGAGAGTCTAACCGAATCCAGCGATGTCCTATCTCGATTGGATTCTGCGACTCTTGAATATGTTCTAAATCACGGCCTTAGAGATCAGTCCACGGGTTGTCCCATAGCCCTATGATCTAAGGACTTCTATCCTTATGCGTAGATAATAATTACATAATATAAACATGACCATATAATAATAAAATGGATTTATTAATCCAATTGAATGGTCCTTTCAATTAAATGCAGCCAAAATAGTTGGCTTGCAGGACACTATTCTATTAATCTCCCACTTGTACTAAAGCCAACTTTTCATACTTCTGATTCCCATCTTAGACATTTTTTTTTCGGATGCCTTTGAGGCAATGATTTAGATAGCGGGTCCGTCGTATTATCCTTTGAGGTGACACGTTCCATCTTTATGTCTGCTCTACCAATGATATAACATATCAAATGGTATCGTCTTAGTACGTGCTTGGATTCTGATGAGATCTTGACTCATTCGCTTGCGAGATAGCTCCATTATTATCACAGAAGATAGTAATGGCTCGACAATGCTAGGTATCACATCCAATTCCTGGATGAAGTTTTTCATCCGAACACCTTCCTTTGCTGCTTCACATGCTGCAAATGTATTCTGTTTCGGTGGTTTAATCTGCGGTAGTGTCTTGCTTGGAGCTCTTCTAGCTTACCGCACCACTATTGAGGCAGAACACATATCCAGATGTTGACTTGAAGTCGTCTACATCACATTGGAAGCTAGAATCAGTATCGCCTTCCAATTTCAATTCTCCTCCATCGTATACCAAGATCAATTTCTTAGTCCTTCTCAGGTACTTCAGAATTGCCTTTACGGCTATCCAGTGCTGCTCACCTGGATCAGACTGGTAGCGACTTGTAACGCTTAAAGCGTATGCTACGTCTGGTCTCGTACATAACATACCATACATTATGCTTCCTATAGCGGATGCATATGGTACTTGAGACATTACTTCTCTCTTCAGGCGTCTTTTGGGCCATAGACTTAGAGAGTGCAATTACATGTCTCATTGGAAGCAATCCTCTCTTGGATTCTTCCATTTTAAATCTCTTCAAGATTTTATCTATGTACTGCGATTAGGAGAGGCCCAGTAGTTCTTTTGATCTATCTCGGTAGATCATTATACCCACTACAAAGGATGCTTCTCCCAAATCCTTCATTGAGAATTGTGTAGATAACTATGCTTTAGTTTCGGACAACACTTTCACATTGTTTCCAATGAGAAGAATGTCATCAACGTAAAGCACCAAAAATTCAACTGTACTCCCACTGATCTTCTTGTACACGCATGGTTTGAACACGTTTTTGATGAATCCATAAGTTTGGATTGTTTCATCGAAACGGATGTTCCGACTTCGGGAAGCTTGCTTCAGTCCATAAATGGACCTCTGGAGTTTGCACACCTTGTGTTCATCTCCTTTGGATGCATATCATTTTGGTTGCTCCATGTAGATCTCCTTGTCAATGTCCCCATTGAGAAAGACAGTCTTTACATCCATCTGACATATGTCGTAGTTATACCACGCAGCTATGGCCAGCAAGATTCGAATGGATTCAGGCTTTGCGACGGGCGAGAAGGTCTCCTCAAAGTCAATGACTGGCCTTTGAGTGTATCCTTTTGCCACTAGTCGCGCCTTGTAGGTCATTACCTCTCCGTTCACTCTAAGCTTTCGCTTACAGATCCACTTGCAACCCACGGGAGTCACTCCCACTGGTGGACCTACCAAGGCCCAGACCTTGTTTGAGTGCATGGAGTCCAATTCGGATTCCATGGCTTCGTGCCACTTTCCCGAGTCTATGTCTAGCATAGCCTCCTCGTAAGTCCTTGGGTCGGTTAGAGACTGTCCAGTCTCATGCAGCAGACTGTAGTACCTTTCGGGTTCTCTACGTTGTCTTTCTGACCTACGAAGTATCGGTGTACTTTCTGGTGCACTTTCATGCTCATGTTCTCCCACTGCCTGTGGCGATGGGTCAGCTTGATCGACCTCTTCGGCCTTTTCATCTTCTGTGACCTCATCTAGTTCTACGTTATTTTCCTTCTTGTCAATCAAGAAATCCTTCTCCAAGAAGTGTGCGTTCCTTGAGACAAACGTAGTTTATCCTATTGAGTTTTCTGGATAACCCCACGATTTTGCACAAGATGGACTTTACGTCCAGCTCATCTCCCACTAGCTTATTCACATAGGCGGGAGACCCCATATGCGCATGAATGCATATGAAGGTACAATACCAAAACTCATATCACTTGATATGTTTTGGAACTGGCTTCATAGATACTTAGCTTAGTATCTTCGATTTTCTCGATCAAGTTTTATTTGATTGAATAAGGAATTTTATGTAAGATCTCTTAAAGGTCATTAACATGTCCAAAATGCTCGACAACGTTTCGAGCGGGTCTTACATTTCGAGAATCTAATTCTCTATTAAATAATCAATGGCGTACTGCCAATGCATGTTCGAGTTTGAATCCATCCAAATCTCTTATATGCTTTCATTGATTAGGCTCTCTTCTTTATTCCAAAAGTAATTTGGAATTGTACATCACAACGTACTTTTACCCATGAGGGTACTAGAGACGCCATATCTCCCACTAATGCTTTAGTGTTTCTACACACTTTTAAATGGATTAAAGCCATTGCAATTGTTTATGCCTCTTGGTTGCTTAGCAACCAACTACTAAATTTAATTTCCATTAAGCAAGATTCGAAAGTCGATTACTATGTACAGCATCCCAGTCAAGCTCGACCTAGTCGAGCTCATTCTTTGAATCTTTAATTCGGAAATATGTTTTAGTGTTCGTGTATCGCCTTTAGGTTTTTACAACGACTCAAGTGTGTGGAATCTTGATTATTTATATTTTATTGATTATGCATAATATATTTAGTCATTATATGAGTATTCATACTCATTTGATTATATTCAACTTTTGCGTATAAATCTTATAGCGCAATCAGTTCCAACCAATATGGAACTATCACATCCCTTAAGACAAGGGATGGTATAAGCAAATTCTAATGATCTAAATAATTCATGGCTTTAGATGCATTGAATGCATCAATGAGTACTTCATAGGGCGTCCAACCCCCTTATGCATTACTTTGACCATAAGGTTAAGTTCAATAAAATGTAATCATCCCTTACGAAAAGACTAGGTTTAATTCCTTCTTTCCCTGATCTTAATCCATGAAAGAACCATTTTGATTGACTTTACAACTTATCATCCTTACAGAAAAAACATCTAAGGTTATTACCCTTCAGAAATGATTCATTCCTCTTCTTCCATCTCGTAAGTCTTTTGAGCTTTTCAACGAGATGTTACTTCCCATTTATGGAAGAATTTCATGTTTGCTTTCAAGAAAATTTGGGCTTGAGAACCATCCTCAACCCTCTGGTGAAACTTATCACCTTTCTTATTTGAAGAGTAACTTCGAAAAAGGCAGCTTGGTGAAACCTATCACCATTCCAGTCGAAGTGTAACTTCGAAAGGAAAAACAATGAAATCTTTGTAAGGAGATTAGTCCTTGCTTGGACTCAAGAATAATTTCTCAAGTTTTGAAGTCATTCAAAATTCATTTGGGTTCAGTCAATTTATTTGATTCAAGTATGATGGTAAATATTCAAGGATACTTTACTTATGAAAAACTATCATAAACATGACGATAAATACGCGACAGATTAATATCAATGCATAATTTACAAACATGGTTTTCATTTGTAAATTACTCCCACTATTTTTGTCGAAATATTTATGCCCCCACATAAGGTTCGGGAAACAAAAATTTCCTAATGGGCTCAAGGCCCAAATGCAATCGCTCAGTACCCACGACTCGTTGGCCATACCAATTGATTCACTTGGTGGGCGATCACGTTGCCGGTTAACCATTCCATCTAACCCTTGAGTTCATTTAGCCTCGTTTTTCGTTATAGACCCACGACTCGTGAGACATCCATACTTACTCGCGTTAAATCATGTCCAATACTCATGAAGAGAAATAGTCAATCCTAGAAGCCCCACGACTCGTGAGACAGCGTCTAGAACCTTGCTATCCCCTCCCTTGGCACTAAACTGTGCATCGAGGTAATAGACATACCATCTTCCTATAACTCGACCCACGACTCGTGAGACATCGAGATATATTCGTATGATATGCATAAGACCTAGTAATTTGATAGGCTCGGACCATAAACACCATTCTATGCGCCTGTTTTACGATTTAATATTATAATTGAATTTTAAGTTCAATTGGAGGTTTTATGAAATGTTCAAGTACGAGGTCTCATCAGATTATCAATTATCTTGTTTACGTTTTTCTATCCTAAGCATGCATCTCATACATCAAAGAATAATTACGAAAAAGTAAACATTCATCACCTAGCATGATATGATTGATCGATTGCCCATCCTATGCGATCCATCTCGAGCCATGTGATGGATCAATTGGTCAGTCTAGGGTGGAAATTATATGTCCTAACTATTACAATTACAAACCCATACATCATGGGCCTTATTGTAATATCCACCTTGATTGGGCCTCCATGTTGATTTAACCGTTTTTCGTCGGGTTAGATTAAATCAATAAAGATATGTTTTAGTGGTCAAATTAAGTGTAGATTATAGGGCTTTGTTACTTTATTCCGGATGGGTCAATCTCAAGGAAGCGTTTACGTAAAGAACAATAAGCAAGACGATGAATATGTAAATAGTATAGCAAAAACTTTTCTATTAATTATATTATCAGATTGCCAAAGTAGGTAGGCGTAAGCTCTGAATGTATGTTGTGTGTAATACAATGTTTAACTAGGTATTTATAAGATATTAACCCTAGTTTTACAAGGAAACATAATCCTAATAGGACTAGGCATAGCTATCCTTATGGAACTCGGGCATTGCTCTTGGTCGCCAAAGAATGATAATGCAGATCGGACCTGACAGCTCTTTAATGAAGTAGACTCCTGGTCGGTCCGAGCGTATAAGGACTAGTCATCCCGATTATTATAAGGGGTGCGAAATAACCCCCATCAGTACTCCCTCACTTCTTCGAGCGTATATGTAATAGAAGCTCGTAGAAGTAGATGGTTGATTACGACTGTATTTTCTATGAATTGTGCCTCGTTAAAAACCTTACTTGGAAAAAACCCTGTGGGAAAAAATCCTAAGTAAGGAAAAGAGTGCTACGCCTCATAGATAGTCGTTTCGTCGTTCCGATCTTGAACTGTGATGTGTCTTTTGAGGAAATGATTCGACTTTCATTGTTTGGCGGGAATGTGATCAGTCGCGAGAAGTTCGAAACGTCTTTTCATCCTCCTATATAAATAAGTGATCGTTGTTTCAATCACTTTTTAGTTTCTACTTTCCCATACTCTTGCAGTAACTTTCTTGCTCGATAATTTCTCCCCTACTTTATTTCATCGATCAATAGTTTTCGAGGATCCCAAAAATGGCTTCAATATTAAAGAAACCTTCTTCGTCTTCAAGGGAAAAAATTACTCCCATCATTGAGGAGGGGATACCTCCGAGTCCTTCAACTGAGCAGACCGGAATATCTGAAACTACCATTCCGGATAAGGACACTTTCAGAGTGCAAATTATATCCGATACTGACATCGCTGCCAGGGCCAAGAAAAGCAAAGGTACTGCTCCTCAAATATCTGAACCAATCGAGGATCTTGCTTGCGCGTATACCAATGAGACTTTCCACGAGGTTGTGGGTAATTATGCGAAGTACTTCCCGGATGGTTCTAAAATTATCCTCCATTCTCCTTCCGACAGAGTTACTTCTCCACTGGAGGGTTGTCAGGCTTTTTATACTGCCCATTTCAATTATGGTCTACGTCTTCCCTTATCTGCCCTATTCCTTGATATTCTAAAAATATTTAGTGTCTCTTTAACACAACTGGTCCCAAATTCCGTGGCTTTTGTTGTGTGCTTTTCCGTTCTGATGATAGCAAAAGGCTTTCAGCCCTCACTTCGTAACGGTACACAATTGTTCCGTTTTAACATTTCTAGTTCCTCGAACCACGGATACTTTTTAGCCAGTCAAAAGTCTTGTCGCTCTATTTTCGATTCTCCAGTTTCCAGCAATCCTGCCTGAAAATCTCATTTTTTCTTTGTTCGTCCCCCTTCTCATATTGTGTTAGCCGATGGTTCCTCCGAGCCATTCTCGTGGGACCATGGTTTCGAATGGATTTTTGGTGGTCGCTTAGTTACTGGTCATTTTATTCCTGACGACCCACAATTAGTTGGCGAGATCATGGAGATGCGTGCCGACAAGTACCAGAGCGCTCTTCTTATCGGTGAAGCCTTTCTCCGTAAAGCGGGTTTGAGTCCCCATACTTTTCCTATCACTTCCCCTTCTCAATCGCTGGGTAAGCGTTTTACTTTAGTGTCGCATTATATCTTCTTTTTACTAACGCATCTAATTTAGAATTCGTTATCTTCAGTTTTTATGGTCGAAAATTCACGGCACTCCTCAAAAGGGAAGATGGTTTTGTCCAAATCTACCAAGACGGTAGAGAACCTTCCAATTGAACAGAGAGCGTTGATAACTCTGTGAAAATAGTGTTATCAAGTCTATTTCCTTAACTCATTCGATTACGTTTATTAGAGTTTTGGTAGAATCTTAGGCAATTTTAGTTAGTTTTGTGTTTTGTCGCTCGAGTCATTGGTTTGATTATTTTATGCATGAATTGAGGTATTTTCTTATATATTGTGTCATATTTGTAGGCCTAAGCTATTTTGGATCTAAGAACACGATTGGAAGTGAAGAACAACAAATTATAGATCAAATGAAGTCAACTAGTGCAAGAACGAAGAAGCTGTCAGAAATGTTATTATGCACTCCGAGGACCATAACTCATTCAAGGAAGCTCCAATGAAGTTGAATTTCGACTATGATATAGAGGAATGAGTTAGCTACACCACATATTTTACGGATCTATATTTGGAGTTCGGAGCTGAGAGTTATGACACTTGCAAAACTGTTGCGCAAATCTGTTGCGATTTTCAGCGGGCTTTTAAGAGAATTCTTGGGCCCAAAGTCTCCTACTTGGACTCAACTTGGTAGATCTATTTAAGGACTTTTAGGTCACGAAATTACACATATTTGATCAGATCTAAACATACTTTTCTCATAGAATACACCTACAACATCAAAGATCTACTTGGAGAAAGATTGAAGAAGAAAAGAGAGAAGTCATGAAGATCACCCAAGCAAGAAGAACACAATATTGAAGATCTTTATCTAGGATTCGTCATTTTGTCTATAAAACCACATGAAATCAGATTTGTTTTCCTTTATTATTTTCTTCTTATATTTATCATGAACTAATTCTTTAGGATCTAGGGTTTTTTATGAAACTATGTTAATTTGATTAGTTTTATTGGATTATTCATAGTTAGGGGCAATTCTTGTGTTTGATTTAATTTCATTCTCTATGCTTGCAACTTGACTGATCACCTAGTTGTTAGATTTAATATTCTTTTTGAACTTGGAAAAGGGAGATTAGGATTAGATAGGAAATTAAATAGTAAACGACTCTTAGGATAGGAATATACTTAAGGCTTTTATACCCGTTACATGAGGTTCGTGTTTAATGCTTTGTGTTATTTATGAATCACCTAGGAATAGGATCAATTTGTATAATACATTAGGTTCTTACGTAATTCGGATGATACGTAGGAATATATTTGAATCCTCAGGTAGCACTCTTGTCACCACAATAATTACGAAAATCTCAATCGAGCAATCGATAGACAACATAGCGGATTATAAGCCTAGGTTTCTCTTCTCATTATTCGAACTCAATCCAAGTACTTAGGTTAGTTAATTCATTTAGTTAATCTAGTTTAATTGAACCTGAAAATATATTTGAATTTGGAATCAATTAAAAGTAAATTAGGAATTGGAATTGGTAGATATTAGTCAAGTCCCTGTGGAGACGATACTCTTATACTTACTCTTTATTACTTGTTCGATACGTGCACTTGCGTTTATTTGCGTGTGTAAAATCCGCAACAAGTTTTTGGCGCCGTTGCCGGGGACTTGCAACATTTATTTGCCAATTTTTATTTTTGATTTTTCTTTTGGTTGGTTCCTAGTTAGTTATTCTTTTTCTCGTTCTCTTCATTTGGTATGAATCATAGCAGTTATAATTGGCTTAATGAAGGAACGACTTGTCTGTATTGTGCAGGTGAACACTCGTATGATCGTTGCCCACTGAATTCAAATGCATGGTTATACGTGGATCAATTTCAGGATAGTCAGTATGGTCAGAATCTACACCCCAACAACTACAATTCAGGGTGGGGGACTAACCCAAATGTTCGATGGAGCGATGATCTGGGTAGTAATCAATACACAAACTTCATGATGACCAACTCGTTCATACCTCCAAGCTACCAAGAGTATTCTCAGCCACCATCAACAGAACCAAGTATTGCATTTATGATGGCATTCACCGATTGTGTAGAGGAGATGGAAAAGATCGGATCTAAAATTGATCAAGCGTATTCTCAACCATCAACAGAACCAAGTTTTGCATTTATGATGGCATTCACCGATTGTATGGAGATGATGAAAAAGATCGGATCTGAAATTAAGGCATTCAATTTAAGAATGGGTAATCTACCTCAAGGCTCACTCTCGAATGAAGAGGATAATTCGATATTATCAGATACTAAGCCGAGCAATACAAATTCTCTTATTTTTGAGAGTGAAATAGAGCAGCCACATAGCAATAAACTGACAAGTTTCGATGTTCGTCATAACAAGGGGATCCCGGATGCAGAAGAAAATATCTTAACCATTCCGGAGGACGATCAAATCAGGGAATACATCGAAATCAACAAGTCAATGACGTTGATAGATGAGATTGAGGTAATGGAGATAGAGGAGGATACAATTGAGTTTATCATACCTCCAATTTATGAGTCAAAAGGCGATGGATCTTATTTTGGTGTGGATGAGATATTAATGAGAGCTACGCAAAACGGAAGGGTTGATTATTAAACGAACTACAATATGCATACCCATCCTCAAAGCGTGACTTGGATAAGAGTTGGTAAAGATTACAAGAGATTTGAACCTGGGGATAGAGCTTGTCGATTCGTTACGAGGTTCAAATTTGTCCCAATTGAGCTTACAAGGGAAAGACCAAATTTCGGGACAACAAAGAAAGCAAAAAGGCCCGGACTTATGCTTGATCCGGACGGGACCCTATTCGATTATTGGCCACCTTAAAAGGGAAGTATCAAAGTCAAGCTAATGACTTAAAACTAAGCGCTTCTTGGAAGACAACCCAAGCTTTCAATTTAAAATTCTTTGTCTTGTGTCTTGTTGCGTGTCTAGTTTTTTTTTGTTTTTGTTTATTTTTTGTGCAGATACATCGATGTTTTGAAGAATATTAAAAATTTGACGAAGAGGATAACACATAGAGGTGGAGGGTGACAAAAATGGAAAATTCCAGAAGCTTGAAGCCATGGCACAACTTGAGTCAGGCCATGGCTCAATTATTGAACAATGAAGTGACTACATTCCAGAAGCTTTAAGCCATGGCACAACGTGAGTCAAGCCATGGCTTCCCAAAAAAAAAAAAAAAAAAAAAAAAAAGCAAGAGCTCGATCCGCCCCTGCGGAAAGATTTTCCGCCCCAGCAAACTAGATTCTGGAATTAGAGCTAATTTTCCTATATCACTTCGCCCCAGCGAAAATTTTCTCCGCCCCAGCAAAGTAGATTCTGGAATTAGAGCTAATTTTCTTGTATCACTTCGCCCCAGCGAAAATTTTCTCCGCCCCAGCAAAGTAGATTCTGGAATCAGAGCTAATTTTCCGATATCACTTCGCCCCAGCGAAAACCTCCTCCGCCCCCATTACTCCCACACCATCGGTGAAACAACCCACGTCTGCATCCTTGTCCAATCCACCACGCTCTTCAAATCCAATCACCACCGTTATAACCATCTCCGCCAATCACCACGCTGCCGCTCTGAATGGGGATTTTGTTTACCAAGATGGAGCAACGAGCAATGGGCGCATACAATTCTCAGGGCGTATTCTTTTTCCAATTCTCTTTTACATTGATGTACTCTGTTTTTTTTTTTTTTGTTTGTTTGTTTATTCTTTCGACCTCTTTTTGCCTCTTTGAATCGCAGTGGGGACACTGCTCAGTTTAAGTTTGGGGGTGAGGCCGCATTTACTTCGTGCATGCTAAGTCGACTTTGACTATTTTTTTTTGAAATTTTATATCTTTTTGACTGTTTTTCCTGCACATTTTAAGCACGAATACATAATCGAGAACTGAGGATGACGTTAGAGAATTATAGTTAGAATAGAGCTTAAGAAATCCTTTCTTGCCTACCTGATCTCTAGATTCAAGGGTTAAAGTGCTAAGGGTCTAAGTGATAGTTTTGCCTAAATTTGGGGGGAAGGATAACTTTAACAAGAACCAAATGAAGCAAATAATTGAAAAACTATAAGTTAAATTCAAAGAAAATAACCTCACTTGTATGAGACCTGAAAGACCTCATCGCTTGAGACTTATACTTGCACTCCTCTAACTTGATTGCGATAAGATGAACGATATATGGGTGCATTGACTTAACTATTTTACTATTCTGCACTCCACTATTTTGACTGCTTCTTTAGAACGAGTTATGAGTGTGAGTGGTGCTAAATATACTTAAGTTATATTAATGAAGAAAATGCTAAGTGAAAGTTCAAACTTAAAGGATTCCATAACTTCGACTGAAAGCTTTGCTAGAACTTAGTAATTAGTATGATAACCTAAGAAAATAGAGAATATGTATGGCAATTTAGGAATTCATGCAATTAGGCTCAATGATTTCGAAGCTATAGTGATCTAGGTGATTCCGACATTCTCGTTTTATGTATACACACACACACACGCACGAACTTCATGATAGAATGCATAGTGTTTTGAAATTGTTAGTTAGTAGTTTGACTTGGGATGCATGATTGTGAATGTTCATGTCGTTGTTTAAGTTTTTGTCATTACTCGAGGACGAGTAATAGTTTAAGTTTGGGGGTGTGATAACTCTGTGAAAATAGTGTTATCAAGTCTACTTCCTTAACTCATTCGATTACGTTTATTAGAGTTTTGGTAGAATCTTAGGAAATTTTAGTTAGTTTTGTGTTTTGTCGCTCGAGTCATTGGTTTGATTATTTTATGCATGAATCGAGGTATTTTCTTATATATTGTGTCATATTTGTAGGCCTAAGCTATTTTGGATCTATGAACATGATTGGAAGTGAAGAACAACAAATTAAAGATCAAATGAAGTCAACTAGTGCAAGAACGAAGAAGCTGTCCAAAATGTTATTATGCACTCCGAGGACCATAACTCATTCAAGGAAGCTCCAATGAAGTTGAATTTCGACTATGATGTAGAGAATGAGTTAGCTACACCACAGATTTTACGGATCTTGATTTGGAGTTCGGAGCTGAGCGTTATGACACTTGCAAAACTGTTGCGCAAATCTGTTGCGATTTTCAGCGGGCTTTTAAGGGAATTCTTGGGCCCAAAGTCTCCTACTTGGACTCAACTTGGTAGATCTATTTAAGGACTTCTAGGTCACGAAATTACACATCTTTGATCAGATCTAAACATAATTTTCTCATAGAATACACCCGCAACATCAAAGATCTACTTGGAGAAAGATTGAAGAAGAAAAGAGAGAAGTCCTGAAGATCACCCAAGCAAGAAGAACACAATATTGAAGATCTTTATCTTGGATTCGTCGTTTTGTCTATAAAACCACATGAAATCAGATTTGCTTTCCTTTATTATTTTCTTCTTATATTTATCATGAACTAATTCTTTAGGATCTAGGGTTTTTATGAAACTATGTTACTTTGATTAGTTTTATTTGATTATTCGTAGTTAGTGGCAATTCTTGTGTTTGATTTAATTTCATTCTCTATGCTTGCAACTTGACTGATCACCTAGTTGTTAGATTTAATATTCTTTTTTAACTTGGAAAAGGGAGATTAGGATTAGATAGGAAATTAAATAGTAAACGACTCTTAGGATAGGAATATACTTAAGGCATTTATACCCGTTACATGAGGTTCGTGTTTAATGCTTTGTGTTATTTATGAATCACCTAGGAATAGGATCGATTTGTATAATACATTAGGTTCTTACGTAATTCGGAAGATACGTAGGAATATATTTGAATCCTCGGGTAGCACTCTTGTCACCACAATAATTACGAAAATCTCAATCGAGCAATCGATAGACAACATAGCGGATTATAACCCTAGGTTTCTCTTCTCATTATTCGAACTCAATCCAAGTACTTAGGTTAGTTAATTCATTTAGTTAATCTAGTTTAATTGAACCTGAAAATATATTTGAATTTGGAATCAATTAAAAGTAAATTAGGAATTGAAATTGGTAGATATTAGTCAAGTCCCTGTGGAGACGATACTTTTATACTTACTCTTTATTACTTGTTCGATACGTGCACTTGCGTTTATTTGCGTGTATAAAATCCGCAACAAGTTTTTGGTCCAAGAAGAGAAAGTTGGATTCGAGCCATGATTCAGAGGATTACAGAGAGGAATCTCCAGATTCATCTCAGGAAACTCCTCCGATTGCGCAGGCTCCAGTTCATCAAGGGACAGGACAAGGTTATCCTCATTTCCAGCTTCGAACTTCCCTTGGCATACGTGGATGCCGTAGTTGGTCAATGCCCCATCCTATTGATAATCCGGTTAAGAGAAGAAGGCATTACTACGATCGTTCAGGTTAGGATCTTTCTCTGGTTGGCGAAGAGCATCCGAAGCCTACTGTTGTCGAGATGATCGATGATCATTTACAGGGGAAGAGAGCAGCTGGTTACCCGGAGAATGATTCTTTAATTCATGACGAGAATGAGAATGCCGTCTACAAGGCAACCCGTATTCTTCTTTCAGGTGTTTTTACTCGAGATGTTAATAAGCTGCTTTGGAAAGATCCTTTGGAGAAGTTACAAAAGGCTTCTCTTTATGCTGAGAAGGTATTCGCTGTTAAATACATTTCTTTATCGACTTTCCTAATGCATTCCTTAACTCACATCTTCGTTTCTTTTATTTTTATTTTTATTATTTTTTTTTTTAGACAAAGACTTGTCTGATGTCGTATGCCTATGAAGCCGCTCTTTTGGAGACAACAATGTGAGTTTTTAGATGAGAAGAACAGGGCATTGCTTCATAAGGCGAATGGATCAGAGGCCGGTCCTTCTGCGTCTTCTTCCCTTCTCCCAATTACAGACTCTCAAGTAGTGGGAACCGGCGACAAGGAAATTATAAACAAAGTTTTGGAGGCTTCTCATACCCAAGAGTAGGTTGATCGGCTGTCTAGGGAGTTGGAAGATTATCAACTTCGAAGTACTACTCGGATCAGTGAGCTGGAATCTCAGGTCGTCGAACTTCAAGCCTCCTTGGAGGAGTATGATAAGGACCTTCCTCTTAGTGGTCTTACAACTCGATACGGTAGAAATCACGATGAGAGAGTGATTTGTGCGTGCCTTGGTTCCCCTGTTCATACTGCCTTGGTGAATCAGATGGTCGGTCAGCTTCTTGAGAGTACTTTCAAAAAGGCGATTCATCAGATGGTCGCGCTGGGATTGGTCGAAGATCGCCGAGAAGAGTACTTCAAGACGACGCATGTACGTCTGAATCGTTATGGTGATGAATACTCTCCTTCAGAGCTGCCAGATGTTATCTATCAACAACTTCCATTGGCTCACCTTGTCGAGGAGTTCGGGAAGCTGTTGTCGATTCCTCCTTCAGACATTAACCCCGAGGTCGATAATAGATATATCGATCAAGAGGAAGAGGAGGAGAATTTGGAGGCAGCTAACGAGGGAGCGAACGAAGGAGTGGCCGCTGGCGACCAGGGAGTTCCAGATGGCGACCAGGTTGTGTGAAGTGGGGAACGACCAACTTGACTTTTAAGAAATAACTTAGATAATAATCATAACTTGATCTGTAATTTTACATTTTATCCTCTTGTAAATAAGACGATTCGTATTCTGACAGTTGTGTCTTTTCGGCTCCCCTATTGATAATAACCTAGACAAGTTATTAACTTTGTTGTAATCATTATGCTTATGTCTTTTCGAATTCCTGCGGCCGTTGATAGGTCAGTTTCTGTGTTTCGCGCCCGTTCTTGGGGTCTGTCGCGTATTTTCACTTAGTATAAATACATAGGGTAAAAAGATTACTCGCTATTTACCGTTTTTACATACTTCCGATAGAATATTCTCTCATAGTAGGTCGATAAGCTTTCTCGTTAGTGTAAAATTCTTTTTTAATTTCTGAACATGAGCAATCTTTTTGGTAACACTTCGAAGCGTTCTTCTTGTGAGGGTAGTCGAAACCCGAGACCGAAAAAGTCCCGTACTGAGGGGCCTTCGATAGATCCTCCTCGTTCCCAGTCAACCACTAGGTCGGAGACTCAAACTCCCATTATCCATTCTGAACCTTTGCCTGTCGTTAGTTCAACTTTTACCCAACAGGATTTCCCTGTTTCTGGCGAGGTCGAAAGGAGGCCCTCCCTGGGTCGGGTGGCCTTCGGAGATATGTCAAATATTGATTTAACCGGATTTTGTCGGGTTAAAGGTATCAGTGAAATTGTGATGTTGGGGATTCTCAATATATATGATTTATAGGGCTCTGTTACTTTATTCAGGATGGATCAATCTCAAGGAAGAGCAATTTCGTAAGAACAACAAGTAAATATCGTAACCAACGTAAGAATAACACAAATATGAAGAGAAAGCTCTTTTCTTTATTGAATAATAGTGGGTTCTGCCGTTTATGCAGAATTCAATGGAGTATTTGCCTTGTGATTAAAAAGGTGTGTAATACAATGATTAACTAGGTATTTATATCATACTAAACCTAGCATTACAAGGAAATATAATCCTAATAGGACTCGGCCCAATTGTCCTTCTTGAGTCCAGAACGTAGTCTTCTTGTCGAAGAGAGTAGTTTTCGGCCGGGTCGATAAGATGATGCCGAATTGTCTTGTTTGGTCGAACCGATCTTATGTTCTTCAGTCGATCCGTACATTATAAGGGGTACGAAATAGCCCCTATCAGTACTCCCTCACTTCTTCGAGCGTATATATAATAGAAGCTCGTAGAAGTAGATATTTTTGTACGACTGTTTATCTTCTATGAATGGTGCCTCGTTAAAAACCTTTCTTAAGAAAAAACCCTGTGGGAAAAAATCTTAAGTAAGGAAAAGAGTGCTATGCATCATAGATAGTCGTTTTCTCTTTCCAATTACGAATCGCCACACGTCCTTTCGGGAGGCTTTTGATCTCCTTTCGTTTTTGGTGGGAGTGTGATTAGTTGTGACGAGTTCGAAACGTCTTTTCTCTTCTTAGTATAAATAGGTGACTTTTGAGTTCGTCATTTCTCCTTTATACTTGCTTATAGTTCGTAGACATTTTCTTGCTTAGTCGTTCATCATATAAAGTTTTCTTTTTATCGACTTATATCCTCCGAGAATCCGAAAATTTGGTCTTTTCCTCTAGGGAGAATGTTGCTCCTAATAACGAGGAGGAGTTGCATTCTAATTTTTTGGGCGAACAAAATGCAGTTCCTGAATTTGTCGTTCCTGTTGAAGACACTTTTAAGGTACAGATCCTTTCTGATACAGATGTCGCTGCCCGAGCCAAAAGGGGCAAAGGTACTGCTCTTCAAATTTCTGAACCAATTGAGGACCTAGCTTGTGCTTATACGGTGGACACTTTTCCGGAGGTTGTGAATAATTATGCCAAATATTTCCCGGAGGGTTCTGAGATAATTCTCCCTTCTCCCTCTAATAGAGTTACATCTCCACCGGAAGGATGTCGAGCCTTTTATACGGCCTACTTCAATAGAGGTCTGCGTTTTCCGTTGTCTCCCCTCTTTCTTGATATTCTAAGAATATTCAGCGTGTCCTGAACACAATTAGTTCCTAATTTTGTGGCCTTCGTGGTTTGTTTTTCTGTCTTAATGATCGCAAAGGGGTTCAAACCTTCTTTTCGTAACTTTACACAACTTTTCCGGTTCAATATTTCCAGTTCTTTCAATCGTGGATTCTTCGCTAGTCAGAGGCCTAGTCGAGCAATTTTTGACTCCCCCGTTTCAAGCAACCCTTTCTGGAAATCTTATTTTTTCTTTGTTCGCCCCCCACCTCATCTTCGTTTGGCGGACGGTTCGACTATACCCTTCTCGTGGGATCACGGCTCCAAATGGGTTTACGGAGGTCGCCTGCCGACTGGTGAATTCATTCCTGATGATGCTCAGTTTATCGGTGAAATCCCCGCTATGCGTGCCAACAAATATCAGAGTGCTCTTCTGATTAGGGAAGCTTTCCCCGTAAAGCGGGATTGAATGCTCATAATTTTCCAATCAGTTCATCGTCTGAAACTCTTGGTAAGTACTTTATTTTAGCTTAGTGTTGTGATGATACCTCCTATACAGAGAAACCGACTTTCATTTTGTTTCTTTTTCAGCTTGTATGGTAGAAAACTCCCGACATTCTTCAAAGGGAAAAATGGTGTTGTCTAAATCCTCCAAATCCATTGAGAACGTCCCTATCGAGCAGAGAGCGTCTCGGAAGAGAAAGCTAGAGTTGAGTCATGACTTCGAGGAGAATGGAGAGGAATCTCCAGATTCTTTGCAAGATTCCCCTATTCGTCAAGGGACTGGATCCGGTTATCCCCCCCTTCAGCTTAGGACATCCTTAGGTATTCGTGGATGTCTCAGCTGGTCGATGCCTCATCCTAACGATAACCCGGTGGGGAGAAAGAGGAGTTACTATGGTCGTTCTGGTAACGATCTCTCTTTACCTGACGACAATCATCCAAAACCTACTTTGGTTGAAATGATTGAGGATCATTTAGAAGGAAAAAGGGCCGCAGGTTATTCTGAGAAAGATTCTCTTGTCCATGACGAGAACGAGAACGCGGTCGATAAGGCGACTCGTGTTCTTTTGTCCGGTGTTTTTACTCGTGATCTGAATAAACTTCTTCGAAAGGATCCTCTGGATAAATTTCAGCGAGCTTCTCTGTATGCTGAAAAGGTATCGTCTTTTTAAGTTTGCTTTAAAAAATATTTCCTTTCGAAGGTCTTTCTATTTTGCTTACTTATTTTTTGTTTTACTCCTTTACTTTTTTCAGACTAAGACTTGTTTAGCCTCATACGCTTATGAAACTGCTCTCTGGAAACAACAATGTGAGTTTCTGGAGGAGAAATACAAAGCTTTACTCCATAGGTCCTTTGGTTCAGAGGTAGGCCCATCAACGTCTTCTTCCGTTCCGGTTGTAGAGACTAGGGCTACGGGGACCGAAGATCAGGAGATCATGAACAAGGTCCTGGAGACTTCCCGTGCTCAAGAGCAAGCCGATCAAATGGCTAAAAAGTTAGAGGAGTTCCAGTTTCAAAGTACTGCTCGGATTAGCGAGTTGGAATCTCAAGTGTCAATTCTTCAAGCCTCTTTAGAGGAGTATGAGAGGGATATTCCTCTCAGTGGACTTAGGGATCGTTACGGCCGGAATCCCGACGAGAAAGTAATTCGTGAATTCCTCAATTCTCCCGTTCATACGGCGCTGGTAAATCAAATGGTAGGTCCGCTCTTAGAAAATACATTCAAGAAGGCAATCCATCAGTTGGTCGCTTTCGACATGATAGATGATCGTCGAAAGGAATACTTTAAAGCGGCACATATTCGGTTGAACCGCTATGGCGAAGTATACTCTCCTTCCGAACTTCCATATGTTGTATATCAAAATTTTCCTTTGGCACACCTCGTCAAAGAGTTCGGAAAACCATTGCCAATTCCTCCTTCAGATATCAATGATGAGCTCGACAACACCTTCATCGATCCAGAAGATGAAGAAGAAGAAGAAGATATTGGCATAGCCGAGGAAAAGGACGTCGGTAGCGAACAGAAAATTCCAGATAGCGACCAAACTATGTGATATATCGATCTATTGAAATAATCTTTGTAATTTTTTTACCCGTAGGTTTAATTGTAAATTTACCCTTTCATCCCTTTGAAATAAACGTTTCGTATTCTGACAGTCGCGTCCTTCCGTGTTCTGATGTAATAATTCAGACAAGTCATTAACTTCGCCGTAATCATTATGCGTATGTCGTTTCAAATTCTATTGTTTATTCCAAGGCTATCTTCAGTATTTCGCGCCCTTTCTTTAGGTCTGTCGCGTCTTTTCGTGTAGTATAAATATAAAAGGTAAAAACTTGACTTGGTATTTACCGTTATACTTGTCCCTTCTAATAGAATACTTTTTCCTTGGCTAGTCGATAAACTTTCTCGATATTTACTTTGTACTTTTCAACAATCCGATCATGAGTAATCTTTTTGGCAATACTTCGAAACGACCTTCCCGTGAGGGCGCTAGGGATACCAGACCTAAAAAATCTCGAAGAGAGGGGCCCTCGATGGAGCCTCCTTGTTTGTCTTTAATAACTAGGTCGGTGATCGACACTCCTGTTATCCCTTCTGAGCCTTTTTCCGTAATTATTTCGTCTTTTGTAGAACCAAATTTTTCTTCTTCTACAGAAGTAGGAAATAGGCCTTCCCCTGGTCGGGTGGCTTTTGGAGATTCGTCCAATGTGGAGCAGTTTTTCGATATACCTGTTTCTTCAGGTGTTTCTTCTTTTGATCATGGGTTTCATGGAGGGGATTTTGTCAATACCCTTCCTTTTTCTTCCTCTGCTGCCCCGGTCGTCAGCGGGGGCCAAACTGAAGAAGGTTACTTCGTGAATCCCTCCTCAACACAGCCTACTTCTCAAGATTTTCCTGATTACTTGTTTCATGACACTACTGTGATGACTACTTCCTTCGAATCTGGCGGGCCTTCTGGAGGTCGAACTGAGTCAAGGTCTGGTCGCCGGACTGTTATTTCTGCTTCGGGGAAGGAAACCTCGGTTAGTCCTAACGAGAGGGAATCTCCTCGTCCGTTAGACGATCGTTGCATCCTTGAGCAGGTTAAGGATATTATGATGTCGACGACTCCGCGTTCCGACGGTGTTTCTCTTGCTAGTGAGCTGCCGGGCTCTGTTGAGCCCGACGCTTTGTCCTGGGATTTAGGTTTGAGCACTATTTTGCCTGGAGGGTTGAAGAAGCTTGAGGGTACTTCCAATGTACGCCTTGTTCAATCGCTAGTGAAGATGTGCGAACAGGTGGACAAATTTTTCATTATTTTTCTTGCTTTTATTTTTACTGCGTCGTTATGTGGGGGTTTTTCTCATTCTCTTCCTTTTCTAGGCCAAATATTTTGCGCTCCAGCTGGGCGTGCAAAATGACGATCTGTGGAATGGTAAGGAGGCTTACCAACGTCGTTTGGAGTCGGAGTCGGCGAAGGTTGCAGGGCAGACTCTCCAGCTGCAGCTTGCCAATGATGATTTGAAAAAATTGCAAGAGGAAAAATCTGTCTGGGAGAAAGAGAAAAGTGACTTGGTTCAGGCTGCTGCCCTAGCAGAGGAGTCTCGACGGCGGTCCTATGAGGAAGGTTATGACGCCGGTTATCTAAAGCGTCAAGAGTAGTTGATGGCGTTTGCTGGTAACTTGACTCCTCGGAGGACTGTTTCTGCTAGTCGGCCTGTTAACAACTCTTCTCAGTGATTTGTTCGACCTGGCAGGCCTTGGACTGTCTCTTTTTTTTTTTTTTTTAAGTGCCCAACTTTTTGTGTAGTTGCTTGGGCTGAATTTTTTGTATTGGGAGAACGACTAAATTGGAAACTATGATCTTTTGTAGGCGGATCCTTGCCTTGATCAATTTTATTCTGTAGATATATTTTGTTATGCACAGTTTGCTGTTATGCATAAATATATCATCATGAAATAATCAGCATAGATTAGCGTACTTATCTGATATTGATCTTTGCGGAGAATATTCAGAATAAAGAAAAGGTAGCTTGATCTTGCTTGGTCACTATTTAAGTAACTGAATGATATAATGTTTGCTCTGCAAATCAAATTTTTGTTGATCAACCCAGTATAGTCCCTTGGGTTATATCCAAAATCACGTTGTACATCAAAATGTAGATAGTAGGTTCATTCGTATCGATAATCGATTGAATAGCTGTTAAGGAACGCTCAGCATCTTGGTCGATGTTCAATCCATACCTTGTAAATTTGTCTTTTTGTGATGTATATCTTATATAAGGAGGCTATTATCCCTCCTGTTGAACTCTGCTTTTCTTTTCATAAGACTAAGAGAAGATATCCCTTTCAGTATCTTTCTAAACTTTATGTTTCTCTGCACTAACTGTGAACTGTATGTTCCTTAGCCAGTGTATCATTATATCATTTCTTTGATATGGGAGGAATTGGAAAATGTAGAAGTCTTGGCCAGATCTGACCTGCTCAGACCTCCTTCAGCAATTCTTTGGAAAATTAGGCAGTGACGACCTTGCAGTCTAGCATGGTGTTATTAATCGTCTTAGTAACGCCGTCAGATTTCTTGGACCCCAATGGAGTTCTTGTATGGCTTAGTTAATGGTTCCCCATATGATGTATTAGGCAGTGACGACCCTGATATTGGGCAGGGTTTGGTCTTTTATCTCGAAGCGAGCACGTATCCTTTGTACAACGGTTTAAACTTGCATACCTTCGTTGAGGAATTTAGGCTCTCTGTCGAGCGATTATCATATATGTGTGTGCAGATCTTTCTGGTCCGGAGCTCCTTTAGGTCCGCTTGGATTATTTCGCTAATCGCTTCGATCTACGGCTTCTTTTGTTATCGACTGGTTGAGTCGATTAGATGGCGCCGTTCCAACTTACTTGCATTAATTATAGGAAGTCAGACGGTCGCATTTCCGTCCCTTGATCAAATACTTTTTTAGCCGATGGATTGCTTAGGTCTATCCCTATAAATAGGGAAGTGAGTTGCATACTTCATTTGCAATTTCTCAAAAAGGATGGAGATCTCAGTCCCCTTGGATTTTATTTTACCTTCAGATCCCATAATATTCAAAAAGTCACATTATCGTGATTCACATCATAATAGCTTAATGTTCTTCTGCCTTGTAATGACGGGTCCCATGGAAGCCCTACCTTGTACTAACGGGTCCCATGAGGCCTCAATCTTAGTTTTCACAGATTTGAGGTCCGTGGTTTCTGTTTGCACATGGAGGGTTTATACTTGCCACTCACCCCTGCTCTTCGATGTTACCTCCGGAGTGATATATTACCTAGGGTGGGCTGGTAAATGTGCATATCGCGATAGTCCTTGCGAAATGCTGCTTCAGAGTAAAATGCCAACTCCTAATGTAGAAGCAGTATTTTGCTGTGGGTGAATGGGCGTTGCCACCTATCTGGCTGGTAATGACCAATTCGTATGGAGGAACATTTGATCTTCCGTCCCTGGCCATCGAACTAAAGAAGTCGACCATCCTGAGCAGCATGCTTCTTAGGTGGTCTATCATAATCTTCAAGGTACTAGGGAGGAGATTGGTGTTTCCGTGGACATTGTCGTGAAGATTGCTGATCTATAGGATCATTTCATCTAAACCATTGTAACGATGTTTAAGTAGTATGTAGACCTTTGTAATGTAGGACTTTTGTATGTAACTGATTTGATGAATAAAATATTACTTTTATCCCTTGCATTCTCCTTGTTTGTTGATTTTGTCATAATTTTATTTCTGAGGAGCATTTTCCGAGCAGATGGATTCATACTCAATTCATCTTCAAGACTTAGTTGTATTAGCAGATCTTTTAGATCGTTAGGAACAGATCGAGGAGTGTTTATTGAGTAGATCAATGTATACTCAACTCTTATTTATTTAGACTTAGGTTTTTATGCCAGAAGCCTTTTAGATCGTTGAAAACGGATCGAGGAGTGTTTATTGAGCGGATCAATGTATACTCAACTCTTTTTAATTTAGACTTAGGTTTTTATACCAAAAGCCTTTTAGTCGTTGTAACAGATCGAGGAGTGTTTATTGAGCGGATCAATGTATACTCAACTTTTATTTATTTAGACTTAGGTTTTTATGCCAAAAGTCTTTTAGATCGTTGAAAACGGATCGAGGAGTGTTTATTGAACGGATCAATGTATACTCGACTTGTTATAATTTAGACTTAGGTTTTTATACCAAAAGCCTTTTAAATCGTTGAAAACGGATCGAGGAGTGTTTATTGAACGGATCAATGTATACTCGACTTGTTATAATTTAGACTTAGGTTTTTATACCAAAAGCCTTTTAGATCGTTGAAAACGGATCGAGGAGTGTTTATTGAGCGGATCAATGTATACTCAACTCTTTTTAATTTAGACTTAGGTTTTTATACCAAAAGCCTTTTAGTCGTTGTAACAGATCGAGGAGTGTTTATTGAGCGGAACAATGTATACTCAACTTTTATTTATTTAGACTTAGGTTTTTATACCAACAGCCTTTTAGATCGTTGAAAACGGATCGAGGAGTGTTTATTGAGCGGATCAATGTATACTCAACTCTTTTTAATTTAGACTTAGGTTTTTATACCAAAAGCCTTTTAGTCGTTGTAACAGATCGAGGAGTGTTTATTGAGCGGATCAATGTATACTCAACTTTTATTTATTTAGACTTAGGTTTTTATGCCAAAAGTCTTTTAGATCGTTGAAAACGGATCGAAGAGTGTTTATTGAGCGGATCAATGTATACTCAACTCTTTTTTGTTTAGACTTAGGTTTTCAACCCATAAGCCTTATTAATCGTTGAAGAATAATAGAGGAGTGTTTATTGAGCGGATCAATGTATACTCAACTCTTTTTTGTTTTAGACTTAGGTTTTTAATACCAAAAGTCTTTTAATCGTTGTAAATATATCGAGGAGTGTTTATTGAGCGGATCAATGTATACTCAACTCTTTTTGATTAGACTTAGGTTTTTAATACCAAAAGCCTTTTAATCGTTGAAAATGATCGAGGAGTTTTTATTGAGCGGATCAATGTATACTCGACTCGTTTGTATGGTTGGATTGAGGAGTGTTTATTGAGCGGATCAATGTATACTTAACTCCTTTTGTCTAGACTTAGGTTTTTATACCAAAAGTCTCTTTATCGTTGAAAAATTGACTGAGGAGTTTTTATTGAGCGGATCAATGTGTACTCGACTTGTTTGTTGCTAGATCGAGGAGTTTTTATTGAGCGGATCAATTTATACTCGACTCGTTTGTATGGTTTGATCGAGGAGTTTTTATTGAGCGAATCAATTTATACTCGACTCGTTTGTATGGTTGGATCGAGGAGTGTTTATTGAGCGGATCAATGTATACTTAACTCCTTGTGTCTCGATCTCAACCAATGCTATAGTTGTATTCCAAGGAGCGTTTACCGAAACAATCGATTTATACCCAATCTTGACTTAATATTTAAAATTGCTAAAATCTTTAATAATTGAACTGTAGGCTAAGGCCTTTATTACAAAGATTAAAACTTAATAAAATAAAATAAAATAAAGCAGCATAACCTGCTAAAATTTATTTACCATAGTATTTCCTAAGGTTGACTGTATTCCAAGTTCTTTATATGGCTGTTCCATCCAAGTGTGCAATTTTGTATGAACCTTTCTTTCCTACGCCAATGACAACGTAAGGTCCATCCCAATTTTGTTGTAATTTTCCAACATGCTTTGATACTTCTACATTTTTCAAGACCAGGTCTCCTTCTTTGAAGGTTCGGATGCGTACCTTTTGATTGTATGCCTTTTCCATATTTGCTTTAGTGGCTTGCAAGCGTACAGCGGCTTTTTCTCTTAAAGCTTCTGTTAAATCAATATCATTTCTTCTTGTCTTTTCATTTTCCTGATCATCGTACATTTCAATTCTTGGTGTTGGAATTAGAGTTTCAACAGGAATAACAGCTTCCGAACCATATACCAAGCTAAATGGGGTTTCCCCGGTTGAGCTCCTGACAGTGGTTCGATTAGCCCAAAATACTCCTGGGAGTTCATCGAGCCATTTTCCTTTGGCCGCTCCTAATCTTTTTTCCAAGGATTTTATTATTTCTCGGTTTGCTACTTCAGTCTGTCCGTTCGCTCTAGGATGCCCGACCGAAGTGAAATTTTGTTGAATCCCAAGTTTCGAACACCATTCTATTACCTGTTTTCCCGCGAATTGGGTTCCATTATCAGAAACTAGGATCCTTGGGATGCCAAATCGACAAACTATGAATTTTCATAGGAAGTTGATCACTTGGAATTGAGTTATTCGTGCAAGGGCGATGCATTCTATCCATTTGCTGAAGTATTCTACAGCGACCAGGACATAAGCTTTCTTGGATCTAGCCGCTGGGAACGGTCCCACGATGTCCATTCCCCATTGATCAAAAGGCCAACATATCGGTATTGGGTGCATGTTTTCTGCTGGTCGATGACATATATTAGCATGGACTTGGCAGTGATGACATTTTTGGACATACTGAGCGGCATCCTTGTTGATGGTAGGCCAATAATAACCCGTTCGGAGGCATTTTAAAGCCAATGCCCTTGCTCCGCTGTGATTCCCTGCGTCTCCTTCATGTACCTCTCGTAGAATATCAGTGGTTTGTGCTTCAGAGACGCATTTCAGAAGAATTCCTGATACTGATCTCCAGTAGAGTTTTTCTTCTACCAATGTATATTTTGGAGCCCGATATTTTATTTTCCGAGCTTCATTCTGGTCAAGCGGCAATTTTCCTTCTCGAAGATAGTCTATCATTGGAGTCATCCAGTTTTCTTCTGCTTCTTCGATTTCCATTATATCGACCGCCGGTGTTTCATCAATGTCGATGGCCGGTGTATTAGAGATTAGCCAGTTGATCACCTTTTCAGTTTTTCCGTCATGGGCTCCTGTGAACCTAGATAGTTGATCAGCCCATTTATTTTCCGAACGTGGAATGTTCTGTATACCGAAGCTTTCGAATTTTTCAGCTAGTGTTTTCACTTTGGCAAGGTATTTAACCATATTAAATTCCTTAGCCTCGTATAGGCCTTCTATTTGTCTTTGTACTAACTCTGAATCGGTTAATACTTTAAGGCTTTTAATGTTGGCCTTGATCGCCATTTCCATTCCTGCGATTAACGCTTCATATTCTACTTCATTGTTTGTTACGACGAAGTCCAATGTTATCGCATAATTTAAATCCTCTTTATTCGGTCCGGTAAAGTTGATTCCGGCGCCTTCTCCTTCTCGGCACGAAGCACCGTCAACATGCATTAACCAAGTTTGATCTTCTATGATCAAGATATCGTCATTGAGGCTGTTCGATAGTTCGGTTGCCTGTGTTGAACGCAGTTTTCTCTTGGTCCCGCTCATCCATGTATATTTGATAAAACCCTTGAAAGGCATCCATCATGCTGAAGATCGCGAAGCCAGCGGTTGAGTCAACTAATAAGTCGATCCTTGGGAGGGGATATGGATCACGCGGGCATAATTTGTTAAGGTCGGTAAAATCGTTACACATTCTCCACTTGTTATCCTTTTTATCCCCTTTTGCAACTAGAACGACATTACATAGCCATTCCGAGAAGTGTATTTCTCGAATTTGTTTTGCTTTAAGTAGCATTTCTACTTCTGCTTTGATGATTTTGTCTTTTACTGGCCCGTGATTTCTCTTCTTTTGTCTAGCGGGTTTTGCCAAGGGATCAATTTTTAGCGAATGCTTGATTACTCGAGGATCAATTCCTTCAATGTCATTTGTGCTCCAAGCGAAGACGTCAACATTATCTCTGAGAAAGTCAATTAACATTACTTCCCCTTCTTTGCTCAACCTATCCTTGTTGTTTTCGACGAGTCCCCTTGCACAAGAATTACATCCTTATGTTCTGGTGGCTTCAAAGTTAAATCTAGCGGTTCTTTTCCCTTTTATCTATTCGATCAGTACTAGGGATTTCAACCTCGTTTCTAACGAGATCGTCTTCGAGCTTTCTTTTGCTCGGGGTAATTGATTTGGGGTGGTTTTTCAAAGTTAATGAGGTGATGTAGCAATCCCATGCCCTACAGTGATCATTCATTATTTCCCCGATACCTCCGTCGGTCGGAAATTTCATCTTCTGATGATAAGTAGAGACAACGGCTTGGAATAGGTTGAGGGTTGGTCGTCCTAATATTGCGTTATAAGCGAAGGGTGTTTCTACCACTAGAAATTTTACTAGCTTCACTGTCCGGTGCGGTTTTTTCCCGAGTGATACACTTAAGGTTATTGTTCCGCTGGGGACAATTTCGGATCCTCCAAATCCTACTAATGGAGTAGCTACTTTCTGTAGGTTTATCTGTCCCAAGTTCATCTGGGCTAAAACCTCCCGGGAGATGATATTCGCCGAGCTCCCATTATCGATTAGGATCATTTTGACATTATAATTTGCTACTTCTAGCGACACCACCATCGGGAAATCGGGGTTATCCTCTTTTGTGTCCCAAACAATGTTTTTGGGTACTTCGCCTTCGTTAAAGCTGATCAGCTGGTCATTTGTTGGCTTGTTTTCTAGAGTCCATATTTCTTTTGGGTATTTTAAGTTTCCAATTATGGATCTAGCTGTCCTTCGTCGGGCGTTACGACTATCCCCGCCTGCGGGTCCTCCGGATATTGTATGGATAGTTCCATTGATCTGGTCATGGTTCAACTTCTGTGTAGGACCATGCTCGGGTGACCTTCGACGAGAACTCCTTCTTTGATTATTATTCCGAGGGCTTCTACTTCTTCTCCTCTTGCGGTCATCTCGCTCTAGATAGTCGTCTAGTTTTCCCTGTTCGATTAGTTTTTCAATTTCTTTTTTAAGGTGAAAACAATTTTCCGTTTGATGTCCGTGTGCCCGATGGTATTTGCAGTATAACTCATAGTTTCGAGATCCTGGTCTGGGCTGAGCGATTTTCTTCGCTTCAGGGATCCAATTATTCCTTTCTAGTACTTCCAATATTTCTTCCATCGGAGCATTTAGCCTTGGGTGTTCTACTTGATTAACCCTGCCTCTGATCGCTAGTTCGGGGTTTCTTGGTCTTTGGTAGAAATTAGGTTGTCTTTCTTGGTCGGTTTTATTGTATTCCAATCGCTGGAAAACGTTGCCTTTTCTAAAAGATCGCTCATAATCCATGGATCTTTGGGCAGGAATCCTATTATGCCGTTTGGAGCCTGAAGTTGTGGCTTTGTTTTTGTTTTTATCTTTAAAGGAATTCATCTCTTCTTGGGTCATATATTTAGATGCCAAGCTCATGATGTCGACAAACGTTCTTGGTTGTTTTCGACTGAGGGCATTTCCGAACTGCCTATTCTTCGTGAGGTCGACGAGAATAGAAATTATGTAATCGATATTTGGGGAATCGATTTTAAGTAATTCTACGTTAAATCTCGCCAACCAGTTTCTTAAGGATTCTCCCTCTTGTTGGTGTATAGTTCCTAAGTAGCTCATCGGAAGTTTTTGCCTCTTCTGACTGGCAAACTGCTGTGTCAATTTATTGCATAATTCCCGAAAACTGAATATGGAGTTGGCAGGTTGCTTGGCGAACCAGTCCAAAGCGAGTCCTTCAAATGTGGTTACCATTAATTTGGCGGTGAATTCCGCCGAGTGAGCGTATAAGTTCATTATATTGGTGAAGCTAAAAATATAGTCATCTGGATCAGTGGTTCCGTCGTATCGGGGTAGTCTACCCGGGACCTGTCCAATTGACTGTGCCTTATTTATTTCTCTACAGAAAGGAGAACAGGCCGCAAGGATCTCCTGGAGTTCCGTGGTTCGGGCCCACGGGTTTTGAATAGATTGTAGGCGTTGTTCGAGTCGTTCCTGCACCATCCTTTCAATTTCTCTTTCCGAGAATCGCATTGTTCGTGGTCGATCTGGGATTGCATCATCTATGTCATCCTCGATAGGGATTATTGTACGTTCCTTGGACCCGCTGCGTCCCGGCTGTGGTTTTCTTTGTCCTGGTTTCCTTCGGGGATGGTTATCGGAGGGTTTTGAATTGCCCTGCTGCGGACTGTGTAGCGAGCTCCGCTCGCTTGCCAGGCTGTCAGCTTGTTGAGAGGTTTGATCGTTTTGCCTTGGCGCTCTTTGAGCGGGATTTGCCCTGGCAGTCCTAATGTTTCGAGGAATTTGTTCAAGTACGAGTAATTCTTCTGGAGAGAGTGATTTAACGAGCATTGCAATCTCTCGCAATTTCTCCTGAGCCCCCGGGAGAGGAACGGGGATCGCAGGGACTTCCGGTTCTTCCGGTATTGTACCGGGAAGATCTCCTTGGGGTTCCTGCTGATGGGGAAGGGGACCCCGCAAATTCTCGTTGGTGTCGTGGGCGTTATTATCATTATTGTCCTGTGGATCTTCAGATGTGTTATGACCGGTGGTTGTGTTACTTCTTGCTCCAATACGAGCGCTTTTCCTTGGGCGAGCCATATGTCGATCGAATAATTAACCTAGCCCCACGGTGGGCGCCAACTGATTTAACCGGATTTTGTCGGGTTAAAGGTATCAGTGAAATTGTGATGTTGGGGATTCTCAATATATATGATTTATAGGGCTCTGTTACTTTATTCAGGATGGATCAATCTCAAGGAAGAGCAATTTCGTAAGAATAACAAGTAAATATCGTAACCAACGTAAGAATAACACAAATATGAAGAGAAAGCTCTTTTCTTTATTGAATAATAGTGGGTTCTGCCGTTTATGCAGAATTCAATGGAGTATTTGCCTTGTGATTAAAAAGGTGTGTAATACAATGATTAACTAGGTATTTATATCATACTAAACCTAACATTATAAGGAAATATAATCCTAATAGGACTCGGCCCAATTGTCCTTCTTGAGTCCGGAGCGTAGTCTTCTTGTCGAAGAGAGCAGTTTTCGGCCGGGTCGATAAGATGATCCCGAACTGTCTTGTTTGGTCGAACCGATCTTATGTTCTTCAGTCAATCCGTACATTATAAGGGGTACGAAATAGCCCCCATCAAGTATGGAACAAACTTTTAACATACCCGTTTCTTCAGGTCTTTCTTCTTTGGAGCATGGCCCACATGAGCATGTTCCAGATAACTTCGTTCTCTCTACTGCTTCTACTGACCTAGTTATTGGCGGAAACCAAGGAAATGCTGCTGCGGGGGCGGTTAGCGGAGATTTCTTTTTGAATCCCTCCCTGAGACAGTCTGTTTCTCAGGATTTTTCTGACTTCTTATTTAATGATACCACTGTTGTGACCACCTCTTTTGAAACCGGGGGGCCTTCTGGAGGTCGGGTGGGCTCTAGGTCCGGTCTGCGCACTGTATCTCTGCTTCGGGCAAGGAGACCTCGGTGAGTCCTAGCGGGAGGGAATCCCCTCATATGTTAGACGACCGTTGTATTCTCGAGCAAGTTAGGGATATAGTGGAGTCAGTGACTCCTCGGCCTGACCGTATTCCCCTTGATAGTGAACTGCCCAGCTCTCTCGAGCCCGACGCTTTGTCCTGGGATTTAGGTCTGAGCACCATCTTGCCTGGTGAGTTGAGGAAGCATGAAAGTACTTCCAATGTTCGCCTTGTTCAATCGCTCGTCAAAATGTGCGAGCAGGTAATTATATTTTTGACTGTATTTGCTGCTATTATTTGGATTGCTTTTTTACATATGACCTTTTTTCTTTTTAGGCCAAGTATTTCGCGCTGCAGCTGGGTGTACAAAACGATAATATGTGGCTCAGTAAGGAGAGCCATAGGCAACGCTTGGACTCGGAGATGGCGAAGGTCGAAGGACAGACCCTTCGACTCAGGCTTCTCAATGATGATCTTGAGAAATTGCGGGAAGAGAGGTCTGTTCTTGAGAAGGAGAAAAGTGAGTTGGTCCAGGCTGACGCCCTTGCAGAGGAGTCTCGTCGGCAGGCATATGAACAAGGTTATGAAGCCAGTTATCTGAAACGTCATGAGGAGTTAATGGCGTTTGTGGGTAATGCGACTCCTCGGAGGGGTGCTTCTGCTAGTCGGTCCAGCGATGGCAACCCTCCTCAGTGACCTGTTCTGTTCTAGCTGCTATCGTGGAATGCTTTTCCCTTTCTCTATTTTTTTTTCTTTTTTGATAGACAAAGCAGGCCCCAATATTTATGTGGTTGTCGAGGCTGAATATTTTTGTATGTAAAAGAAAATTAATGACAATGACGATCTGTTTTGATCTGCTTCATGCCTTGATCGACTGATATTAATTTCCTGGGAGATTAACTTTTGTCCGAAAAAGCTGGCTCGTTTCTGGCTGATCAGTCCTGACTAGCTGATGGGTGCAGTATTTTCTTTGTAAATCAAATGTTTAATCCAACATAAGTATGATGATCGATCGATCATGATCCCTTAGGCTATTTCTGAAGTCACTCTAGACATTAGAATGTTGATCGTGGGTCGTCTATGTAAACAAGTAATTGAAGAATCGTGAAGGATATTTAGCGCTCTTGTCGATAATCGATCAATGCATTGCAAAATTGTCCATTTGCCATGGACTTCTTATATAAGGATGTTGTTACTTCCTTTGTTGAGCATCGCTTTACTTTTTAAAGTCTAAGCTCGTAGAAAGAATATCGATTTATTCATCTTCTGAAAATCCATGTTTCTTTGTACTGGTTGTGAGTTCTATGTTCTTCAAATACAGCAACCAGTGTATCAACATGTCAATTCTTTGATATGGGAGGAATTGGAAAATGCAGAATCATTAGTTAGATCTAGATTGTCCAGACCTCCTTTAGCAATTCTTTGGAATGTTAGGCAGTGGCGATTTCGTAGGCTGGAATTATGACGATCATTCCTCTAACTTTCGTGTCAGATTTCTTGGATTCCAGTGGAGGCCTAATATAGTTAATTAATTCTTTCATAAGATATATGAGGCAGTGACGACCTTGTATGCCGGAGTGTGAGATATTATAACTCCAAACGAACTAGTACTTGTCATAATGGTGTAAACTTTTGCTCTTTATCAAGCGACTAGCATTTGTAAGTGTGCAAGCTTTTTCAGTCTGGAGCTCTTTTGATCCGCTTTATTTTTGTGTTGATCGCTTCGATCTTGATTCTTTTTTACAATCGAATAGTCTTTTCGACCATGGAGGAGCCGTTCCAACTTATTCGCATTAATTACGGGTAGTCAAAAGGTCGCATTTTCATCCCTTGATCAGAGCTCTATCAACCGTAGGATTAACCTAACGCTTTCCCTATAAATAGAGATTCAGTTTCTTTCCATATCTATTCATATCGTACAAAATGAAGATATAATATTCTTTGGGCTTTATTTTGCCCAGTGATCCCATATCCTTCAAAAAGTCTCACTATCACGAATCGTTATCTTATAATAACTCAAATATCATTTGCCTTGTACTGACAGGTCCCATTGATGCCCTACCTAGTACTGACGGGTCCCATGTGACCTCAGCCTTTGTCTTCACAGGTTTGAGGTTCGTGGTTTCTATTTGCACATGGAGGGTTCATATTTACCAGGCACCGCCGCTTTTCAATGTTACCTCCGGAGTGATAGACCGCCGGGGTGTGCTGGTAAATATTTACTTTTGCGACGGTCCTGAAGAGATGCTGCTTTAGAGTAAAAATCAACCCCATTATACAAGCAGTATCTCGTTCTGGGCGAGTGGCCGTTATCGGGCATCTGGCCGGTAATGGTCATTTCGTCTGGAAGAACATTTGATCTTCAGAGCCTGACCGTCGAACCAAAGAAGTCGTCCATCCTGAGCAGCACGCTTCTTAGGTGGTTAATTCCCATCATCGAGGTATCAGGGAGGAGATTGATGTTTCCGTGGACATTGTCGTGAAGACCGCTGATCTATAGAATATGATTATTTTATCTAAACAGTTGTGATGATGTGTAGAATGTATAAAGTTCTTTGTATTCTGATCAAAACTTCGTATGTAATTTGAGACCTGTTCTCATAACTCAGATGAATAACACTTTAATATTATTACTTTCATATTTTTTGTTGTTGATTTCTCTCGACCTGTTCTTATTCATCACCAATATCAAGGAGCGACTGTAGAGTTGATTGGCTTTTACTTATCCGTGAGAAACTAAGGTTTTTTACCAAATCTTTCGACTTGCGACCTATTTTTATCGTTAGTGTGGAGATCGAGGAGCCTTTTTCGAGCGGATCGATTTATACTCAACTCATTTTTAAGCCTTAGGTTTTTTTACCAAAGTTTTTTGGTTTTAACCTTTTTCATCGTCGTTTATGGAGATCGAGGAGCGTTTATCGAGCGGATCGATTTATACTCAACTCATTTTTAAGCCTTAGGTTTTTTTACCAAAGTTTTTTGGTTTTAACCTTTTTCATCGTCGTTAATGGAGATCGAGGAGCGTTTATCGAATGGATCGATTTATACTCAACTCGTTTTTAAGCCTTAGGTTTTATTACCAAAGTTTTTTGGTTTTAACCTTTTTCATCGTCGTTTATGGAGATTGAGGAGCGTTTATCGAGCGGATCGATTTATACTCAACTCGTTTTTAAGCCTTAGGCTTTTTTTACCAAAGTTTTTTGGTTTTAACCTTTTTCATCGTCGTTTATGGAGATCGAGGAGCGTTTATCGAGCGGATCGATTTATACTCAACTCGTTTTTAAGCCTTAGGTTTTTTTTACCAAAGTTTTTTGGTTTTAACATTTTTCATCGTCGTTTATGGAGATCGAGGAGCGTTTATCGAGCGGATCGATTTATACTCAACTCGTTTTTAAGCCTTAGGTTTTTTTTTTACCAAAGTTTTTTGGTTTTAACCTTTTTCATCATCGTTTATGGAGATCGAGGAGCGTTTATCGAGCGGATCGATTTATACTCAACTCGTTTTTAAGCCTTAGGTTTTTTTACCAAAGTTTTTTGGTTTTAACCTTTTTCATCGTCGTTTATGGAGATCGGGGAGCGTTTATCGAGTGGATCGATTTATACTCAACTCGTTTTTAGACTTTAGGTTTATTAACCTTTTACGGAGGTCGAGGAGCGTTTATTGAGCGAATCAATTTTACTCAACTCGATTAAGTCTTTTGCGCTAACTCGTGTGAATCTTTCATTTGTAAAATTTGATAAAAGTGTTGATAATGAATCTCAGGCCAAGGCCTTTATTACAATGGATAATATGAGAAAGAAAATAAAACATACAAAATTTAAAAGAAACTAACAAGGATGATTTCTAGGATTTATTTTCCATAGTATCTCCTTAGGTTGACTGCATTCCAGGTTCGAGGTAGGGGGGTTCCGTCCAAGTGTGAGATTTTGTATGCACCTTTCTTTCCTATGTTAATGACAACGTATGGTCCATCCCAATTCTGTTGTAACTTTCCTAAATGCTTGGACACCTCTACTTTTTTCAGCACCAAGTCCCCATCTTTGAAGGTTTGTATGCGTACCTTTAGATTGTAGGCCTTCCCCATATTTGATTTAGTGACCTGCAGTCGTACAGCTGCTTTTTCTCTTAAGGCTTCTGCCATGTCGACCTCATTCTCTCTTGCTTTTTCATTTGCCTTGTCATCATACATTTCAATTCTTGTTGTCGGAATTAATGTTTCGGCCGGAATTACTGCTTCCGAGCCATATACTAGACTGAATGGGGTTTTCCCGGTTGAAGTTCTGACTGTCGTTCGATTAGCCCAAAGTACTCCGGTGAGTTCATCTAGCCATCTTCCTTTGGCTGCCCCTAGTCTTTTCTCCTAAGACTTTATTATTTCTCGGTTCGCTACTTCAGTTTGTCCGTTCGCTCTTGGATGTCCAACTGAAGTGAAGTTTTGCTGAATTCCCATTTTGGTACACCATTCTATTACTTGTTTCCCTGCGAATTGTGTTCCGTTATCAGAGATCAGGATTCTCGGGATGCCAAATATACATACTATGAATTTCCATAGGAAGTTGATCACTTGGAATTGAGTTATTCGAGCAAGGGCGATGCATTCTATCCATTTAGTGAAATACTCGACAGCTAGAACATATGCTTTCTTAGACCTGGCTACTGGGAAGGGTCCCACGATGTCCATCCCCCATTGATCGAATGGCCAACATACTGGTATTGAGTGCATATTTTCGGCTGGTTGATGACTTATATTAGCATGAACTTGGCAATGATGACATTTTTGAACATATTGTATGGCATCATTGTTAATGGTAGGCCAATAATAGCCTGTTCTAAGGCATTTTAAAGCTAAGGCCCTTGCTCCACTGTGATTTCCTGCTTCTCCTTCATGTACTTCTTGAAGGACATCGTTGGTTTGAGATTCGGAGATACATTTTAGAAGAATTCCCGATACCGATCTTCGGTAAAGTTTTTCTTCTAAGAATGTGTATTTTGGAGCTCGATATTTTATTTTCCAAGCTTCATTTGGATCAAGCGGTAATCTTCCTTCTCGAAGATAGTTTATCATCGGAGTCATCCAGTTTCTTTCAGCTTCTTCGATTTCCATCATCTCAGCGATCGGTGTATCATCGATATCTATTGCCGGTGTTTTGGAAATTAACCAATTGATTACTCTTTCTGTTTTACCGTCATTAGACCCTGTAAATCTAGACAATTGATCGGCCCATTTATTTTATGATCGTGGGATGTTCTGTATCCCAAAATCTTCGAATTTCTCAGCCAATTCCTTTACTTTGGCGAGGTATTTGACTATGTTAAATTCCTTTGCCTTGTATAGACCTTCTATCTGTCTTTGTATTAACTCAGAATCGGTTAAAACTTTAAGATTCTTTATGTTGGCTTTAACCGCCATTTCCATTCCTGCGATTAGCGCTTCATATTCTGCTTCGTTGTTTGTCACTACGAAGTCCAATGTAATAGCATAGTTTATATCCTCCTTATTTGGTCCGATAAAGTTGATCCCGGCACCTCCTCCTTCTCTGCATGAAGCACCGTCGACATGCATTAACCAGGTCTAATTTTCTACGATCATGATGTCATTGTCATGGCTGGTTGATTTTGTATGTTTGGTTGTCTGGGTCGGAGTTTCTAACAGGAAATCTGCTAGGACTTGGGCCTTAATTGCAATTCTTGGTCTATATTCGATTTCGAACTGACCGAGCTCGATTGCCCACTTGATCAATCTTCCAGAGGCTTCCGGCTTCGCTAAGACCTGTCTTAGCGGTTGGTTGGTTAACACCACAATTTTGTAGGTCAGAAAGTAAGGTTGGAGTTTGCGTGCCGCCACTACTAAGGCCAAAGCGAATTTTTCTTTTTCCAAGTAGTTCTTCTCCGCCCCTTGTAGTAACTTACTTAAGTATTAAACAGGCTTATGTTCCACGCCTTCTATTTTTACTAGAATCGAACTAATGGCCACATCGGAGATTGATATGTAAATGTATAATGGTTCTCCCTTGGTTGGTTTGGCCAACAGTGGGGAGTTCGTCAGATATTCCTTTAGCCGGTCGAAGGCCTGGTCGCATTCCTCGGTCCAAACAAAGTTTTTTCCTTTTCGTAGAGTTTGAAAGAAAGGCAAACTTATGTCGGCCGACTTGGAGATGAATCTGTTTAACGCCACGATCTTCCCTACCAAGCTTTGTACTTGGGAGATCGTTTTGGGAGGTATCATTTTGGTTATAGCTCGAATTTTTTCTGGATTGGCCTCAATTCCTCGTTGATGTACCAAATAACCTAAGAATTTTCCCGATTTAACTCTGAAGGTGCATTTTGCAGGATTCAGCTTCATTCGGTATTTTCTCAATATTCGGAAGCATCGATCGAGGTGTTTTACATGGTCAGGTTCATTCATACTTTTGACAAGCATATCGTCTACGTAGACTTCCATTATTTCTCCAATCAACTCCTTGAACATTAGGTTTACTAACCTCTGGTAAGTGGCCCCGGCGTTCCTCAGGCCAAAAGGCATGACTATGAAGCAGTAAACACCCTGCTCGGTTATGAAGGCAGTTTTCTCTTGGTCTCGCTCGTCCATGTATATTTGATAAAAACCTTGGAAGGCATCCATCATGCTGAAAATTGCAAAACCAGCGGTTGAGTCGACCAATATGTCGATCCTCGGGAGGGGATATGGATAGCGCGGACATAGCTTGTTAAGGTCGGTGAAATCATTGCACATTCTCCACTTATTATCCTTTTTATCCCCTTTTGCTACCAGTACGACATTACATAGCCATTTCGAGAAGTGTATTTCTCAAATTTATTTTGCCTTGAGTAGTCTTTCTACTTCTGCCTTGATTATTTTATCCTTTATTGGCCCATGATTCATCTTCTTTTGTCTAGCAGGTTTTGCCATGGGGTCGATTTTTAGCGAGTGACTGATTACTCTGGGATCAATCCCTTCAATGTCGTTCGCACTCCAAGCGAAGATATCTATGTTTTTTCTGAGGAAATTTACCAGCACCACTTCCCCTTCCTTACTGAGTTCGGTTCCAATTCTAGTTGTCTTTGTGGGATCCCCTTGTACCAGCAGGACATCTTTGTGCTCCGGTGGTTTTAAAGTCAAATCGACCGGTTCCTTTCCCTTTTTATCTACTCGGTCAGTGTTGGGGATTCAGCTTCAACTCTATCAACTCCATCCTCGAGCTTTCTTTTAGCTGGGGTAAACGTTCTGGAGCGGTTCCCCAAGGTTAAGGAGGTGTTGTAGCAATCCCATGCCATACAATGATCGTTTACTATTTCTCCGATTCTCACGTCAGTTGGAAATTTTATTTTCTGATGGTAAGTTGAAACAACCGCTCGGAATAGGTTGAGGGCGGGTCGCCCTAGGATCGCATTGTAGGCAAAGGGGGTTTCTACCACCAAGAATTTAATTAGCTTCACCGTATGATGTGGTTTCTTTCCGAGTGATACACTTAAAGCTATTGTGCCACAGGGGACAATTTCGGAACCTCCAAACCCTACTAGAGGCGTAACTACCTTTTGGAATGTTATTTGTCCCAAGTTCATCTGAGCTAAAACCTCTTTAGAGATGATGTTGGTGAGCTTCCATTGTCGATCAGGATTCTTTTGACGTTATAGTTCGCTATTTCCAGCGATACCACCATCGGGAAATCAGGGTTGTCTTCTTTTGTGTCCCAAACAAAGTTCTTTGGTACTTCGCTCTCATCGAAACTGATCAGCTGGTGCTTAGGTGATTTGCTTTCTAGCATCTATACTTCATTTGGGTACCTGACGCTTCCCAGTATGGACCTGGCGGTCCTGCGACTGTCCCCGCCTACTGGTCCTCCTGAAATTGTATGGATGGTGCCGTTGATCGGTCCATCGTTTAACTCTCGTGGGGGGCCATTGTTAGGGGATCTTGTTCGGGAGCTTCCTCTTTGGTTATTATTCAGAGGGCTCCGACTTCTTCCCCTTTTGCGGTTGTTCCATTCTAAATAATCATCTAATTTTCCTTGTTCGATCAGTTTTTCAATTTCTTTTTTAAGGTGAAAACAATCTTTGGTGCGATGCCCATGCGCGCGGTGATATCTACAGTATAGATCATAGTTTCGTGCCCCTGGCCTTGGCTGAGCGATTCTCTTCGCTGCCGGGATCCAATTGTTCCTCACAAGTACTACCAAGATTTCTTCTATTTGAACGGTCAGCCTGGGGTATTCTACTTGGTTCATTCTGCTCCTGTTCGCTGGCTCGGCCAATCTAGGTCTTTGATAGACATTAGGTCGTCTGTCTTGATCGTTTCGATTATATTCTAATCGCTGGAAGACATTGCCTCTTCTAATGGATCGATCGTAATCCATGGATTTTTGAGCGGGAATTCTATCTTGCCGCTTGGAACCGGAGGCGGGAGCTTTCTATTTATTCTTGTCTTTAAAAGAGTTCATCTCCTCTTGGGTCATGTACTTTGATGCCAAGGTCATAATATCAGCAAACATTCTAGATTGCTTTCTACCGAGGGCATTCCCGAATTTCCTGTTTTTGGTGAGATCGAAGAGAATGGAGATTATGTAATCGATATTTGGGGAGTCGATTTTAAGCAATTCTATGTTAAATCTTGCCAACCAGGAACGGAGGGTTTCTCCGTCTTGTTGATGGATGGTCCCCAGGTAGCTCATTGCCAATTTCTGTCTCTTCTGGCTAGCGAACTGCTGAGTTAGCTTACTGCATAATTCCCTAAAGCTGAATATGGAATTGGTGGGTTGTTTTGCAAACCAGTCCAAAGCTAGCCCCTCGAATGTGGTGACCATCAGTTTTGCAGTGAATTCAGCCGAGTGAGCATATAAGTTTATTATGTTAGTAAAGCTGAATATATAATCATCTGGGTCGGTCGTTCCGTCATATCTGGGTAGTCGTCCCGGAACTTGTCCCGAGGATTGTGCTTCTTTTATTTCCTTGCAGAAGGGGGAGCACGCAGCTAGGCTCTCTTGGATCTCAGTGCTTCTGGCCTATGGATTTTGAACAGTTCGTAGGCGTTGTTCCAGACGTTCTTGTACCATCTTTTCAATTTCTCTTTCTGGGAATCGCATGGTTCGTGGTCGATTAGGAATTGCGTCAACTATATCATCTTCGATGGGAATTATGGTATGTTCCTTTGATCCGGAGCCGACAGGTTGCGGCCTCGTCCGACCCGTTTTTCTTCGGATATGTTCATTGGATGGTTTCAAATTGCTCTTTTGCGGACTATGCAACGATCGTTGTTCAATTGCAGGGCTGTCCGCTTGTTGCGAGATCTGATCGACCTGCCTCGGTGTCCTTTGAATAGGATTTGCCCTAATCGCTCTAGGATTTCTAGGAACTTGCTCGGGTACCAGTAATTCCCCTGGGCAGAGTGACTTAAAGTGCATAGCGATCTGTCGTGGCTTCTCCTGAGTATCTGACAAGGGAGCAGGGATTGCTGGAGCCACATGGTCTTCGGGTACCGCATTGGCGGGGATCCCCTGTTGTCCTTGTGGGTTTTGGATATTTATCCCTAGTGGTTCCTCCTGATTCGGCAGCTGCTCGCTCTCTTGCTGATTGTCATTTATTATAGGGACGTTATTGTTAGTATCGTCCGGTTGATCCTCAGATGTGTTACGAGGGTTCGTCGTGTTACTCCTTGCTCCATTACGGGCGCTCTTCCTTGGGCGAGCCATATGTCGATCGAATAATTAACCTAGCCCCACGGTGGGCGCCAACTGATTTAACCATTTTTCGTCGGGTTAGTTAAATCAATAAAGATATATTTTAGTGGTCAAATTAAGTGTAGATTATAGGGCTTTGTTACTTTATTCCGGATGGATCAATCTCAAGGAAGCGTTTACGTAAAGAACAATAAGCAAGACGATGAATATGTAAATAGTATAGCAAAAGCTTTTCTATTAATTATATTATCAGATTGCCAAAGTAGGTAGGCGTAAGCTCTGAATGTATGTTGTGTGTAATACAATGTTTAACTAGGTATTTATAAGATATTAACCCTAGTTTTACAAGGAAACATAATCCTAATAGGACTAGGCATAGCTATCCTTATGGAACTCGGGCATTGCTCTTGGTCGCCAAGGAATGATAATGCAGATCGGACCTGACAGCTCTTTAATGAAGTAGACTCCCGGTCAGTCCGAGCGTATAAGATCTAGTCATCCCAATTATTATAAGGGGTGCGAAATAGCCCCCATCACATGTAATGAATTGGGCCTCCATGTCCTCCAAGGTTATGGGCCTCCATGTGGATCTCCAAATCTTCATGAGGTCTTCTCGGCTCCAAGCCTAATCTAAGTCTAACTTATAAAAATAAATGGTCCTATTCTATTACATACGTTTGCGCAAGCAAGGGCACCAATCAGGCCCATTTAATTACAACCCATAAAATAAATAAACCATAACTACACAGGGCTTAAGGGCAAAATCGACCAATCCACATATTCACTCAATAACATGCATAAATTCACATAAGGGCATAAATGTAAATTTACCGGCTCCTTTAATTTTAATTCACAAAAATTATCAAGTTATTTTAATTTTGAATTAACAATTAATCTCTAAGATTAATTAACTCTTACTTGAGTTCTAAGTAATCTACAACTTTTATCTTGATAAAGTTGGTTAATTAAGATAGTTACAAATCTTCCAAGATTACTATCTTATCCAAAACTTTAAGTTTTCCAATTTTACAAATCTCTAAGATTCTCAAGATAATCCTATTTTGACTAGATTAGTTAACTAAGGTAGTGTCCAAATCCTCCAAGATTTCTACCTTATCCAAAACTCCAAGTTTCCTAATTTAATAAGATCTCTAAGATCTTTAATCTTGGTAACTTACTAGAAAAGATTAATTTTAATTAAATCTCTTATCACAATTGAAACTCTAAGTTTCCTTGTTTAATAAGATCTCTAAGATCAATCCAAGATTCACCAAGATTCCACAACAACCAAATCTCCAAGATTTTCAAGACTTCCAAAATTGGTGAGTTTGAGATCAACCAAAATTCAGCCAATACATGACCAATCGAGGGCTACCACGTGGCCAACACACGCGGCCACAAAGTCCGCGCGTGGGCTGTCCGTGGCAGCCACGGCTGCGCGTGGCAGTGCACGGCGGCGCGCGGCTGTGCATGACAGCACGCGGCAGACAACCCGTGGGCTGTTGTCGTGTGTCGCACGCGCAGCCAGTGTGCTGCTCACACGCTGCCGTGGGCAACAGCTCGCGGTGGCCGCCCAGCCGCGGTGTGCGACGTATTGCTTGACGTAAAACAGATAGTGGATTTGTTTCTGTCTTTTGTTGAATTTTTTTCATGGCTCGATAGATAATTTGATAAGCCAGTGATTTTTTTCCGTGTTTCAGAATACGGTTAACCAACATGTTAACTAATCGATTACGACAGGTATCTAACATATTCATACCTAACGATTTTCCACAAAGTGGTGACGAAACGTATAACTTGTACAAATCTTTCCATTTTCCAAAAATCCGATTCGTGCGGATTCTTCCCCCAACTAACGAAGAGATCTTGGCGGAATTGCCACATATGAAATTGAGCACAATTTTGCGCGTGCCACCGCGGTTGGATCCAATTTTGAATGTTTTTTTGTTCGATTACTTGTTGATTTAATTAGAAACAGATCCAGTTCAATTAAATCCCAATCCAAAATAAAAATTAACACGATAAAATTTTGAATCAAAATTTTACATTAACTCTAAGTTAATAGATCTACGTCCTAAAACATTTACAGTTAAAGAACTAGCCATACATAAATCAAACATATGATTTAAATCACAGAATTTGCAAATTCATATATATACAAAGCCTAAAGTTGGCTCTGATACCACTATTAAGATTCGGTAAGATAAACAGCCCTAGGCACAGCGGAATTTAATAATTTTAGGATCTGTTACGGAATCTTGCCAGGATACTACTCTAGTTGTATATATACGAATATTAAATAAACGATAGTATAAACAGTTGCACGTTATACCTATCTCCTTGCAAATCCAAGTTGGCAGACGAAGTCAAGTTTCTCCCACAGTTGGTCGATCCTATGCCCTGCAGTAGCGCCCCACGTGTTGCGCCTCTATGGGTTGATACACCACAATTACACGAAATATAATATATCCTGATCGGCTAGAACACAGGATATATTAAGATCTAGGTTTAGGAAACGAGTTTGGAACAAGAACGAAGTCGAAAAATTCTTCCTAAGGAAGAAAGGGTGTTGGCCGATTTCACTAGGGAGAGGAGAGGGAGAGTTTTCCTTGACTTGGCTTTTTGGCTCTTGAAAGTTGTGAGATATGACATCAAGTCCCCTATTTATAGGTATCTCACTAAACTAATCCTCCTAGGACTAGGACTCCAAGTCTCCTACATGGGCCATGGCCCTTTTAATTAGAATACTAAGTCTTCCAATTAATTCATGGCCCAGTTAATTAATTTAATCAAATTTTATTTAATCTCCCAATTAAATATCCCAATTAATTAACTATTCTCCCAATTAATTAAATCAGACTCCAAGTCTATTTAATTAAATCTTTCTATAATTAATTAAATCCAACTTAATTAATTAACTTACAAATTAAATTCTAATTTAATTTATAATCTTGATCCAATTCCAATTGGATCCAATTTGATCCAACTGGGTCGACCCAGTCAACCCAGTCACCAATCGACCCAGTCGATTTTTCAGACCCAGTATAGTGACAAGTACAATAGTGATATATTTTTAAATTGTCACTAATGGCTATTTGTAACAAGTGTATGAAGTTAGTTATCATTCTTGATAATTAGTGACACCCTTTTAGAGACACACTACAAGAAAAATGAATTTTAGTGATACAATATTAGGTGACATTGTGGAAATTATCATTTTCTGCATATATTTAGTAACAAAAATATTAGTTTTGTCACAATAAAAATAGTGACAAAATATATTTTTAAGTTATCACTAATGGCGATTAGTAACAAATGTGTGGAACTTAAATTGTCACAATTGACAATTAGTGAGACCCTTTCAGTGATAGCCTAGTGACAATAAATATTGCCACTATAATTTAGTGACAATATTTTAGTTGTCACTTTTGGGGTATCATTAAATGTCAACAGTGATAACTTTTTCACAACTATCGTCACTAGTACTGTATCTATAAATATCACTTTAGTGACAATATATAAATTTTTGTCACTTTGTCTTTTACTATTTTGTCACTAAAATTTAAATTTTTTGTAATGACAACTTAGTAACAATAAAATATTGTCACTATAATTTATTGATGCTTTTTTAGTTGTTATTTTTTGGGACGTCAGTAAATGTCAATAGTGACAATATTTTTACATTTCTTGTCAATAATGTGTCTATGTACATCATTTTAGTGACAATATTTAAATTTTTGTCACTTTGTCATTTAATATTTTATTACTAAAATTAAAATTTTTTGTACAATATTATTTTTATAGGAACAATATATTACTATAAGTTTGCAACAAAAGTATATAAATGTATTTGATTTGTGTAAAAGGTACTAGTTATAAGGAAGAAAAATTAAAGAAAGAATGAAAAAGAAAATTAAAAAAAAGAAGAAAAAATGTAGACCACATGGTCTAGACTCCTAGACCAGGTCTACAGAAGAATCTCCCGTTTATTTATGAGTTTATTTGGGAGTTACAAACTCTTTCATGCGCGTGTTCAACGCGGATCGATGAAGGAGGTAAATATCTATTTTTATTTTTACATGTAGCTAATACGTCTATTTTTATTTCGCAGAGAGCAAGCCCATTAAGCATTTCATAGAAGTTAGCTTAAAAAAAATCCATTTTACCAACAAATTTCTATTTATTCAATATTTAAGAGCTTTTCTCAAAAATATAAATAAAATAGTCAAGATTTATGCTAGCTGAATTTTATTTTGAGGGAAAAACACTTTTGGTCCCAAACTTTACCCCAAAAAATACTTTTGGTACCATAAAATGTAGAAAAACACATTTGGTACCACAATTTTCATGATTTTGACACATTTAGTCATTCTGCTAAATTTTGGACGGAAATTTCGCGCGTGACCGTCACGCGCCCGTTAAGTTCTTGAGTTTTGCACGTGACAAATCGGTCAAAACACTTTTGGTCCCAAACTTTACCCCAGAAAACACATTTGATACCATGCTTTGCATAAAAACAGATTTGGTACCACAATTTACATACTCTTGACACGTTTAGTGTCGCCGTTAAATTGATAAAAATCACATATAATGAACAGACAACAATTTCTCTAAAAGATTTGATAAAAATCTCAAAGTGTACTTAAATCTTTGAAAATATTCTTAAGAAAAGTACCTTGGATACCTGAATTGGTGCACTTTGACTTGCACTTGTATCCATGGATCAAAAACTCATTTCGAATGTATGTTTCGGAGAGCCAAATATTGAAAACTTTTTGAGACTATTCGGAAATATTTCAGAAACATTAAGGAAAATTTGTAAAAAAAGTTACTAAATTTAGGAAAATAATTGAGTTTAAGGCAAATAAATAGTTTCGGAATTACATGTTTTCGTTTCGCCTGATTCAAAAATGAAAACTTTTCGATGTTTTCGATGGAAAAGATGGAACATATGATTGTTGCTTGTATCAACATTTGAATACAAGTGCAAGTCAAAGGGCACCAATTCAGGTATCCAATGTACTTTTATTAAGAATATTTTTAATGATTTAAGTATATTTTGTGATTTTTATCAAAAATTTTAGAGAAACTGTTGTCTGTTCATTATATGTGATTTTTATCAATTTAACAAGGACACTAAATGTGTCGGGAGTATGTAAATTATGGTACCAAATCTGTTTTTCTGCAAATCATGGTACCAAATGTGTTTTCTGGGGTAAAATTTGGGACCAAAAGTGTTTTGACCGAATTTCTCACGTGCAAAACTCGTGACCGATTTGAACTTGACGCGCTTGACCCGAGCGTGAAGGTCACGCGCGAAATTTCCGTCCAAAATTTAACGGTAAATGTGTCAAAATCATAAAAACTGTGGTACCAAATGTGTTTTTCTGCGTTTTATGGTACCAAAAGTATTTTTTAAAGTAAAGTTTGGGACCAAAAGTGTTTTTCCCTCATTTTATTTTAGTAATAGTGAGAAGACTTGGATGATCACGCTCAGGAAAGATTGCTAACATTAATAAAATATAATTGATCCACAAGTAAACAAACAATTTGATAGGTCAATTTCATCTAAATCAAATGCTATTACTAAGCTCTAAGAACAGTTTGTTGTAATTATGTGGATGGATACCTAATTAAAAGGTTGGAATCCATAGATAAAAATATTATATATAGATTTATTGGGGAAATTAAAATTCAATAAAGATAATTGTATGTGGGCTTGTCCCTCATTGGTCCAATTAAGGCCTTGTGAGGAAGTTGAAAAGTTTCAAACTCTTCATATGTCCCACATTGACTTATTTTAAATGTGTGTACTAGTATATATGAACTTAAGTGTTTAGACTTGGTATAAGTCTTTACAAAGGGGATCATATGAATACACCACACGCGCGCCGCCGCCGCTCGGCTCGGCTCGGCTCGGCTCGGATCTGAACTGGGCTCAGGCTCGGGCGTTTGGGCGAATTGTCTCGTCTCGGACATATCTTTTTGGATGAATTTCGAATTAAATTTGGATTTGAATTTAAAAATTCGAAATTGTAAACAGTAACAGTCTCAAAGTTAATTCTGCAGCTTTCAGTTACGAGAATTTAAAGTGAGCAGTTACGGAAACTTAAATCAAAAACGTTTCAGCCGTTTTATACAGATTTAATAGGCGATTTTAATTGCCAAAGGCTCCCCCTACCCCTATATATATCAGTGCTTTTCAGCTCTAAAAAACACACCAACAGAAAACAAATCTGTTCTCTCTCGAAATCATTTCCTAAGAAAAATATCTCTGGTTACTTTTCTGCTTTTGAGTGTTCTTCGAGGTAGAGTTTCTACTACTGTGCAGTGGAGAAATTCTTGTAACCAAATTATCCTGGAAGAAGTGTTCGTGTTCCCAATTGCACCGGAAGTGGGTCGATAATTTCTTCAAGGCAAGCAGGATCATTTCTGCGATTTGGTTGGATCAATTCTGTTACAATACAGAATTGTGAGATAAGTTAATTTTAATTTATCTGTTTGATTTTTTTTTAACTGACTATATTTTCGGTTACTGTTCAAATTGGTTTGTTTGTTTCAGTTTCAATTTTGTATTCAAGTTTTTGATAATCTTAAAATCGGTTTTTCCCAACAATCTTGAAGAAATTATTCTCGTGTTTTTAAAATTATCATGTCATCTGCAGGAGGCTCCGGTACTGTGTCCATACAACCCACAAAAGTCGACTTATCTGGTTTACCGGAAAAGTTTTCGGGCCAATTTTTTAAGCGTTGGCAACAGCGCATGAAAATTTGATTTACAATGAAGGGACTTTTGTTGGTTATTCAGGTGACTAGACCTGAACCAACTAAAACCGATCCAAAGACTGATCAAATAGCTGAATGGTCAGAACGGGACCAAATTGGTCGAGGAGTCATTCTGTCTGCTTTATCGAATGTACTCTTTGACGTGTACTGTTCTGATTCATACACAGCTAAGTCTCTTTGGGACGAATTGGACAGGAAATATAATACTGAAGAGCAAGGGCTCGAAAAGTATTCTGTTTCCAAGTTCTTGAGGTTTCAGATGGTTGAAGGAAAGTCTGTAACTGAACAAACGCATGAACTGATAAATCTTGAGCATGCTCTTTCTGATGCTGAAATTAAACTTCCAGAAAAATTTCTGGTTATGTCAATAATTGATAAGTTTCCCAAATCTTGGGAAAACTTTGGCTTGACATTGAAACATCAAAAAGGAAAGCTGACTCTTGATGATCTTATGATTGCCATAAGTATCGAAGAGGAACACAAAAAAAACCAAACTCATGGTGTTCCCGTTGAGTACCAGCCTAAGGCAAATATGATAACTGGAAAGAAAAAGTTGAATCATGTAAACCCCAACTCGAAATCTATAAATAAACCGAAAAACAAAAAGAAACCAAAGGCAAACAAACCATGCTGGACTTGTGGACAGATGGGTCACTGGGCTAAGGAGTGTCCTACTAAAAAGTCCAAAGCCAAATCCGAGTCTACTACACCAGCTACAGTCAACATGGTTGTGGGAGACATTGGTGAAACTAGAGCTCCGGCTATGGTAAACATGGTTGTGGGGAATACTAGTGAACCTAAAGCTCCAGAAAACTCTGTTGATGGGTATGTTTCCTTAAAACCTGAAATTCTCTCTATTTATGAACCATTTGATTGGCTAATAGACACTGGAGCAAATGTGCATGTATGTGCTGATAAATTGCTATTTGTGTCTTATCAGCCTGTTGATGAAAAATCCGTGACGATGGGAAATTCAAGTGGTGCTAAAGTGTTAGGGATAGGACGCGTGAACTTGAAGTTTCCTTCAGGGCGCATACTATCACTACAAAGGGTGCATCATGTTCCAACGATCAGGAGGAATATAATAAGTGGTTCTGTAATAGTTAGGGAGGGTTACGAAATGAACTTTAAATCCAATAAAGTCATAATTCTGTATTATGGGACTTTTGTTGGTAAAGGTTATTTAGATGATGGTTTATTTAAATTAAGAGTTGAAACTGTTGGTTCTAATAAAATTTCTGAATTTCCAGTTGTGAATGCAATTGAAACTTCTAATGTTTGGCATGATAGATTAGGACATTTAAATTTTGGTTCTGTTAAACGGATGATGAATTTAAATCTAATCCCCAAACATGAAATAAACCATAAAGACAAATGTCACATTTGTGTTGAAGCAAAACAAGTAAGAAAGCCATACCAATCGGTTGAAAGACAGTCTGAAATACTTGATTTGGTTCATACGGACATTTGTAAATTCAATGGAATTTTAACTAAAGATAATAAGAAATACTTTATTACTTTTATAGATGATTGCAGTAGATACTGTTATGTTTATTTATTAGAAAATAAATCTGAAGCACTTGAAAAATTCATAACGTTTAAAAATGAAGCTGAAACTCAAACTGGTAAGAAACTTAAACGGTTGAGATCAGATAGAGGTGGAGAATATGAGTCTAATTTGTTCGAAGAATATTGCCGAAATTTTGGCATTATTCACGAAGAGACTCCTCCATATTCCCCTTCGTCAAATGGGATAGCAGAACGAAAGAATAGAACTTTTAAAGATATGATTAATAGTTTGCTTTTGAATTCTGGATTGCCTAAATATATGTGGGGAGAAGCTTTGAATACGGCTTGCCATATTCTGAATAGAGTTCCTCTAAAACATAATGAAAGCACTCCGTTTGAATTCTGGAAAGGCAGAAAACCCAGTTTAAAATACTTTCGTGTGTGGGGCTGTCTTGCAAAAGTTCTAGTTCCAGAACACAAAAGAAAGAAACTGGGTCCAAAGACTGTTGATGCAATCTTTATAGGCTATGTGGAAACAAGCTATGCTCTCAGGTTTCTGGTTATAAAATCAGAAATTTCTGGCATAGAGGTGAACACAATAGTTGAATATCTGATGCTACGTTCTTTGAGGACGTATTTCCCATGAAAACGGGAATACCTAATGAGAATTCTTTAGATTCAGCCCTTACATCTTCATCAATTCCTGATCATGTGGAAAAGATGACAAATGTGGGGGTTAATCCAAGTACTTCTGATTCAGTACCAATTGAATCAGATGAACCCAGACGGAGTAAGAGAGCTAGAATTACCAAGGATTTTGGAAGTGATTTTATCACTTACAACATCGAGGGTGATCCTGTAACCTTCAAAGATGCAATGACTTCGAAAGAAGCAAAGCATTGGAAGATAGCTGTCAAAAGTGAGATGGACTCCATAGTCTCTGATGGGACATGGGAACTAGTCGATCTCCCTCCGAGGTGTAATACGATTGGATGTAAATGGATCTTTAAAAAGAAATTTAAATCTGATGGAACCATAGATAAGTTTAAAGCCAGATTAGTTGCCAAAGGGTTTAGGCAAAAAGAGGGAATCGATTTCTTCGATACATATTCCCCTGTTGCTCGTTTGACTACAATCCGGGTGCTAATAGCACTGGCTTCTATATATGATTTTCCGATTCACCAAATGGATGTTAAAACAGCATTCCTGTATGGTGATCTCGAGGAAGAAATCTATATGGATCAGCCAGAGGGATTTGTAGCTTCTGGAAATGAGCGAAAAGTTTGCAAGCTTGTTAAATCACTATATGGTTTGAAACAAGCTCCTAAACAATGGCATGAAAAGTTTGATAAAACTATTTTATCTTTTGGCTTCGTTGTAAATGATAATGATAAGTGCATCTACTGTAAAGTTAAAGGTGATAAATGTATTGTTTTATGTCTGTATGTTGATGATATTCTATTGATTGGATCTAATATTGAGATAATAAATGAAACCAAGTCGTTCTTAAAGAGTAAGTTTGAAATGAAGGATATGGGTGTGGCAAATGTAATTCTTGGACTCAAGTTGACTCGATCAACTGAGGGTATAGCAGTTTCTCAATCTCACTATGTTGAGAAGATAATTGAGAAATTTGGCTATAAAGAATGTAAAATTGCCAAAACACCATATGATCCTTCAGTGGCTCTCTTTAAAAATGAAAGTGGTGTTCCTGTCTCTCAATTAAGATATTCACAAATTATTGGAAGCTTGCAATATCTGGCAAATGGCACGAGACCAGACATTTCGTTTGCAGTCTCGAAGTTAGCAAGATATACAAGTTGTCCAAATCGAACCCATTGGGGAGCTCTTGACCGGGTACTAAGGTATCTGAAGGGCACAGTATCACTATCTCTTCAATATGGCAGGTTCCCTGCAGTACTTGAAGGGTATAGTGACGCTAGCTGGATAGCCAAGAACTCCGGAAGCAATGGGTGTACGGGTTACGTTTTTACCCTTGGTGGGGGCGCTGTCTCCTGGAAGTCAACCAAGCAAACCTTGGTGACTCGGTCTATATTTGAGGCCGAATTATGTGCTTTAGACACGACAGGGACTGAAGCTGAATGGCTACATGGGTTATTGATCCAATTACCCATGGTTAGCTTGCCTCTTCCAGCAGTCGTGGTGCATTGTGATTCTCAAACCACAATTGCAAAGATTAAAAGTCAAAAATATAATCAAAAGACCAAGAGACACATCCAAGTTAGACTAAAGTCTATAAGGGAACTTGTGTCTGATAGGGTCATAGTCGTTGACTTTGTTGGTACCAAAGACAATGTGGCAGACCCTTTAACTAAAGGACTAGATTTGTCCTTAGTACATAAATCCAGGATGGGGATGGGACTGAAAACCCTAAATTGATATACAAGCAGTGGCAACCCAACCTACCAAGTGGAGATCCCACAAGGAAGGTTCAATGTGGTATAAACAAACTGCTTGGTATATAAAAGTTGCTCCTAACTAAGACTGATACTAAGTATCTGAGTCTGTCCCCTGATATACCTGATAGGAGCTGACTACTGCTAATCTAGTAAGTGTATTAACACTGAATGAGGTCAAGTCTGTAAGACGGGATGCTAGCAGTACATCCTGAGACGCTCAACTAAGTGAATGTAGTTGTTTGGCCGCGACTAGAGGAAATAGGGTTATTCCTCAACAACATTCATGATACAGGATCAGGACACATGGCCTATAGTGTCAAACCTAAAGATTAACACATAGCAAGTAATGTGTTGTTACCAATGGACGCTACCACATCAAGGTCCAAATTCAAGGCTTAGATCCATTTGTCCCTGTGGTAGCATAAGTTGGATAACTTAGGCAGTGGTTCAAACCGGAAGGTACCATTGCTGAAAGCACGTTGCGGTAATCCTAGTAGTTTATTTTTCTATGGATTTGTGGGGGATTGTTGTAATTATGTGGATGGATACCTAATTAAAAGGTTGGAATCCATAGATAAAAATATTATATATAGATTTATTGGGGAAATTAAAATTCAATAAAGATAAGTGTATATGGGCTTGTCCCTCATTGGTCCAATTAAGGCCTTGTGAGGAAGTTGAAAAGTTTCAAACTCTTCATATGTCCCACATTGACTTATTTTAAATGTGTGTACTAGTATATATGAACTTAAGTGTTTAGACTTGGTATAAGTCTTTACAAAGGGGATCATATGAATACACCACACGCGCGCCGCCGCCGCCCGCCCGACTCGACTCGGCTCGGATCTGAACTGAACTGGGCTGGGCTCGGGCGTTTGGGCGAATTGTCTCGTCTCGGACTTATCTTTTTGGATGAATTTCGAATTAAATTTGGATTTGAATTTAAAAATTCGAAATTGAAAAACAGTAACAGTCTCAAAGTTAATTCTGCAGCTTTCAGTTACGAGAATTTAAAGTGAGCAGTTACGGAAACTTAAATCAAAAACGTTTCAGCCGTTTTATACAGATTTAATAGGCGATTTTAATTGCCAAAGGCTCCCCCTACCCCTATATATATCAGTGCTTTTCAGCTCTGAAAAACACACCAACAGAAAACAAATATGTTCTCTCTCGAAATCATTTCCTAAGAAAAATATCTCTGGTTACTTTTCTGCTTTTGAGTGTTCTTCGAGGTAGAGTTTCTACTACTGTGCAGTGGAGAAATTCTTGTAACCAAATTATCCTGGAAGAAGTGTTCGTGTTCCCAATTGCACCGGAAGTGGGTCGATAATTTCTTCAAGGCAAGCAGGATCATTTCTGCGATTTGGTTGGATCAATTCTGTTACAATACAGAATTGTGAGATAAGTTAATTTTAATTTATCTGTTTGATTTTTTTTTAACTGACTATATTTTCGGTTACTGTTCAAATTGGTTTGTTTGTTTCAGTTTCAATTTTGTATTCAAGTTTTTGATAATCTTAAAACCGGTTTTTCCCAACACAGTTTGAGTCAATTGAATAATCTGAATACATGCCAGGGTAAATTCAAAAAATAAATCTTGTATTTTGCCAAATCCACATGATCGGCATATTATAAGCTCAGTGCAACCAGTACTTATAGTATCAAATTCAAAAATTATATATTCAACATATATAATATGGGGGATTCTAGAGTGCCGTTATGTGAGGTGCTGCTAGTTAATTATCACATTAGGTGGTATTACTATAAAATGTGTATCACATTGTATGGTATAACTCACATGTGACAGTACATGCTCACATTACATAGTATTAATCCCATATATTTAGTATGACCCCCATATCATGTAGTATTTATTTCAAATTAGGTGGTATTACCACGCAATGTGTCACATTCTATGATATAAATTATACTCCTATATAACAGTACGAACTTACATAATATAGTATTAACCTCATATATTCAGTATGATCACACATCATGTAGCATGTATTCCACATTAAGTGGTACCATGCAATTTGTATCATATTAATTGTTATAACTCACATGAAACAGTACATGTTCACATTACATAGTATTAATCCATATATTTAGTATGACCCCTCATTATGTAGTATTTATTCCACATTAGGTGGTATTATAACGAAATGTGTATCACAATTTATGGTATAATTCACATGTGATAGTACGAGCACACATTACGTAGTATTAACCCCATATATTTAATATGATCCCACGTCATGTAGTATTAATTCTATATTATGTGATTTATGCAATTTTTCCAAAGTTATTAATTATTCAAAAAAAAATTACATATTATTTATTTTAAAATATTATTGTAACATTCATTTATTTATTTTCATAATAATTTTTTAGAAAATAATTTATTATTTGATGTTACTAAATATATAGTATAATATCATTTGTTGTGGTTTAGTACCACTTATTGTGGTAATATACTATGACATGTTGACAACTTGTTTAACAAATTACTAATTAATGTCTGTCTTATTGTACCACTTAAAGTAGAATACATACTACATGATGTGTGGTCATACTGAACATATGAGGTTAATACTATGTTATGTGAGTCTGTACTGTCATATATGAGTATAATTTATACCATATAATGTGACATACATTGTGTGGTAATACCACCTAATTTAGAATAAATACCACATGATGTGGGGGTCATACTAAATATATGAGGTATACTGTCACATATGAGTTATACTATACAATGTGATACACATTGTATGATAATACTACCTAATGTGGTAAATTAGCGACACCTAACGTAGCGACACCCTAGAATTGTCCATATAATATATAGACTTGTTACACAGATCACATAGTGCAACACTCTAATTATACCTTATTTTTTTGGATTGCATTAATTAAAATTTACCCGAAAGAAGTATTTACACATGTAGGATCCACTGAACGAAATATTCTGACCAGCTGAATATATTTATTCCAAAAGCACATGTCTACCGACACAATAATTATATTTTAATACTAACTAATAAGCGGAAATGTTTTGTTTATGTTAAATATTTCTCCCAAAGCATAAGCTTTAAGCAAAACAACAAGTGGAGTTGCGGGATATGGGAAATGTCAATTGTTTATCTATAAAATAATTTATAATAACTCTTCACATATTATTGTATATATTCATCAAAAGTCTAGTCAATGGCAATAGGATCCCATCTAACATGATCCAATCTAATATGAAATAAGACTTATTGTATGTGTTTAATTAAAATCATCTATTCTTTGACCAAGAAAGTTAATTTGGTCTTATTTCAAAATTTGGTTTCACATCAACATTTTGTACTTTGATAATATGAATAGAAGAATAAAAAAAATCCATTCAAAATTGTAAAAAGATAATGATTATATTTTGGCATTGCAATAGTACATATATAAGTAATGAGTCCTCCAATCCTGAAATAGAAGCACTAATTAGCCCTTAAAAAAATTAAATGTCTTCTTCAACTCTATCAATCTTAATCCTTTTCTCTTTGTTAGTTTTATGCTCTTTTTCAAATGCGAAAAGAAGCTCTCCAAAAGGCTTCGTTTTCCCCATCAAGAAAAATGAAACTGTAAATCAATATTACACCTCTATTCAAATAGGTGCCAACAGCACCAAACTCAATGTAGTGATTGATATTAGTGGCAATTTCCTTTGGTTCAGTTCCGACGAATACTTCTCATCAGCCTCAAGTTATCTCCCCATGCCATGTGACAGTAGAGACTGCGAATATGCCAATGGAAAAGGATGTATTTTATGCGACGGCAATCCCCCGGTGCCCAAATGCTTCATAGACATGTGCGTGGATGATGCCCTCAACCCGTACTCCGGCACACGGGGGTATAACGGTCTTTCCACGGATGTGTTGCACGTTTATTCGACCCATGGCCAACGGTATAGTTAAAGTTTATTATTATTGTTTATATCTCACATATATTTAGTAGAAGGGTAATTTAGTCTTTTAACTTTTACTTTGTTTAACTGATCTATTTAGGGGTCACAATCTGTTGTCAAATGATTAATCCACCCTTCGAGTGAATGTGTGGGCACATAAAAATTTTAAATTGAGATTATTGTATTTTTTGTGTCAGAACTGTAGCTTGCTGGCATTTCTATCAAGTAACTTTTTGGGTTGGCACATATGGTGCCAAAACATCAACATCAATGGCAATTTTGGTGCCAATTGAGGCCCACTTCCAAAATTGGCCCGAAATCCTCCTTGTGCGGGCCAATTTTCATGTCATGTGGCCAGCACGTGGAGGATTTCAGGCCAATTATGGAATTGAGCCTCAATTTTAAATGTGAACAGATTTGTATGTGTGACACTTGTCTTTCAACCCACGCAAATTTTAAATTTGTATACTTGTGAACAGATCTGTATATGTGACACTAAAATGTGATATGTAGAAGATCCTTCATGCTATTTATGTCTTTCTCTTTGTCTTTCATTTACCACATTTGTTTATTCTCTTTGTATACTTTTAAGAACCCTAAACCATGTACCTTTGATTATTCAATTAATGGCTTCCAACTTTATTCGATTACTTTGATTTATCAGGTACAACTTAAGATTCCCTTTCCAATATTCTGATCCCATTTTACGACGAGGCTTGGCTAGTTCGACACAAGGAGCTATTTCTCTAGGAAGGATTAGGACTTCTCTGCAGGCACAACTCGCATCCGCATTCAAGATTCGCGAGAAATTTGCACTTTGCGTTCCATCTTCTGGCCATGAAGGCAATCTAATTATCGGTAACGTGGCCTACAACAAACCCATTGAAGCAATCTCGAAATCACTCATAAGCACACCCCTGATTAGAAATCCCGTGAGCAGTATCGGAAACGAGATTATTGGTAATTTGACACTTACATACTTTATTAATGTAAAGTCGATTAGAGTCAACAACAAGACTCTCTCATTCAACAACTCTCTCCTTTCCATTGACGAGAGTACCGGAGACGGAGGTACGTGTCTTCGCAATGTGAGATCTTATACAAGTTTGCATAGATCTATCTACATAGCTTTGGTTAATGAGTTTGTAAACGCGGCTGCATCACAAGGAATTAAAAGAGTGGCATCAGTGGCTCCATTTGGGGCATGTTTTGATGCGAATACTATTGCTAATGGGAAGACTGTAGGGCCTCGAGTGCCGGCTATTGATCTGGTTATGACCGGCAAGAATGTGTTCTGGAGGTTTTATGGCTCAAACTCGATGGTTAGAGTTAGTAAAAACGTAACGTGCCTTGCGTTTGTAGAGGAATCTCCTAATTTGACAGGGCCAACAACTTCGATAACTGTAGGAGGTTATCAAATGGAGAATTATCTGCTCGAGTTTGATCTCACTTCTTCAAAGCTTAGGTTCAGCCCTTCACTTTTGCTAAGTGGTACAAGTTGTTCCCAGTTCGGAGCTTCCAAATAATTATCTGCATTATTTCTGCTTTTGTTACGTTTGTTGTCCCTTCTTTGAGGCTCGGGTTTAGCCCTTTCCTGATCTTATTGAGCGGTATAAGCAGTTTCCAGTTGAGAGATTTCCCTCCCTTCAAGAATATTAAATGTATAATAATAAATAGGGTAAATACCACTTTTGGTCCCTCTTATCATTAATTTTTTACAGAGTGGTCCCTTTTATATTTTTTTTCCCATTCTAGTCCCTACTATGAATTATTTGTTTCACTTTAGTCCCTACTATGAATTATGTGTTTCACTTTAGTCCTTATCAGGTGGTTCCGATAACACGTAACATGCATATGATTATTTTTTTAGGGTATTTTCGTCCGTTCACTATTGAGACTATTTGAGATATTGTTTAATTGGTGAGCAATTTGGGTGTTTGAAAAAGATTTTAGGAAAAAACTTTAGTTTGGAACGAAATGTACGATTAAGTTCGATTGGAATGAAAGCCTAGTTTGGAAATTTAGTTTTTTTTTTAAATAATTAGAAAGACGAAAATATCCATGTTAGTTTACTTGAAATGACAAAATTGCCCTCATGAGCATATCACATGTTATCGGAATCGCCTTGGACCACTTGATAAGGACTAAAGTGAAACAAATAATTCATAGTAGGGACTAAAGTGGGAAAAAAAAACATAAGAGGGACCACTCTGTAAAAGGTTAATATTAAGAGAGACCAAAAGTGGTGTTTACCCTAATAATGTTAAGAGAGACCAAAAGTGGTGTTTACCCTAATAAATAAATACATCTTGTTAGGGAATTGACTCCCAAGTTGAGCTTCATGTCATAGAGATTCAGCGAGTTAATGGCAATTTAATTATCTTCCTTGATATTCATAATGTTCTATTTATCTACCGACTTAACGCACAAACTAACTGTGAAAGCATAAATAGATGTTTCCATGATTGCTGGTTCACCAGGGGTGGAGCTAAGAATTTGAATTGAGGGGGTGGATGAATTTTAGGGAAATTTTTTATATTTATTTGGGTCAAGTGATGGCATCTTGTGATAAATGTGATCCTATAGACGAATCTCAAATTCAAAGCTAACTGCTCACCACTCTGAGTGTGCTCATCGATTCATACTATGGACCACGATTAGTAGAAAAAAAAAATTTATTTAGATATGTCGATAATTTCATGGCAATTGATATAAATGATATATATAATCAAGTGAGATAATTGTGTATCTATCACTAAATAAATGACTAGTTCTATATTATGAGATAAATTATCATTAATCATAATAAAATATGAAGCAACTTATAAATAGAGTTGGACATACTAATAATTGTGAATACTAGTAATTACAGTTTTACCTATAATCCTAAATTGCACTAATTTTTTTTTCATGAACTCAAATTGATATACGGTTGGATTAATATCACAACTTTGAAAATTTCATTTTTAATTAGTTTCATGATAAAAATAAATTCATTTAAAACATTTGAAAAAATATTTTACAAAATAACATACATTAGTAAAGAGTTTTTGAAGTCATATACATTATTAAATATTTAGCTAACCAAAAATTTAAACAAAATATTATTTTTACTAATAGATCCAAATAATATATTGTATAGTCTGTATTTCTTATTCAAAGTAAATTGTTGGGCCTTATTTCCAATTAGCCGATTATTTAGAGGGATTAGACTAGAAAACTTGTAAAGAAAAATTACAAAAATATTTGAGTGAAATTATTGGGATGAGGTAATTAATGCTTAATAAACTAATATTTTTTACAGGTGCATTACTAATTACTAATGCAAATTGAGTTCATGATCATGTGATCTAATCTAAGAGTTCCAAATCGCTGAAATGTAACACCTACAATAAATGAAAACTTATATTAATTTGAACAAGGATGTTACAACAATAATACAAATGCAATCTACTAGATGGCTTGGAGGCCACTTCTCCATCAATCAATCATAGTAAATAAATATTAACATACTTTTAGCAAAGTTAGCGCGCGATTATGCGTAACTGCTACTCCATTTGACATATGTTTACCGGAGAGAATGAGACTATTTACGGGATCAAACAAGTTACGATGGAAGGAACTATGTATTTATTGAAATATATAATACTATTTAATTTATCTCTCTGTGATTTGAAAAAGAGCATTTTACTTCATGTAAAAAATTTAAAAGAGCGGTTTACCTCATTTAATCGGAACATGTAATTCACTCGTCGAAATTGAGAGTGACCATGAAGAGTATTTTTATAACATAAACGGGTAAAGTGCAATATTTATCATAACACATGAGATAAATTGTCATAATTAATTATTTATCGTAACACATTGGATAAAAGTGCAGCATATAAGAGAGGTAATTTTATCAATTTGATTCTATTTTAAGTTTAAAAATATCAGGAAAACAATGTGAAACTTTTATAAGATATTGGAGAGTACAACGCTCTTTTTCTAATCACACATAAATAAATTGAACAGTATGCATATTACAAGGGCTAAATTGCAACTAACTCTTTATATATAAAACTATGTATTACATTTTCCTTATTATTAATCTCGGTACAGTCCCTTTAATATTTATGCCCTAGGAGTGATTTCATCTCATACCCAATCAATATAAACTAAGATCTTCATCAATATTTCTACACCACAAAAAGCCAACATATTTTGAGCTTCATTAAAGTATTTGTTTTTTATTTAATTATTTTAAAAGATGAAGAGCGTTTTCGTGGTGGCGTTGGTGGTTGTGCTGGTGGTGGAATTGCGGTATGCAGCGGAGGTGACTTGCAACCCGGAGGAGCTGAACGCATGCCTCTGGTCATTTGTAGGGGTACTACCGGCGCCAACGCCGGAGTGTTGCACCAAGTTGAAGGAACAGATGACGTGCTTTTGCAACTACATCAAAAACCCAACTTTAGGAGTGTTTCTTGACTCTCCTGCTGCCAAGAAGGCTTCAAGAAAATGTGGCGTTCCAACACCCAATTGTAAGAAAGTGAATAACGAGTAGTCATCACCAAGAAAATTGTCATGATGAATTGTCTTAACTTGTGTATTGTGTAATGCAATCATATGGAATATATACATGAATCAGAATTTCGTTCCGAGTGTCTGTTTCGGTTAATCACTATTAATTAGTAGTCATCACAAAGAAAAATGTTAAGTTATGTTTTTTTTTTTTTTTGAGATTATGGATACATTATTACATCAAAAATTCTAGTTGAATCTATTTCAATTACTACTGAAGCTCGAAGATAAGTTAAATACAAATAATAGTAATAAACTAGAGAAATATTTTCCAAAACGTTTTAATGACAGTTACAAAGATACCCCCTGTAACATAAGGTATATTACAAATACACCCCTCGGGGGCAAAATTAGAATAACATTAAAATATTTTGATGACGGCATCATCTAGCGTTAAAAATTAACGTCGTAAGAGGTCTCATTGTAATATTATTTTAGTCGAGGGATGTCTTTGTAAATTTTTAAAAAGGAGGGTAAGTTCTTATAATAAGGGTAATAGTCAGGGAGTGTCTAAGTAAATTTCACTTTAAAAATTTAGTACAATAAATTTTATAAACACTAATCCGTAAACAAAAAATTGAAATTAAATTATTATCTTAAATATCATTCTACTACACACAAAAAGAAGTAAAAATAGAATCACATCTTATTTATGAAAGGCCAAAAAATGCTCATGACATAGCCATGGACGGATCCAGCTTGTTTTTTGGGGGGGCCAAGAATTTTGAAAAAATTAATTTAGTACTATTATTTTATAAATAGTTCATATTAGTCCTCTAATTTTTTAATATTAATTAAATTGCATCCACAATTTATAAGCTATGGTTGTGATTGAAATTACAAAGAAGTATATAGTGTAACCTTTAATTGATTATTTGATTCGTCTGATATTAACATTTCATGTTACAACCATAATAATTAAGCGATCAATAATGAAGTTGTTCAAAAATAGGTGTAGAAACAAAATGGAAGATCAATACCATGTGTGGATTGTCTGATTATTTACATTGAAAAAATTTCTTGAGATTTTTGGTACTTATTCTTAGATGAATTTTATGAAATGTGAGAACGTCGTATAGAACTTCAATAATTTTTTTACTAAATTGCTTAAGAATATCATTGTCAATTAGTTTCGATTATGATTAAACTCGGCCCCCCCAACTCTCCAATCCTGGATCCGTCCCTGGACATAGCCACGTGCATAATTTTTTATTTTGCTAGAGAAGCAAACTATAAAGAATACAAGAATATCAAGACATGCATAACCTCAAATTTTCATGGAATTCTTTTCGTGGAACAAAGGTGAAATCAGTGAAAAACGGATGAAATTGATGAAAATTGAAAATGATAAAATTCGGATTAGATTGGTGAACACTATTAAAGTTGGTGAAACATATTCAGGTGAAATTCATGAAAAATGGATGTGACTGATGAATAGTGAAATCGATAAAAAAAAAGGAGGCAGGGATAAAATCGATGATAAAACAAAACGTCGTGCATACATATGAAATCAATGAAAATTCTAGTGAAATTGGTGAAAAACATGTGAAATAAGTGAATAACCTATGAAATTGAATTAAATTGGTATGAATGAGTGAAATCAATAAAAGAAGAGTTTAACCCGCCAATAAAAAAACGTGAGACTGATAGAAAAATAGTTTAAACTTAAAAAACAAAAGAAATTGACAAAAGGGGAAACACAATAAAAGTATGTTTTTACTATGAAAAAATGGGTGAAAAAGTATAAACAATAATAATATACATTAAATTGGTAAAAAATGAATAAAAACTGTAAAAATACGGGTTAAACCGGTAAAAACGAATTAAACTAATGATTTAATACAAATGGGCATATATAGTACAAACTACATTTCAAATGGCAGGGTAAGGGATAATTTAAAATCTACTTAAAAAGGCTCAAATCTATTTGATCAAAATCTAGAATTTCATTAATTCAAATCTGTCTAAATTCACTCACCCAAATTGGTGCTTAATAAATAGTTATATACATCAGCGTAATGGTCTTTATTTTATCATAATTGGTGTCACATTCATATTACATATTTGTGATGATAAAAACTAATTGTATTTGATAAATACGAAAACAAATGATATTAGTTGTTGTATTCTTGTTATATTGAAGAATATATTTTAATAATTTAAAAATGTTCAATTGGACTATATTAGTCTTCATTTTCTATTTGATTACAATAAGTTAAAACCATCATTTTTTTGTAAAATAATAATTTTAATATATTAATTAAAAATCATAAATCGTGTTATTTAATGACATAATAAAGTTAATTTTTTTATATAATTTATCCACGAAATTGACTAAACACGTAAACATACGTGCGCTTTTCTAATCCCAAAAAATAAGAATTTTACAAACTTTTAATTTTTCGTAAAGCTAATACAAAATATATAATTTTCAAAAAAAAAAAAAAATCCTAAAACCCCGATCTTCTGTCTCATTCTAAGATTTTTATAAGTCGGGCTTAGTCAAATCTAAAATAACTATATAGCAAGTTAAAGGCATTAGCTTTGTAATTTTTTTTTCTTTGAAGAAGTATTTGCTATGTAATTGGATAATATTCCAAAAAGATTGACCAATTACATGAAAAGTATAAGTACTCACATTATGATTGGAAGGATTTTAAAATTTCCTATCCTAGACCTTTCCTAGTCATAAAGGCTCGGAAACAGTGGCATAGCCAGATAATAATTTCGCTGAAGTCACTATAAAATATTTTACGCCATGACTAATTTCACCGAGGTGCTTATTAAAAAAAAAAAAAATCACCAAGGTCACCATAAAACACAAGAATAAATTCTTTACTCATGATATAGAAGTAAAAGACTAAATTTCAACTCTCAGTAAAAAAAATTGTTCAAGAAAAAAAAAAAACAAGCAAAAGAATAAGAATAATTAAATAATTAACTAAACGGGATTTATACTTCTATGAAGTTTGTAGATATTTCACACCTTAGTATCTTCTTACAAAAATCAATTATTGAGTTTTTTTTTTAATATCAAATACACAAACCCAAACCTCCTTTTGGATTTCTTTTCAGTATTTTGATTTTTTAAATGAATTTCTTTTGTGGAAATAGATGGAAATGTGAGAATTTGTTATGGAAATTTGTGATATTTTTATTTGGAAAAAAGGTCTTACTAACCCTTTAAAGTATAATTTGTCTAATCATGTGATTTAAGTAAAAAAATACATATATTGAAAACTGTTGTTCACTAATTTGTAAAATATGACTTAAATTTATTAGCTTCCATAAATACACATAAAGATAAAAATAATTTATCCAACATTCAATTTATTAATGACACGGTGTAGTTAAGTTAGGGACCCTTTACAATAGATTTTCAGTGGTGTCCATTATAAACAATTGAATGCTAAAACTAAATTATATAAAGGTTATATTTATATTTTAATACTAAGTGTCAAAATCCACTTGGGTCATTTCAATGCTAAAGGTCGATTCTATATTAGCATTTTAATAAGAATATTTAATAGAACTTTTTTGAATTATCTTTCAATGGAGTTAAATGATAACAATCACTTTTTATTATTATATTGGTTAATATAATTTCTATAAATAATATTATATCGAATCCGGATTTCTAATGAGTTGGATAAGATTATATTTATATTCGTTCCATTTATTTTAAATTTTAAATTTTTTAATGGAATCATGTTCATTGAATCTATAATCAGGTAAATATTATAATAAATTTGATCGAATCAAATTCGGATTCATATTAAAATTCGTCCAATTGACTGCCCCACTTGTCATTATATAACAAGTACTTGTAACATATCCATCAAAATGTTCCACCGAATCGAGATGAAGATCCATTCCATCTGTTCAGGGTTGTCAAGGAGGAATAAGGTTAGGTTTTATTCAAGGGAGGATCTAGCACCCCATTGAATTGGTAATGCATTAATTGCCTCGGTAAACTGATGTCATTAATTCGATAATTAAAATATCTATTATTTTTAATTACTATTGCTTTAGTATAGCTATATAATTGAGAATCATTTTTAGATTACTGTATGTATCTTATTACAATTTATTATGTTAATTGTAAATCCAATTATTTCTCAAAAGACCAAAGGTCCTATTTAGAAGGGTTTTGCTTGATTTTGCGGGTCTCGATTTCAACAAAATAGTTTGGGTGGTTTCTGTGAAACATCATCTGGTTAGATTTTGGATGTTGACTTTTGTGGTTCTGAAAAAACTGAAATCCCACTTGAATTATGTTTTGACGTTGAAGTTTGGAAAAAGAAAAAATAAATTGTATGTATCAAATCAAGGTTTTTTTAATAGAATTTGAAAAAAAGAGAGTAGGTGTTTATGGGTATCTAAATAAATTTGTTACGAGTTTCATGAGTTTTGTTAAGTTCTATTTAAAAGAGTTCGGGCTCAATTTTGTACAAACCGCGAGAACGGGCCATAATCCATCCACTCAGGCCCAAAGTCTTAAACTAAACAATATGTAAACTTTATTCTTTCTTGGATAAATTGTAAACGAGATTTTAACTCAACTTAGTTATTTGTATGCCGTGTAAAACTTAGTATTTGTAAGATATTAGTTTATTTGATATTTTTCATATTTTCAATTACTTATTTACATGAAAGTAATGAATTTTGTGAATACAGACTTAAAGACAAGATCTAAGATCAATATGATCGATTCACTTATAATTTACTACATACAATGAGAAGAAATATTTAGAAATGTCATACTGGTTGTATCATAGATGATTAAATTTATGATTGATATGGGAAAATATTATCTACACCTCCAATATCTTTTTTGATTTATTATTTTTAGGCCATGTAAATTATTTAAATAAATAAAAAGAATCTATTTATATAAAATAAAATGCGCCCCCCTCGACTTCTAAATTTTGGATTCGCTTTCCTTGGCAGGTCAGGTGCATTTTCTTGAACACATAGCAAGCCAATATGAATGCACCTCAAAATATCGCGTGGAATACCTGAGTTACCCTTCAATACTAGATCAATCAAATCAGAAGGTGTCCCATCGCGCCAGTTTCTCCATGCCTATGAGAACAAACATTTTAATCCACTGCAATATTAAATTATTAATAAGTAATTAGGTAAGGTGAAACAAATATTTTATAAACCTTTAATTTTAATAGTACAAAGACATACTAGGTTCCAAAGCCTTGAGTTTAATCGAGCATATATAACTTTGTCATGCCGAAATCTGCTATTTTGGGTTCATCTTTTTGTCCAAAAGAACATTGTTTGTCATGACATCACGAGAATCTTCATGTGGATATAAAATCCCTTTTGCAATGCTACTTCTGATGTTGTAGCTAGGGCTGTCAATGGGGCGGATTTCAATCCGGATCCGATTCGAATCCGGTCCGATTTATTAGGATAATTGTTCGATTAGTGATCCGCTGGACTTGATCCGATTAAGAAGATCCATAATCCGAATTATATGGAGCGAATATGGATCTAGGCTGATCCGATCCGTTACATATCCGTATCCGATATATATTACTATATGTTGTTTATATATTATGTATTTAAATAAAAATAAAAATAAAACTATCTATGTTCTACTAAAATCTTTTATTATATTAAAAATAATTTTAAAAAGAAATGCATGAGAGATGTTGGTGGACTGACCAGATAACTAATTGGGTCTACAACACATTAATTTATACTTTTTAATAAGAAAATCAAACCATAATCATTCATCCTTCAATTTTTATCTTCTCTTTCATTTCTCAATATTGAGTTTTCTTCCTCGTCCCAGTTTATATCTTTTTTACTTATATTTTCGTTTATTCTTTTGTTCTAATTTTTATCGTTTATATTTGTTCATCATATTCCATCTTCTACAATTTTTAGGCAATAGTTTCGATGAAGTAAGTAAAATTTTACATTTTTAATTCATGATGGTGGAATCTGCAAGTAATTTGGAGGAAAACGGAAAAAAAAAAAAAATTAGCTTGCTAAATGGATCCGGATAATTTATCCGGATCCGGGATATCCGCCGGATTCGGATCCAGTTGCTAATATTCCAGAGAGCGGATCCGGATCCGGATAGAAGAAATGGAAATCGGACTCGGATCCAGATCTGCCCTGATCCGGTCCGAGTCCGACCCATTGACAGCCCTAGTTGTAGCGTCTTTCCCAATTCAAACAATGAACGTTTGGTTAGGTCTACATTTTCGTCCAATAAATCATGTGCATTAATATAATCTATACCTAGAGTTTGCATTAAGAACGTGGTCTTAGTTTGCATTTTGAACTAATCCATACAAGATTAGCTTTTCAGTTCCTTCTAAGGAGATACTCATTAGTCTAACCCAACTTTATATGTTGAAGTCTCTTTTTTAAATTTCAAACTACCTTACCCTAAATTATTCGACAATCTTTTAAAAGCTATTTATTTACCGTTTAAAAGTTTTCCCTGATATTAGGTTATAACAAATTCAAATATATTATGCTCACAATATATATATATATATATATATATATTGAAAATTAGCACATGCATTACACATGACCAAAAAATTTCATATGTTAATTTCATTAAGTATAATCAAAGAACTATTGAATATGTTATAAATGTTGTATTTTGACGCCGTTAACATATGAAATTAATTAGTCAATCACGTGCATTGTTTTTTTTCGTTGTTATCCAAGGTTCTAAGGAAAGTTCGAACTTAAAGGATTCTAAGGAGTTCGGCTGTCATCCAAGACCTAAGACTAACCCAAATTCTCGAATAAAGAGAATCTAAACCCATTATACATGTTGGTCCCAAGTGGTCAGATGAGGTCTAGAGGGGGGGGGGGGGGGGGTGAATAGACCTCTGAAAATTTTTGAACTTAAAAACTTTTCAGTCTTCTGTCAGCAGACTAAGCTGATGAAGAACAGTAAGCAGACTAGTCTGATCGTGAACAAATCTTGAACAGACGACTGACCACTCTTCTTACAGTAACTTAGCTGTTTTTCAGCAAAACAGTTTTTCAAAGAGTTTACTTGCAGCGGATTGTTTCAAAGTGTTTTTCACAAGTAGACTAAGTTCTTGAAAAGATTTTATCCCCAGTTTTTAACAAACTTCTTTTTAAAATCTTTTACGGTAATTCAAAGTGTTCAAATATGCAAACTTTAAAATATGCAAGAAAACTTTAAATGCAAGATAACACAAGGAATTTTTATAGTGGTTATATGGATAAAAATCCTTTAGTCCACTCTTCCAGATCACACAGATTCTGGGTTATACTATAATCACTTAGATTACAATATTTCTCCACTTACACCTAAACAACTAATGAGAAGGCTGTAAGCTCACAATAGAAAATCACTTAGAAATTCTACTCTCTGAAGTTTGATCACTCACAAAGATGGATCACAACTCCGCACAACACTCAGCTAAATACAAGATCACTCAGATCGTATTTTTCTATTTTCTTCAACTGGGTTTCTGTCAACAGATGACTTCCACCAGACGAGTGAGCTGTTCGAGCTTTTGAGACTTAGAAAAATTCTGCTTCAAAAATCAAAATCTCTGATTGTTGTTGTGTATCTCTCTCTTCGAACTTTGCTCTATTTATACTTGGATTTGAATTTATGACCGTTGAAGGAAGTCACATCTTCAAATCCATCCTTCAGCTCTTTTTGAAACGGCTCCCTACAGCAATTCGTACAGTGTACAGTACCTTTCTGTCCATCGCATTTAATGCTGCATTTAATGCACTCTGCTGATCCGAGGATATCTTCAATCATTTGCCATTACTACCCTTCTCTTTCAGCATTTATTACACCAGGTGCATTTATTACCGTTGGACTAATCTCTTGATCTCTTCAACTCTGCTGATTAAGACGACCCTGCTGATAGGTACTCTGCTGATCAAATACTGAACTCATCTGATTTGACTCGGCTGATGACCTACCCTTCTGTTCGCTGATTCAGCAAGAGATCACTAGTCTTCTGAGCTTTGAACTTTGAACTCTTCTGATGTCTTCTTTTACTTGTTCAAAATTCTTCTAAGGGAACTAAGCTTTCCATACTTAGCTGATTATGATGTTTTGGGAATCATCAAAACCTTCCCTTAATTTCTGACTTCTTTGCACTTCATCTTCATCCAACAATTTCCCCCTTTTTGATGATGACAAAACCTCAGCTAAGTACCTGTACCTAAACTAAAGTTTTGATCCTCAAAAATTTCTGAGGTAGAAATAATCTGTTGGAGTCAAACTTGTAATTTTATAGATATTGAATTGATTACATTTTACAAGTTTTGAAGAGTAAAAGATGCAAAGTAAAAGATTACAAGGTTTTTAAAGTAAGGAAATCTAGTCTAAACTAGTCTTCTTCTTCCTTTTCTTCTTCAGCTTCCTTGTCTTCTTTTTCTGATTCATCAGCAGGTTTAGAAGTTCCAACTTCCAATTTCTGCTTCAACAGCTCTAGCTTCTTCTTTTTAGTATCAGGATCAAGCTGTTCTTCAGTTGAATCCTTAGCAGCAGCTATTTCCTTATCTGATTTAGCTTTTGCTTCAGCTTCAGTTTCTTCAAATTCTTCAGCTATCTCCTTATCATCTTCTTCTTTTTCTGTGATCTTTTCATCTGCTAATCTGCTTGTGCCTTCATTTGCTGCTTCATTCCTATTATTTTCATCAGCAGACTCTTCTAAGACTTCTGTTCCTTCAGCATCATCTTCAGCTTCCAATTCAACAGAAGTTCCAACTCTTTTCTGCCCAAATATCCTCTCTTCCCCCTTTTTGTCATCATCAGCAGGGTCGATTTGATAGTTTGGTAAGATTGGAGTGATTAGAAGTGAATCACAGAGAAGCTTGATGTTCTCTTCCATAGCATTGATCTGAGCCTGTTGTTTAAGTTGATTGGCTTTAACAGTCTTGACTTCTTTGAGCAAGTCTTCTCCTTGATCACCCAATTGAATTTGAGATCCCAAAATCCAATTTGATGAAGCAGTGAAGTCTTTCATCATGTTACCCATGACTTCATCTTCTGCTTGGAGAGCCAATTCAACAGTTTGTTCAATCTGCTTCCAACCTTCAGTAGTGCTCTGAGTCCTTCTTCTAAGAATTTCCATGTCCTGACAGATAGATTTAACATTATAAGCAGTGTCTTCTATCAGATCTGTTGGGACAGCAGCAGCTTTCTGAACTGGTTGTTTAACAGCAGCAATCACTTCTGCAGCTAATTCTTTCTTCATATCCTTCAGAGAATTGGTGATCATTTGCTGGATGGAGTCCAACAGATTTGTCTGAACACCATGAGAGGTTGAAGGCATATCTGAAGTAGCAGCAGGTGTATCTTCCATGAGTTGCTCTGATGGTTGAGTTGTTAAAGCAAGAGATTGATCTGCTGGTTCATCAGCAAGGCTTGGAGTGCTTTCCTTCTCCTTAGCTTGATCATCTCTTTCATCAGCAACTTCCTTTTCCTTTGACTGATCTGCTGGAATGTCTTCTTCCTTCTTTGATTCATCAGCAGTATCAGACTTATCATCCTGCATTTTGTCTTGATCAGATGGGTCTGAAGTACCCTCAATTTGCTTTGGTTGATCAGAGGACTCTGCTCCTTCTTTTTCAGCAGGTGATATAATCTTCTTGACAGTTTCAACTGTCCTCATCAATCCTTCATTGTCCACTGCAGACCTGTTAGAAATCCAAGTAAAGTTATCAAGAGGAATAAAAGTAGATGTTGGTTCCTCAGGCAACTCTTCATAAGGTTTCAGATTTGGTCCATAGACAATATGTTTGATGTTAGGAAGTGGGACCAGTTCACTTGGTTGTCCTCTTAGCTTCCTTGCTTTCTTGGCCCAAAGCTCCATTGCTTGAGCAATAGCCAACTTGATGGATCTTTCCTTGAGGTCTTCTGAGTAATCAAAATCCTCAGGAACAGATGCAAAGATCTTCTTGGCTTCTTCTTTGACTATGTGACATATCCTCATCCTTAATCTATCCAGAAAGAACTCTGAATCAAGTG